>OX463235.1:75330509-75831503 GCA_949820135.1 Sylvilagus floridanus | reverse complement strand
CACCCGCTCCTGGCCCCCCACTCCACCCCCTCCTGGCCATCCCCACTCCACCCCGCTCCTTGGCCCCCACTCCAACCCCCTCCTGTGCCCCCCACTCCACCCCCCTCCTGGCTCCCCACTCCACCCCGCTCCGTAGCCCCCCACTCCACCCCCCTCCTGGCCCTCCCACTCCACCCCCCCTCCTGGCCTCCCACTCCACCCGCTCCTGGCCCCCCACTCCACCCCGCTCCTGGCCCCCCACTCCACCCCCCTCCTGGCCTCCCACTCCACCCCCCTCCTGCCTCCACTCCACCCCGCTCCTGCCCCCCACTCACCGCCCCGCTCCTGGCCCCCCACTCACACCCCCTCCTCCTGGCCCCCCACCTCCACACCGCTCCTGGCCCCCCACTCCACCCCCCTCTTGGGCCTCCCACTCCACCCCGCTCCTGGCCCCCACTCCACCCGCTCCTGGCCCCCCACTCCACCCCGCCTCCCTGGCCCCCACTCCACCCCCTCCTGGCCCCCCACTCACCCCCGCTCCTGGCCCCCCACTCCACCCCCTCCTGGCCCCCCCACCTCCACCCCCTCCTGCCCCCCACTCCACCCCGCTCCTGGCCCCCACTCCACCCCCTCCTGGCCCCCCACTCCACCCGCTCCTGGCCCCCCACTCCACCCCGCTCCTGGCCCCCCACTCCACCCCCCTCCTGCCCCACACTCCACCCCGCTACCGGCCCCCCACTCCACCCCCCTCCCCTGGCCCCCCCACTCCCATCCCGCTCCTGGCCCCCCACTCCACCCCGCTCCTGGCCCCCCACTCCACCCGGGCTCCTGGCCCCCCCACTCAACCCCTCCTGGACCCCCCACTACACCCCCTCCTGGCCCCCCACTCCACCCCGCTCCTGGCCCCCCACTCCACACCCCCTCCTGCCCCCCACCTCCACCCCCTCCTGGACCCCCCACTCCACCCCCTCCTGCCCCCCACTCCACCCGCTCCTGGCCCACCCACTCCACCCCCTCCAGGCCCCCCACTCCACCCCGCTCCTGGCCCCCCACTCCACCCCCCCCCTGGCCCCCACTCCACCCCGTCTCCTGGCCCCCCACTTCCACCCCGCATCCTGGCCCCCCACTCACCCCGCTCCTGGCCCCCCACTCCATCCCGCTCCTGGCCCCCCCACTCCACCCCCCTCCTGGCCCCCCACTCCACCCCCTCCTGGCCCCCCACTCACCCCGCTCCTGGGCCCCCCAACTCCCACCCCCCTACCTGGCCCCCCACACCACCCCCCTCCTGGCCCCACACTCCACCCCGCTCCTGGCCCCCCTCTCACCCCCCTCCTGGCCCCCCACTCCACCCCCCTCCTGGCCCCCCACCTCCACCCGCTCCTGGCCCCCCACTCCACCCCCCTCCCGGCCCCCCACTCCACCCCCTCCGGCACCCCACTCCACCCCGCTCCCCGGCCCCCCACTCCCCCCGCTCCTGGACCCCCACTCCACCCCCTCCTGCCCCCCACTCCACCCCCTCCTGGCCCCCCACCTCCACCCCCCTCCTGGCCCCCCCACTCCAGCCCTGCTCCTGGCCTCCCACTCCACCCCCTCCCGGCCCCCCACTCACACCCCGCTCCTGGCCCCGCACTCCCCCCCTCCTGGCCCCCCACTCCTACTCCCTCCCGGCCCCCACTCAACCCCCCTCCCGCGCCCCCCCACTCCTCCCCGCTCCTGGCCCCCCACTCCACCCCGCTCCTGGCCCCCACTCCACCCCCTCCTGCCCCCCCACTCACCCCCTCCTGCCCGGCCCCCCACTCCACCCCCCTCCTGGTCCCCCCACTCCGCCCTGCTCCTGGCCATCCCACTCCACCCCCTCCCGGCCACCCCACTCCACCCCGCTCCTGGCCCCCCCACTCACCCCCTCCTGACCCCCCACTCCACCCCGCTCCTGGCCCCCACTCCACCCCCTCCAGGCCCCCCACTCCACCCCGCTCCTGTCCCCCACTCCACCCCCCTCCTGGCCCCACCCCACCCCCTCCATGGCCCCACACTCCACCCCCCTCCCCGGCCCCCCCACTCCACCCCCCTCCTGGCCCCCCCCTCCACCCCGCTCCCTGGCCCCCCACTCCATCCCGCTCCTGGCCCCCCACTCCACCCCCCTCCTGGCCCCCAACTCCACCCCCTCCTGGACCCCCCCCACTCCACCCCGCTCCTGGCCCCCCACTCCACCCCCCTCCTGGCCCCCCACTCCTACCCCCCTCCTAGCCCCCCACTCCACCCCAGTCCTGGCCCCCCCACTCCACCCCCCTCCTTGGCCCCACCACTCCACCCCCCTCCTGGCCCCCCACTCCACCCGCTCCTGCCCCCCCACTCCACCCCCCTCCCGGCCCCACCACTCCCCCCCTCCTGGCCCCCCACTCCACCCCCGCTCCCGGCCCCCCACTCACACCCGATCCTGGCCCACCACTCCACCCCCCCTCCATGCCCCCCCCACTCCACCCCCTCCTGGCCCCCCACTCCACCCCCTCCTGGCCCCCCCACTCCGCCCTGCTCCGGCCTCCCACTCCACCCCCTCCCTGCCCCCCACTCCACCCCCCCCGCTCCTGGCCACCCCACTCCACCACCTCCTGGCCCCCCACTCCACCTCCCTCCTGGCCCCTACACCCTCACCACCCCCCTCCCGCCCCCACTCACTCCCCGCTCCCTGGCCCCCCCACTCCACCCGCTCCTGGCCCCCCACTCCACCCCCTCCTGCCCCCCCACTCACCCCCTCCTGGCCCCCACCTCCACCCCCCTCCGGTCCCCCACTCCGCTGCTCCTGGCCTCACCACTCCCACCCCCTCCCGGACCCCCACTCCACCCGCTCCTGGCCCCCCCACTCCACCCCCTCCTGGCCCCCCACTCCACCCCCGCTCCTGGCCCCCCACTCCACCCCCCTCCTGGCCCCCACTCCACCCCGCTCCAGGCCAGCCCCCACTCCACCGCCTCCCGGCCCCCACTCACCCCGCTCCCGGCCCCCCACTCCCCCTCCCCACCTCTCCCCCGGCCCCCCACTCCACCCCGCTCCCGGCCCCCCAACCTTCCCCACCCCCCCCCTCCCGGCCCCCCACTCCACCCCCCTCCCGGCTCCCCACTCCTCCCCGCTCGCGCCCCCCACTCCAACCCCGCTCCCGGCCCCCACTCACCCCCCTCCTTGCCCCCCCCACTCCACCCCCTCCTGCCCCCACTCCACCCCCCTCCTGGCCCCCCACTCCGCCCTGCTCCTGGCCTCCACACCACCCCACCCCTCCTGTCCCCCACTCCACCCCCTCCTGGCCCCCCACGCCACCCCCCCCCTCTGGCCCCCCACTCCTCCCCGCTCCGGCCCCCCCACTCCACCCCCATCCTGTTCCCCACTCCACCCCCTCCTGTCCCCCCACTCCCACCCCCTCCTGTCCCCCACTCCACCCCCTCCTGGCCTCCCACTCCACCCGCTCCTGTCCCCCACTCCACCATTCTTGTCCTGGTGGTCTGACCTATAGCTGAGGCCCCGACCTCTGGGGACAGGGCAAGGGGCAATCACGCGGCCCCGAGCAGGGCTTGGATGTTACGGATGGTGGACTCAAGCCTGCTTTGTGATAAAGGACACTCTTTCCTTTCTATACCTTATTGATTGTGGCTTGTGCATCGATGAGCTCCGCCAGAGAAAACTTCGCAGTGACAACCTGCATAGTCACACTCCCCCGAGGTCCCTCTGTCACGAGGGACAGGCCCTGAAAGGGAGGGGCTCTCCTCTCCTACTCTCTGTCCCTGCTGGGCAGAGGCTGCTGGCTTGGGTGAGGTGTTGTCCATGAGGCATGGAGAGACTGCGCTTGGTTATGGATTTTGTCTAGCTGGCACTCTCAGGAAAGGTTTTGTTTAAGATGTATATATTTTGAAAGGCAGAGTTATGGAGATACAGGGAGAGACAGAGAGAGATCTTCCATCCTCTTATGCACTCGCTAGATGGCCTCAATGGCCAGTGCTGGGCCAGCCAGAGACTGGAGCTTCATCTGGGTCTCCCATGTGGGTGGCAGGGCCAAAGCATTAGGCCGTCTTCTGCTGCTCTCCCAGGCACGTTAGCCAGGAGCTGGATCAGGAGAGAAACCGGGACGCAAACCGGTGCCCATAAGAGAGGCCAGCCTTGTAGGTGGTGGCTTATGTGCTGACCACAGTGCCAGCTCCAGAAAGGGTTGCTTTTAAGATTATTTATTTGAAAAGAGTAACAGAAAGGGAGTGACAGAGAGATTGATTAATTGATTGATTTTTCTATCTGCTGGTTCACTTCCCAGTTGGCTGCAGCAGCCAGGTCTGGGTCAGGTTAAAGCCAGGAGCCAGCAACTCCATCCAGGTCTCCCGCGTGGGTGGCTGAGGTCCAAGCAGTGGGCCACCCTCTGCTTTTCCAGGAGCATCAGTGGGGCAGGGGATTGGAGCAGAGTAGGCAGGACTGAGCCACTGCTCTGATGTGGGATGCTGGGGCCGGCCACACAGCGGCTTAACCTGCTGAGCCACCAACACCTGCCCCACCTGCCCACCTGCCCGGAAAGGGTTTTTTTTTTTTTTTTTAATAAAAGGTATATAAGCGAATGCCACGGAAATCAAAGCACAGAGAATTAGATGTTGGAGGCCGGTTGCTGTGCTCTCGTTACAAGTGTGTTGGAGGCCAATGCTGTGGTCTTGTTAATGTCCATGTGCTCACACAGAGGGCGTGTTGACCTGGCAGCCCCCTGTGGCCCAGGCGCTCCGAGGAAAGCCCCTGCCAGCCGTCAAACACTGTTCTCATCATGCAGCCGTGAGTCCTCGCTGCTCGTAACTACTTGGTAACAGCAGGAGCGTGTGGGCCGTGAGTCATCCCTGGGAAGCATCTTCCCTTGCACGAGTGACCTCCCGCGCTGCTTCCCTCTGCTGACTCTCCAGAGTGGGCCGCTCTCCTTCTGTCTGGGTGGCATCTGAGAGCTCACCCCCCACTCCCGGTGCTGAAGTGCAGCAGGCAGGGAAGCCGGGGCATGGCTTAGAGCGAGCTCCTGTCGAGCACGCGAGGTCGGATTTGTCAGACACAGACCAGGTTCCAAGGGACGCCGGGATGTCCCCGGGCATCCTGCGTTCTGGTTCTGAGCAGGTGACAGTAGGGTCTGGCTTCCTGTTCAAAGATACCTGTTCTTTGCTACCTGGCGCACACAAAGAGGCCCGTGCTTGTAAGATCTTCAGAACCTTCTCCCTCTGGCAGGTGCCTGACAACACCAGCGGTGTGTGATCTCCGTGCCGGCGGCAGCTCCTGTGTGAAGTCTCTGTCGTCACAGGCCAGGGTGCGCACAGATCACAGACAGCCGAGTTTCCCCTCTAGCACTTCCTGTCCTTTATCGCTGGAAGTCTGTCTTGAAGCCGAGCCTTGTGGGAAGCCAGTTCATAAAAGGGATAAAAGTGAGGAGTTGGGGCTGCAGGGGGGGCGGGGAGCGCTCAGGCCCCGGGCGCCTGCTGCTCTGAACGGGGAGGAGGGGCCGGTGACTCCAGACTGGAAAACCACAGTTCCCAAGACTGGCAAGAGGACATTTGAAGGGAAATTGATGACCTCTTCCCTGAGTGGGGGTGTCCGCGTGGTTACCCTGGAGCCCGCGGACTGGGCGCCTTGTCACCGTGGCAGCCCGGCTTCCTTGTCCACCTGTGTGCAGTTCCTAAATCCAGGCTTCTCTGTGTCATGGCAGCGTGAGGGTGATCGCCCGGGGAGCAGGCTGCTGCCCCACACCCCTCGGGCGGGGAAGAAGGGAGACGCGCTCTGGGTTTTCACGGGAGATGGGATGAAGCCCACTGCGCTTTTAACGTTTTCTTCCTTTTCCGGCATTAAACAGCTTTATTTTAATAACCCCGGGCTCATAGTTCCTTTTGGATCCTTCATACAGACGCTGGCAGGGGTCCAGCTACCTACTCAGCTCCGAAGGCGGCTCTCTCTAATGCCTCCTGTGAGCTTAGGTTTGATTTGTTCTCTTTTTGAGGCTTAGGGGATGCATGGCGAGGGTGATCAAACACCCAGACAGGCAGCCCGGGGCACTGGCCGGGCCCTATTCCTGGACAGCTTGGAGAACAGGCGATTCTGTGGCTCAGGGATGCCCCCTGTCATGAAAGTCGTGCTGGGATGGCGTCTGGGAGCGTGGCGAGTGCTCTGACCGTGGAAGGAAATCTGTGTCCATGGATCACGTCCTTCTCCTTGTGATTAGCTGGGAATTGGTGCTGTGCAGTGAGAACAGGAGGTCTGGAAAACCTAGCTCTTCCACTGTCCACAGTGACCTTTGAGACTCAGTTTCACAGTCTGTAAAGTGGGCGTGACAATACCCACCTCACATTGTTGTTCTGAGATGGATGTAGCCATAATAGATATGAAACCTTAATCCTAATCTTTATTCTGCTGAAACACTCATGAAATTATTCTTAAGCATTTTTTGAAGTGTGAAATACAATGTGGGATTTTTTTTTTTAAAGAAAAGATTTGTTTATTCATGTATTTGGGAGGCAGAATGGCAAGGGGAGAAAGAGAGCGAGCGAGCGAGCGAGCGAGAGATTCTACCTGCTGGTTTACTCCCCAAATGTCCACAACAGCCAGTCCTGGGCTAGGCTGTTCCAAACCAGGAACCGGGAACTCCACCCGAGTCTCCCACATGGGCAGCAAGGACCCAAGTACTTGAACCATCAGCTGGAGCCCCAGCAGGAAGTTGGAGGGGCGCCCCAGCGCCTGGCAGACACAGTGACACCCCAGCACCCGGCAGACACAGCGACACCCCAGCACCCGGCAGATACAGCGACACCCCAGCACCCGGCAGATACAGTGACACCCCAGTACCCGGCAGACAGTGACACCCCAGCACCCGGCAGATACAGTGACACCCCAGCGCCCGGCAGATACAGCGACACCCCAGTGCCCGGCAGACACAGCGACACCCCAGCACCCGGCAGACACAGCGACACCCCAGCACCCGGCAGATACAGTGACACCCCAGTACCCGGCAGACACAGTGACACCCCAGTACCCGGCAGACACAGCGACACCCCAGCACCCGGCAGATACAGTGACACCCCAGTACCCGGCAGACAGTGACGCCCCAGCACCCGGCAGACACAGCAACACCCCAGCACCCGGCAGATACAGTGACACCCCAGTACCCGGCAGACAGTGACACCCCAGGACCCGGCAGACACAGCGACACCCCAGCACCCGGCAGACACGACGACACCCCAGCGCCCGGCAGACACAGCGACACCCCAGCACCCGGCAGATACAGTGACACCCCAGTACCCGGCAGATACAGTGACACCCCAGTGCCCGGCAGACACGACGACACCCCAGTGCCCGGCAGACACAGCGACACCCCAGTGCCCGGCAGACACGACGACACCCCAGTGCCCGGCAGACACAGCGACACCCCAATGCCCAGCAGATGTGGTGCTGGAGTCTACGATTCTGGCACTTGGGGAAGCCTCACCTAAGTGGAATTGTGCGGGGTGTCCCTTTCTCGTCTGGCTTATTTCGCTTAGCGTCCTGTCTTCAGTGTTGTTGGGAATGACCACTTTCCTCTCTGTAATCTTCTCTGTCGTTATCTTGGCGAACATGGAGGTTAAACAGTGAGTGCTTCCGTGAGGCGAGAGTGAGGATGCGCTGTTGACATTTTGATTTTGGTGGTTTTGCATGGGAACCCGGAAGTGGGATTGCTGGATCCCAGGACGGCTCATTTTTAATATTTTGAGCAGCCTCCATATTGGTTTCCACGTCGGCTGTGCCAGCCTGCACTCCTGCCGGTGGGTACCGGACTTTGGCCAACACCCATCTTCTGTGTGGCTAATGGGAGCCATCCTGGCAGGCACGCTGTGCTGTCTCCTCCTGGGTTTGATTGACATTTCCCTGGTGATTGGCCACTCAACCTAGGCACTGAGGTCTACCTTAGGCCTGCTGTGGGTCAACCCTCACACCTCCGCCCAACATGGGTTCACATGTTAGTGTCTGTTCTGTGGCACGTCTGTCTGGCCCAGGAGTTCAGGGCACACAGAGGCTGGGGGGAGGGAAAGAAGGTGAGGGCGAGGGTGGAGGGGGTGCACACAGTGGGTGGACACCTGCTGGCTCCCTCCAGCTGTGCCGGCCCAGGAAGCCGGCTGCTCTCGGGCTGTGGGGTCACCTGGTCCCCAGACTCCACCTACTTGCACACCTTCCTCCCTCAGCAGTGCTCAGCCTCAGCCCCCCGGGAGGGGCTGCTCTTCTCTGCGAAGCCGCCTGACCCCCAGCTGCTGACAAGCAGCCCTGTAGTGGCTGGCTTCATCCCTGTCCTTGGCCACTATGGTCAGGCCCCCCAGAGGATGTGTGTCTCTGAGCAGGTGCAGGGGGTGGGGGGGGGAAGGGGAGCGCCTGCACAGGCTCTGGACAGGTAGGGCTTTGTCCTGTGAGTGGCCAGAGAGGGTAGCACCTGGGAGAGCAGCCACACCAAAGCAGATCCTACTTCACGGAGACCCAGAAGTGCCGTTTGTCGGAGGACCTGGTGTGGACGGGGTGCGAACCACAGTAATAGGGTTCAGGGACCCATCACCACAGGAAGTGAAGTGCAGTGTCCCCAAGCCTCAGGGGACCATCCCTTAACCCTCGAGGCTGCTCCGGGGCAGTGCGCGCTCTGCTTGGTCTCGCATGGCCGCTTCACGGGGGCTCGTGCGGTCCTTCCGTGACTGTGCTGGCCTTGTCACGCTGCTCGGGTCCACCTGCTCCCGGCCTCCGTTTTGCTCATTCAGGTCTGGCAGGAAGCTGCAGGAGCCCCGAGCTCAGGGATGTAGAGGTTGGGTGAGAATGGTGGTTTCCGTGGCGATGAGCACCTGCTCTGCACCAGGAGCTGAGCTGGGCCCTGGGTATGCAGTGCCGAATGTGGCATCGAGGGCAACTGCTCTCCTAAAATGCCTGTTCCAGCAGAGATGGGTGGACGGCAAATGTTGAGTGTTATTACAGCAGGGATACAGGGAGCCTGGTCCAGGAAGAGATTGAACAGGGCTCTGCCGTCCAGGAGTGGGCAGGGGGTCCAGGAAGAGACTTGAACAGGGCTCTGCCGTCCAGGAGTGGGCGGGGGGGTCAGGAAGAGACTTGAACAGGGCTCTGCCGTCCAGGAGTGGGCGGGGGGTCCAGGAAGAGACTTGAACAGGGCTCTGCCGTCCAGGAGTGGGCAGGGGGTCCAGGAAGAGACTTGAACAGGGCTCTGCCGTCCAGGAGTGGGCGGGGGGGGCAGGGGGGTCCAGGAAGAGACTTGAACAGGGCTCTGCCGTCCAGGAGTGGACAGGGGGTTCAGGAAGAGACTTGAACAGGGCTCTGCCGTCCAGGAGTGGGTGGGGGGGGGTCCAGGAAGAGACTTGAACAGGGCTCTGCCGTCCAGGAGTGGGCAGGGGGTCCAGGAAGAGATTGAACAGGGCTCTGCCGTCCAGGAGTGGGCGGGGGGGTCAGGAAGAGACTTGAACAGGGCTCTGCCGTCCAGGAGTGGGCAGGGGGTCCAGGAAGAGATTGAACAGAGCTCTGCCGTCCGGGGGGGGCGGGGGGGGGTTCAGGAAGAGACTTGAACAGGGCTCTGCCGTCCAGGAGTGGGCGGGGGGGTCAGGAAGAGACTTGAACAGGGCTCTGCCGTCCAGGAGTGGGCAGGGGGTCCAGGAAGAGACTTGAACAGGGCTCTGCCGTCCAGGAGTGGGCGGGGGGTCCAGGAAGAGACTTGAACAGGGCTCTGCCGTCCAGGAGTGGGCGGGGGGTCCAGGAAGAGACTTGAACAGGGCTCTGCCGTCCAGGAGTGGGCGGGGGGGGGGGGGGCGGGGGGGTTCAGGAAGAGAAGCATGATGGACAAAGGTCCTGAGGAAGGGAGGGGGCCCGCACAGCCAAGGAGCCAAAAGGAAAGCCCAGGTGGCTTGTTCACACCTGGCGGGGAAGGGAAGGAGAGCGGTAGGCGAGGTGGGCAGGGAGGGGTCCAGCCGCCATGGGGAAGGCTTACTGAGCGACTGAGGCATTTCGCAGGCACGCGTTACAGACCTCACTGTGCCGGGGGGAAAACCGTCTGCACGTGGCCAGGCCTCGAAGCTACACCGTTGGCCCCATGCCCGGGTCTCACTCTGCTGGAGGTTCCCGGTGGCCAGCAGTGGTGGCTCCCTAGATACTGGGGAGGGGTCTCGTTCACTGCAGAACGTGGCTCCAGCTGCTATTGTGTGGCTCCTTCCCGCCAATCGTCTCTCTCCGTGCCTGATAGGACTGGACTGCCGTCACGGGCCTAAGCGAGTGAACGTCAGTGAGCAGAAAAGTGATGTGAGCGTTTCTGAGACCGAGCTTGGTTTCTGTGTAACATGCATTTCTGTGGACATCTGCAGCCCCTTTGTACTCAGGAGGAAACCATAGCACAGGCAGGTTGGGGTGACATGGGCGGTTCTCGGCACACCCTGGGGTCTTGGAACGGATCCCGCATGGATAAGTGGGGACGACCACGTAATGTGAGTGACACGGTTTAAGAAACATCGCATGGCCGGCGCCGTGGCTCACCAGGCTAATCCTCCGCCTTGCGGCGCTGGCACACCGGGTTCTTGTCCCGGTTGGGGTGCCGGATTCTGTCCCGGTTGCCCCTCTTCCAGGCCAGCTCTCTGCTGTGGCCCCGGAGTGCAGCGGAGGATGGCCCAAGTGCTTGGGCCCTGCACCCCATGGGAGACCAGGAAAAGCACCTGGCACCTGGCTCCTGCCATCGGATGAGCGCGGTGTGCCGGCCGCAGCTCGCCGGCCACGGCGGCCATTGGAGGGTGAACCAACGGCAAAAGGAAGACCTTTCTCTCTGTCTCTCTCTCTCACTGTCCACTCTGTCAAAAAAAAAAAAAAAAAAAGAAACATCGCAGAATGACAAGGACAAGGCTGCTGGAGGCCCTGAGGGGTGTCGTGGAGTGGGGGCCCCATGGTCTCTGTGCCATCTGCTTGCCAGATGGTGCGAATTCAGCAGCAGGAGTCCAGGCCTGTGGTCCAGGGGAGAGAAGGTGACCGCTGGGCCGGTGGCCGGGGAGAGCTGGGTACTCGGAAGTTGAGTCTCTGGGCTTGGCTCAAGGACCGGACGTGGGGGACAGGGGATGGGGCAGTAGCACGAATCATCCGTGTAGTGGCTGCTGCCTGTCTTCGGGCAGGAAGTAGAGGAGCAGGGGTTTGGACAGGTGGTGTGTCCTCCCTGACGTGCGGGGGTGGATCAGCACTGGGGGCAGACCTGAGCCTCCTGGGGCTGCCACACGGGATCCCGCCTGTGAGTCTGTTGTCATCAGGCTGGTTGTGTGGCCGCGGATACCAAGCCAGTGCGGGGTGATCCCTGTGGTCCCCAGGGCCCCGCAGAGGGCCTTGAGCACAGATTCTGTGCTTCTGCCCTTGCGTGTCCACCCTCGCTCCGTGCTCTTCTGCCCAGTCCTGGCTGCCACAGTGACCAGCCGCGGTCTCTCTGCTACTTCTCAGAGCCCTGCCTGGGCATCTCGGCCAAAGCAGCCGCTTCTCCCTCCTCCTTGGCCACCCACTCCCTCTGCTCATCCACAGAGCGACCGCACTGGGCTCCACCAGGTCGTCTGGGGCTACACCAAGACCTCTCACAAAGGCAGAGGAGCAGAGTGCAAGGGGGTGAGGGAGTTTCTCTTTTTGTTGTTGTTATTGAAACAGGACAGCAGTGGGCCTTGCATCCCCGGGGCCTTGAGAGGATTAGATGAGGCCTCCCGGCACAGTGCCTCCTGCAGAGCGTACACCCGGGCTGGCACCATGTGTGTCGTCTGTATTGTAAGAGGGAAGAAACATGAACGGTGTCATTTAGTTAATGTGGGATGGAACTCGGGCACATTTGCAAGTGAAAGCAAACGTTGATGATGACAGAGGCAAAGCTGTGAAGGCCACAGACCGTCTTCGGGGCCGCGAGACCCCTGTTCCCCCACCCTGCCTTGCAGGCGACACTTGTCGGACCCTAGGCTGCTCGGCTCCCACCCTGCCCAGAGCTTTGGAGGCTCTGTCTTCCCTGGACACTGTGCCCAGCTGCGCGTGTCCGATGGGGATGGACGGTGCGTCCCTGCAGGATGCAACGTGCTCCTGGCCTCTTCGCTTGGGGGCGCATTTTTTCTACCAATGGCTTCTCGTCCCTCATGAACACCCACTTTTTTGGCATTTAAGGAAAAATTGAAATGTGTGGGATTTCGAATTGCTTTGAGCACTTTCTCCCTCTTTGCACACGGCGTGGATCTCTTCAGATGGTTGCATCCGCCAGGCAGCTGGGAGCCCCAGCTCCGGCTCCTGCCTTTCACATCGGCCATCATCTCTGCACAGGCGCTTCTTGATCCTTGAGGTGAGCTGTGCGTGAGGCGGGGGTCTTATCTGAGGGCGCAGCGAGAGGGTCTCCAGCCAGATGCTCCCGTCAGATACTGCTCAGGAGAGAGCTTTGCCGGCCAGCGGGAGTCCGCCCTTGTCCTCCTATCAGATGGTCCGCGGGCTGCTGGTTGTCTGGGCGGAAAGATGGAATTAGCACTTCAGAAGCAGTCACCCTAAGAGTCTTCACCTTTCTCAGTTAATGCGGGGAGAGGTCAAGGGCGCTAAATGAACGCCACGGGAGTCAGCCTTCATCACTCATGAGCGGTGCCCGCCCCAGGTGCCGCATCTGAAGGCTGCGCCTGCCGCCCGGTCCCCGGGAACACAGGCTTGTGTTCGTGCATTGGCGGCGTCACAAGGAGGCTGTTTAAGACCCCAGGTTCTTACAGGAGGGCCATGCAGGAGATTCCTCAGGGGCCAGCACGCGCTGCAGGCAGAGAAGGTAGCTCTCTGCACCGGGCTTGGCAGGAACAGAGCAGGGACAGCCCAGGGCCAGCCCATCTTAATGGCCAGGGGGCACTGGTGGCTCCTGCGTGCGGAGTAGTGGAGAGTAAGGGCCAGATGGCATGAAGCCAGAGGGTGGATGAGGGACAGAGAGGTGTGCTGTGGCCACACAGAGGTCCAAGTCAGCAGTGGATGCGGCCGAGGGTCCTGGAGTGTCCACTCAGCCGAACAAGTGCCGAGTCACTTACTGAACACGTCTCACTGCTGTGGGGCAGAGCCGATGGGAGTGTCCTGTTTCCAGGAGGCTGACCTCCGGCCATGTCTGCCCTGCCCCACTGCCCTCAGCATTCTCAGTACTGCTCCAAACCCAAGCAGAGGGCTCATCGTGAGTCTGGGAGTTCTCCACAGGTCACCCACGACACAGGGACAAGGTGACATCAACCACCCAGCTTCCTTCCCCCAGCCAGCCATCTTTTTTTTTTTATTTAAAGATTTTTGTATTTGAAAGTCAGAGTTAGAGAGATGGATATGTGTGTGTGTGTGTGTGTGTGTGTGTGTATACACATAAAATCTTCCATCCACTGGTTTACTCCCCAAATGTCTGCAATGGCTGGAACTGGGCTGATCTGAAGCCAGGAGCTTCTTCTGGGTCTCCCACATGGGTTCAGCGGTCCAAGCACTTGGGCCATCTTCTGCTCTCCCAGGCTCAGTAGCAGGGAGCTGGATTGGAAGTGGAACAGCAGAACTTGAACCAGTGCCCACATGGGATGCTGGCGCCACAGGTGGTGACTTGACCAGCACCAGCCCCTATCCATCCATCATATCCAGTGGGTGCCAAGGTAGAGAAAGGCCTCAAAGTCACATACATCAGCAAGACCCGGCTTTGGCATTTTGGATTTACTACAGTAAGCGGACACTTGGAGATGCCGAGAATGACAAAGCCAGAGATTTCTTAGAGACCTCCTTGTCTGGAGAGGGAATCCCGCGTCCCAGAGGAGCTGAGTGGCCCAACCTGGTAGGGCGGGGCTACTTCAGTGCCTGCTGGAGGGACGTTCATGTGGGACAGATCGGCTCTGATTCCAAGCCTCTCTGCAGGAGACTCTCGGTGGTTTTGATGGAACGAGCGAGTCTTGTATCTGGAGACAGCTCAGCAGGTTTAGGAATGAGCCGGGAATATTCCCTAGGATGTGAGGTGCACTGTGCAAGGAGCCGGATTCTGGAGTTTCTCTCTGCAGGGCATGGGAGGGAAGCAGGAGGCAGTAGCCGCAGCTTGTTAACCGCCTGTCTCTAACTGCCACAAGCAGAAACGATCTAGAAGTGATTTTTCTCTGATGGGGGGTCCCCCTTTCCCCATGCGTGCCTGAGCTCACCAGGGCATCTGCGACCCTGCAGCAGCCAAACCCCTGCAGCTTCAGCTGCGGCTTCCAGATCAACGGCGCAGAGCACACAGAGCCGAGCAAGAAGGTTGCTCCCTGGCAGGGTTTCCGCTGGGCCTCCACCCAGGAAAGTGGCCGCCGTTGCATTGCTGGCTCGCCAGTGGGGACCGCAAGGAGGCTCCCCTAAACACCCACGCGGTGGGCACGTGAGGAACGGCGCCTCAGGGGTGGACAGAACCAGGTCTCCCCGTTATTAAGAAAGGTCACGGCTCCCAGGTGGCCAGCCTGGTTGCACTGTGTCGCCTTTAAATTTAGCAAGATGGCCTTTGTCACCGAGGTGCTGACAGGTGGACATGCCCTACAGACAGAGAAGAGTTTAGAAGTTTTGACAGCCCCAAGGACAATTTCACTTAACAAAAAATCAAGGTTGCCTGTTGCTGGCGAAGTGGTTTGAAGGTCAGCCCCATTTCTTTAATTGCTGGCTCCCGCCTGCCTGGGGAAGCCTGCAGCCATCACACTGATACAGCTCAGGTTATTGATCCTCATGACTCAGTGTTGGGGCTCCAGGTACATTCTAGAACTTTCAACAGCTCCGCACAATAGTTCGAGGATCAATCGCCATTTCTCCCTACTGATCTATTTTAATGGTGATATCAAAGACGCAGTCACCTCTCCTTAAGTTGCAAGAACACATCTAAAGCCAGGCTAAGGTTTTATTATCATAGTAATGAGCCTTTCACATGCAAGGCTAGGGAGGCTGCTCACTGGCTCCGGGGTGACCCCAAGTGTCTGCCCCCAGCCCCGGGCTCCAGTGAAGCTGCCCAAGTAGCAAGTGACCGGCCTGGCGCCACCTGTCCCAGACAACTGCGCGTGCCGGGAGCTAAATATGAGAGAGAGACCACGTCATGAACAAGGAGCACCCCCGCCCCCCGTCTAGGGCTTGCAGGGGCAGAGGGGATGCACAGGCGGTTCAGGAGAGGGGGTTATTGTCCCCACGTCCTCCTTAGATCTCAGGAGAGAACCCAGCGTTCCCTGGAAGGTCTCCAGTCTCTAAACCATCTCCTGCAGGAGTCCAAGGGCACAACAGACTCTGCGCACAGAGTGAAGCCTGGGTTTCCGTCCTCCCCGTTTCCACTCGTCCACTCACTGCAAGTGCAGGGCCACCCCAGCACGGTGAGCACCAACCGAAAGACAGTGGGATCTGGCTCCGTCTGGTGCTGCTCCTGCCCACTTCTGCCCTCCAAGTGTCCCCTGTTTCTCAGGATACGTTGGACCTGCCCAGATATGAGAGGCAGGGGAGACGGACCTTCCCCCGGCACTGCATGCTGGGAGATTCCTGAGGGAGGCTGCCTTGGGTGCTAGTGATGCCAGTGGCCCTTGGGGAGATCCACCTGGGACGCCATGCCTGTTCCTGGGTGAGGTTTTCCCTCTCCCGAGCAGCTCCTTGGAGTCTCCAGTCTGCCGACGCATCTGTGTGAGCCCCACTCTGCATGGGGAGCCCCTGCGGAACATGTGGGCTTGGGCACGTGCTGCGCTGGTGCAGACTCCCTGAGATGTCTGCCAAGTGTCCCTGCCAGGAAGGGCCTGGAGGCTGGCAGGGGAAAGGGACCCCCGAGCGTCTGCCTGGGACAGTCTCTAGTCTTCCAAGGGCGGATGTGGGGAGGGGGGTCCAGGGTCCCAGCCGCGCTCACTGGGACGCCTCAGCTTCCCACAATGCCTGGCCCCTGGTCAGCAGACCCCAGGCTCCTCCAGCTGTGATTTATTTCACAGTGACTGCCAGCTCTCTCTCCCTGTGGGTGTTTGCCACTCTCGGCCTCCCGGAAGCCATGACATTTCCCACCTGCATGCCGAGTTCTTTCTGGGGCTGGGCTCCATCCACTGCCCCACTCTGGGTGGGGACCGATGTGGATCCAGTCCCCAGGGTCCCGGACAGCTCCTCTGCTTTGTGTATCCAGCACCTGACCAAAAGCGGCCCTGGGAGCCTCTTTGCTGGGATTTTGACCGTGGAATGAGCGAGGCTCTCTGGAAATGGACAGTCGCACATCACCGAGCTCTGTGTTCCCACCTGGCCGTGAGACTGCCCCCAGCTCTCTGCTGTGGACCTCCCAGGAGCTCACTTAGCTCCTGCCAGGGGCCATGTCTGGCTCTCCGACTTGTTAGTGATTCTGGGAGCTCCCCGGATCCCATTGGCTTAGGGTAGCTGGGGTGGGGGGGTTCTGAGGAGAGCCCATGGTGGAAAACAAGATGAGACAGTCACCATGTACTTGACCTCTGTGCCATCCTGCCCAGCCAGCGCCTGCAAAGCCCCTGGCAGGATTTCAGTGCACGCTGGCTGTGGGGGCCAGCAGAGCCCCTCAGGCTGGCCCTGACACTGCCGATGCAGCTGAGGGAGGCCAAGGTCCCTGTCCCTGTCCCTCTGCCTCTCCCTCTGCCTCTGCCTGTTTGTAATTCTGCCTCTCAAATAGATAAGTGTTACAAAATAGATACCCACTAGGTTCCAGACTCTCTCAGGGGCTGAGACTACAGCCTCACTCCATCAAAGCCCCCGCTGCCGGAAACTCTCATTCTGTTTGGGGAGTCTGCCAGCACCGATGGATCGATGGATACCACCTGCTGGTGAGCCCCGCATAGGAAAACCCGCCATGCATGGGGTGCAGAGGAATGGGGTGCGCTGCCTCGTCCAGGCAGGTAGAGAAGGCCCCTCCAAAAAAGGGACTTCAAGAGACCCAGGTCATGGAGGAGGGGAGATGTAGAAACTCCGGGAGGGCAAAACCTTGGGGCGGAGCCATGTGTGTCAACCCAGAGGCTGGGTCTAGGCTGCTGGGGTGACATCACGCAAAAGAGGGGCCCTGAGGCCATGGAAGGCTTTGGGCCTTTGTTCAAGGTGGCGTCGGGAGCCTGGGAAAGGCCCTGAGCAGGCACGGGCGTGCTCGGACTTGTATGTGAAGAGTGTGGCTCTCCAGTCGGCGGTGAGTCCAGCTGAGTCCAGCTGTGAGCTCTGTGAGCGGTTCCTGGAGCCGCAGGCAGGGCCGGGGCCTGAGGTCTGTTTCCTCTAACTTCTCCATGTCCCCTGAGAACATTAGCCCCGAGCGTGGTGACTCCAGTCATTTTGTCCCAATTCACCTGAGGCTGTCCGGGATCGCCGTTTAATTTGCGACCAGGACGAGGGTGTATGAAGATACGTGCCTGTGAGCATAAACCAGAGATTCCGTGTCCAGTAGAACTCTGGAGGGGTGTGAGCTCTTTGGAGGAGCGCCTGCACCCCCTGTCTGTGCTGCGTGGTTGATGTCAGGGCCAGGGACCTCGGCTGCATCGGCCGCGTCCGGGCCAGCCCGAGGGACGTCCCCGTCACGCAGGCTTTGGACAAAGCAGGGACTGTGGAGGTTTCGGCGTGGTGGGCAGAGGGGCCAGGGGCTGGAGGCATGGGGGTGGATTTCTTCTTCTTTAGAGATTTATTCCTTTACTGAAAAGCAGAGTTCGAAGGAGAGACAGAGAGAGAGATCTTCCACCTGCTCGTTCCCTCTTCCGCCACAGTGGGTGCAGGGCCCAAGCACTTGGACCATCCTCACTGCTTTCCCAGACACATTAGCAGGCAGCTGGTTTGGAAGTGGAGAAACCTGGACTTGAACCGGTGCTCATATGGGATGTGGGTGTCTTAGGCTGTGGCTTAACGTGCTGCATCACAGCGCCAGCCCGAGTGAGGTTGCTTGGCCTCATCACTGCTGACACTTCTCCATGGTGGGGGCTGTCCTGGGCATCTTTGGAATGCCGGCTGCATCCCTGGTCTCTGCTTACCAGATGCCGGTAGCAGCTTCTCCTCCAGTTACAGAATCCGAAAACATCTCTAGACGCTGTCCCATACCCAGAGAGAGCACACAGTGCTCTGAGGAGAGACCCAAGACCCCCCCCCCCCAATACATGGGCTTAGAACCCTCGGGTTGTGTCTGCAACACGGGAGAGGAGGACCAGAGCTCACCAGTGGGCAGGGGAGGTGAAGTGCATGGTTTTGTCTGGGTCTGTTGACTAAGTCTGATATAATCATAGTTGAGCTGCAGAAGGTTGGTGAACACGGAGTTTATTTCAACGGCTGTCCATCAGTGATACATCTTGGATCATCGCCATACTCCATCACTTGTGCTGGATTGAGGGGTGAAGAATGGGAGCCCCCACAAGACCCAGACTCGATCCCTGCAGAGAATCCCAATACTTCATGCAGAGCGCTTTGAAAGGGGACGGATCCCGGGTGTTCGGAGAGCAGCCTCCCATACAGTCCCTGGGAAGGGAGGCCGGGAGGGACTCAGAGGTCCCCAGAGCAAGCCACCGGGGGAGGAGAACGGGGCAAAGGCTGCAGAGAGCAGCGCATTGAGAGCTGCGGAAATGCAAATGAATCGTGCAAAATAGCCGTGCACTGAGCAGTGAAAGCCAGGTTGGGAATTCTCTCTAAACTTCCTATGTTCCTACTACGTTAATCATACAGAGGAGTGTTTTTTTTTTTTTTTCTTAACATATTGAGAATGCGAAATAGCCTCAGGAAAATCAGCGCATCAGACTGAAATGACCAAATTAGGAGCTCCACTTCCTGACAGATGCTCCTAAGCATCCACACACCATATGTCATCATTATTATAATACACAGTCAACATTCATTAATGCCTGTCATGCACGAGGCGCAGATGGCAAAATATATGGGAGGAGTACTTGCAACAAATGTGCCTTCTCTCACTGAGCAAATATTGATGAATATCAATCCATGCTGTGTGCTGGTCATGTGACAATATGGAGGTAAAGATAGCACGGTTGACGTAAAAGTAAATTCCACATTTTTCTTACTTGTACACTATAGGGTGCAATTAACAAGACAAACAACTGCTATTTTTAAAAATTATTTATCTAACTATTTGAAAGGCAGAGTTATAGAGAGGCAGAGAGGCAGAGAGAGAGTGAAAGATTGGTCTTCCATCCACTGGTTCACTCCCTACATGGTCGTAATGGCCAGAGCTGAGCAGATCTGAAGTCAAGAGCCAGGAGCTTCTTCCGGGTCTCCGATGCAGGTGCAGGGGCCCAAGGACCTGGGCCATCTTCTGCTGCTTTCCCAGGCCATAGCAGAGAGCTGGACTGGAAGTGGAGCATCCAGGTCTTGAACCAGCACCCATGTGGGATGCCGGCACTGCAGGCGGTGGCTTTACCTGATATGCCATAGCACTGGCCCCCAATAACTACTATTTTTGATGTAAATAGGTGCCATAAAAATTGATGAGAAGAATACAAAGACTTTGCTGTATTATATTAGTGTACAAAAGAAAAAAAGGCATCTGTAACTAGAAAATGCATAAATATTGAATTCATGAAAATGTAAATTTATTCACAGTTCATATATTGAAACTGAATATTGTTAGCAGTTGTATAAACCACTTGGAAGAAACAATTCCACAAAAGGGAAACGATGATTTGCTAGAAGATGTTCATTGCAGTATTATCTACTCTCAGAAAAGTTGGAAGCGATCTCAAAGTGTGATAGCAAGGACACAATTATGTAAATTTTGGTACTATATTCAACCAAACACAATCTGTTTGTTTGACATGGAAATTATGAAGTTTCTGTAATGCTAATGTCAAATTATAAAGCAAGGGCCAACTATCTTTGTGAAACAAAGACCGGTCAGAGATACATCAGATTAACGATTGGGTCAGCTGGGAATATGGATGGTTCTTCCCTCTCCTTTCCTCTGCTGAAATTTGTGAGTTTTTATGGTTTTTATACACAAGAGCCAAACCAAGTGAAGCACAAATGATCGACAGCACAAATGTCTAAGCTTTTCTCCTCCCTGACCAACAGAGGAGAAAGACCAGATCTGCTGACTTCTCTTCCCTTCTCCTCCCAGAGTGTCTTCAGCTTTGCTGGCTTCTGGGCTGAACAATAGGATACTCCAAGGATGAGAGTACCCAGGAAATACTGTCCGGGCAGTAGAGCTGCTGAGAAATCTGTGCCCTTTAGATTTTTTTTTTAAATATTTATTAATTTAATTGAAAGGCAGAGTTATATAGAGAGAGGCGGGGTGGGGGGGAGATCTTCCATCCGCTGGTTCACTCCCCAGATGACTACAATGGCCAGGGCTGGGCCAGGCTGAAGCCCGGAGCCAGGAGCTTCATCTAAGTCTCCCATGAGGGAGCAGGGACTTAGGCACTTGGGCCATCTTCCACTGCTTTCCCAGGTTCATTAGCAGGGAGCTGGACTGGAAGTGGAGCAGCCAGAACACAAACTGGCGCCCACATAAACTGGCAGCTCTACCCACTTGCCACACCCCAGCCCCTGAAAGTCCTTTAGTTGATGAACTATGTCCTTATTGCAAAGAGGAGGAGAGCATCAGTCGCATGAATGACAATCTGATAATGAAATTTTGAAAAAGCATTTTATTTGATAAGCAGAGAGAGACAGTGATAGATCTCCCATCTGCTGGTTCACTTCCCCAATGCCCACGACAACCAGGGCTGGGCCAGGCCAAAAGCCAGGAACCCGAACTCAATCCATGTCTCCTATGTGTGTGGCAGGGACCCGACTACTTGAGCCAGCACCTACTGTCCCAGGGAGCGCAGTGACAGGGACTCAGACCCAGGCACAGAGATCTGGAATGAGTGTGTCCCGCGCTCCTGACTGCTGAGCCAGGTGCCCGCCCCTGAGAATGTACATTTTAATAGGGATTATTTTTTTTTTCATTAAGGCAAAAAGCTAAAGGAACCAGGGCAGAAGGGAATTGGTGCAGGGATAGAATGGAGAGCCCAGATGTAGACCCGCATCAGAGCCACTCACTATGGACTACAGTGACCGTGGCAATGATGTGGGAACAAATGGGCCTGAGTCAGCTGGAAATTTACACAAAAATTCAATTCCATGTGCACTGCAGATAAAAGTCTAAAAGCTAAACCAAGTTTCTATAAGAGGACGCGGAGAAATATTTTCATAATTGAGGGTGAGAGAAAACACAACACACTGGCCACGAAGGAAAAAATTGTCGAGTCGAATTATTTTAAAATTTAATTAAAATTGAAATACCATGGCAGATAATAAAAGCATGAGCCATAGTGCCAGAAAATAATTTTTGTATACAGAAGTGTATATATGTGTGTGTGCACACACAGGTACAGGGTGTGTGTATATAAGAAAAACGGTTATAAGTATATATATGAAGGTACCTCAGGTCGTGGGGTGGATGTTTGGCCTAGTGGTTAGGACACCTGTATCCCATATCGGAGTGCCTGGGTTCGCGTCCTGTCTCTGCTCCCTGCTCCACCTCTTTGCTAATGTGCACCCCGGGGAGCAGCAGAGGATGGATCAAGTGGCTGGGCTCCTGTCAGTCATGTGGTAGACCTAGACTGTGCTCTGGCCTGGCCCAGCCTGAGGCGCAGTGAACCAGGAGATGGGAGCTCTCGGTCTGACTCTCAAACAAATAAATAAATAAATGTTTAAGAAGCTTGTGGAAAATGCTTAGCATGGTACCCATACTATGCCTGGGATTTCTGCCTCTGCGACCCCACCACCACGTGCTCAGGGGTTCTCAGGGTAGCACATTCTCTTTTTTTGGACAGGCAGAGTTCGAGAGAGAGAGAGACACAGAGAGAAAGGTCTTCCTTCCGTTGGTTCACCCCCCAAATGGCCACTATGGCCGGTGCACTGCGCTGATCCGAAGCCAGGAGCCAGGCGCCCCCTTCTGGTCTCCCATGGGGGTGCAGGGCCCAAGCACTTGGGCCATCCTCCACTGCACTCCCGGGCCACAGTAGAGAGCTGGACAGGAAGAGGAGCAACCGGGACTAGAAACTGGGGTGCTGGCGCCGCAGGCGGAGGATTAGCCTGTTGAGCCACAGCGCCGGCCGGCACATTCTTTTAATAAGCCTGTATCTTGATGTGCCCAAATACACTTACCTTTTAAGTCCATTTCCGTGAAGTTGTAAAGATACCCTATAAACATAAAGGATTTGGCATCTGGTATCCTAACGGTGTAAGAAATTTCTAAAAATCAACCCAGTTGTTGAAAGCGCAGAAGACTTGAACAGGTCCTTCACGGAGGAGGAAACCCGGTGGCCAATAAGAACATAGGAGGCGTCTCCGGGGCCGTGTTGCGGCACAGTGGGTTGGGCCACCGCCTGCAATGCCGGCATCCTGTATCAGAGAGCCGGCTGGGGTTCCAACTGCTCTCTTCCCGTCCAGCTCCCTGGTAATGTGCATGGGAAAGCAGCAGGAGATGGCCCAAGTTCTTGGACCCCAGCACCCATGCGGGGGACCCAGGTAGAGTTCCGGGATCCTGGCTTCGGCCTGCACCAGCCCTGGCTTTGCACCTGTTTGGGGAGTGGACCAGCAAGTGGAAAATATCTCTCTCTCCCCTCTTCCGCTCTCCCCCTCCCGCTCTCCCTGTCTCTCTGCCTTTCAAATAAATGAAATACGGAAACCTTTCAAAAATCTGTGGTGAGAGCTCACCCACCAGAGCCGCTACAGTGGAGTGGACCCTGTCAAGTGCCGATGAGGACGTGAAGCGGCTGGGTGGTCGCAGGCTGCTGGAGGGGCAGGAACTTTGGGAAACTGTTGAGCCGTCGGCACTGATGCAGAGCGTGGGATGCCCCGTCATGAGGGATCCAGTCCTTGTGCACTTTCCCACCAGGAGCACGTACCTGTGCGTCCTGCAAGACACGGGAAAGGAGCTCCGTGATGGCGTTATTCGGAAAAACCACTCACGGACAGCACTCAAATATCCATCTAAAGTGACGTGGATAATGGACAGAAGACAGTGCTGACGCGGCACCGAGAGGGTGACGTCGCGTGACATCGAGCGCGGAAGCCAAGCGCACAGGAGTGCAGGCGGCGTGTTTGCGTGTGTGCACGGTTCAAGACCGGCGAATGAGCTCTGCTCCTCCCTGAGGTCCACAGCCCCGCCTTGGCAGCTGAAGGGGAGGAGGGGAGATGGGGGAGAGGCTTAGAATTTTTGTTTTAAGTGGCATTCCCTCAGCACTGTTTTTATTGTATCCCACACATTTATTAAAAAGATTTATTTATTTGAAAGGCAGAGTTACAGAGAGGCAGAGGCAGAGAGAGAGAGAGAGCGAGCGTCAGTCTTCCATCTGCTGGTTCACTCCCTAGTTGGATGTGACAGTTGGAGCTGTGCCAGTCTGAAACTGGAAGCCAGGAGCTTCCTCCGGGTCCCCCACGTGGGTGCAGAGGCCCAAGGACTCGGGCCATCTTCCACTGCTTTCCCAGGCCACAGCAGCGAGCTGGATCAGTAGAGGAGCAGCTACACCACAGTGCTGGTCCCGAGGCTTAGAATGTTTTTAAAAACATGTTATTGATTGTGGTGATTCCCCAGGTGTGTTCACTTTTGTAAAAATGACCAATTCAGACACTTGCAATGTGTTCCTGTTTCTTGCTGTGAGTCATACTTCAATAAAAAGATCTCGAGGTGGTTTGACTTACAGGAGAAAAGAGCTTGAAGGTTGCCCTAAAGAAAATAGAGGATTTTTGTTAAAGGAAGGAGAGAGCTAGCTCCATCTTCAAGCAAGAGGGAGGTGACACAGTGTCAATTCAAGTCACAAAGAACTTGCAGGAGGAAGGATCTCTCGGGTGTGGGGAGTTAGGAGACTTCAACACAGACACTGGCGATGTCCCAGCACTGATGGTTGAGAATTTCCAGGCCAGTGTCAGGGACAAAGCCACGTAAAAATTGCATATTTCTTTGCTCATTAAGTGTACATTTTGTCACTTTTTAAAAAAGATTTATTTATTTGAAAGGCAGAATTACATGGAGAGACAGACGTCTTCCATCCACTGATTCATTCCCCAAATCTCTGTAATGGCCGAGGGAGCCAGGCCAGAGCCAGGAGCTTCATCTGGGTCTTGCATGTGGGTGCAGGAGCCCAGGCGCTGGGCCATCTCCTACTGCTATCCCAGGCGCGGTAGCAGGGAGCTGGGTTGGAAGTGGATCGGCCAGGATTCAAGCCGGTGCTCACGTGGGATGTCGGCACTGCTGGTGGGGGCCGGCCCCTTGTCACATTTAAATCTCTGAAATGAGATGCGTGCCATGGTCCAGCACCTTGCACTGAGTGAGTCTCTTTCTCGCCTAGGCCCCCTAAAATAGCCGTGCCTCGGGCTGAGGCCAAAGGCACCTTCAGTTCGATGAACTATGGTAATGCAGTTCCTTTGGGCTCTAGGATTCCCTTCAAAGCCTCACAATGAGGGAGGCTTATTCCCTTAGGAAAGCATTTTCCACCCCTACTGAGGCTTGTTCCACAAGAGGGTCAAAGGGAGCCTCGTCCTGTGGGTACTCAACAGACATCGAGCATCAGCAGAGGCCCACAGCCAGCTCTGGGTAGAAACCGGCATACGCTAACATTTATCGCACGTGGAGTTCGTGCCTGCTGCTTGCGCTCGCTGTCGCTTGCTCTGTCTCTCCTGCTGGGTCATCCATCCCCGTAATGGCTACTCCAACACAACATAGGTCGGCGGCAGGGGGCTTGGTGGTGCCTTTTGCTGTGAAAATGACTGGTGGGATAGGTGAGCCTGACCGGTCTGATGGGAGAAGTGTGCAGGACACAGAGCAGGACGCAAGCCTCTTCCCCTGGGAGGGGCGCATTGCTGGAGCACGCTTCTACCACAGGGGACGCGTTGAGGGGCTCTGGGTGTCTGTGTGTGTTTCCTAGACGCCGAAAATTCAGCCATAGTCTGTGCATCTACTAGGAAGACTGGCTGTGGGATGCAGCTGCCCAAGAGCCCCAGCTGTGATGGCTCAGCCCTGCGGTTCAGCAGGAGCTAAGCCCGTCCGCGGGAGCGGGAAGGTACCGCGTGTCTGCAGGCATTCGGGTCGGTGGTGTCGGCTGGCTGGTGGACACAGGACGTGCTGCGATGCTCAAAGCAAGTGGAACTTTCATTTTATTGGCTCCCTGGTGGAAGGTCTGAAGACCAAGCGCTGGTCTTACGACACCCTCTGGCTAAAGTTCCAATTGGTCCAAACACCTGAATTTTCTCCACTGGGGTGGGAATGTGAGGTATGAAAGAGGAACCAGGTCAAAGAGAACAGCTCAGCACGCTTGGGGGAATTTGTGCTGTTTGATCACAGTGGTTTTCTGTTTGTTTTCCTTTGTGCTGCTTAGTTTGCCTTTATTTGCATTATAAGAAACAGGAGCTACTTTCTCTGGGTAGGAATTAAGTCAGCTTGGTTTTCTGACAGCAATGGTGTCTGACAGATTGAGGAGAAATACAATCCAGGGTTTCGTTTTCCATTTGTCTTTCAAGTCAGAGTAAGTAGCTCTCGAGACAGAGCAGGTGTGAGAGCAAGGGGGCAGGTCATGCATCAGTGCCGCAGGCCCTCCTTGGCCGGGGCACTGAAGGTCACAGGAGCCAGCAGGCAAGACTTGCTGTTATTTTTCTTTCTGCCCAAGATTCAGTTAGGAGGAGACAAGCAAAGAGCACGGATCAAAAGGTCCTGCTCTCCCAGGAGCATAAGCCCAGAGCACGGCTTTTATCGTGAACGCCATTCATTAAGGAGATGGATGATGAAGACCAGAAGGATGAGGCTCACACGCCCAGAAGTCCCGCCTCTGACCCCAGAGTTCTGTTAGTGGACGAAGAGCGTCCATGTAGCCAGCCCAGAGGGTGCCGGCAGCGGCCATGCGGTTCAGGCTGCCTGACGCTCGTCTGTGCCTCTGCCGGCTTCCAGCACACCTCGGTCCTCTTGAAACCTGCCCACAACCCAACACATGTTGATTTCCACCTGAGCAAGTGCCCGTCGCTTGGAAGGCTCCAAGGTAGATCCAGAGGGGCAGCTGGGATTGCATCTTGCTTGACTCACTTGGATGCTTCTCCCCTACTCCCACCCCTGCGCTCATCAAATTCCTTCGGGAACCCCTCCCTGCTGGACAGCTGGACTTGGCTGTCCTGCTGGCTGGCGGAAAGCTGCTGCAGCTAGCGTGGCACAGGTGGTAGCAAACGCTAGACGCGCGAGTTCAGAAGCCGTGGTGTCAGGCATGGAAAGCCATGGCACGGTGGCAAAAACAACCTAAATGAAAGATCCTGGTGAACAAGACCCCAGCAGAAGGAACAGGCCATCTAGGAGGGAGGCGCCTTTCTCTGAAGGGAGGAAGGAGCCTCCACTGTGATACGGCCTTGACTAAACAAGTTCAGAGTTGGTGAACTCAAGGGGCTTCCATAGCCTAGACAGCTCATGGCAAGAGTCTCGGGTGATTGCTGACGTCATAAATAAGAGTGCTAATTGTTAAATCAACAACGGGAGTCACTGGGTACAGGCTGCCCACATAGGATCTCTGTCCTTAATGTGTTTTACTATGAAACTTAAAAACAACACTCTAGTCGAACAATACCCTATCCCTTGTGCGGTTGTGAGAGTACAGCCTGTTGAAATCCTTGCTTAGTATACACTAAGTTGATCTTCTGTATATGAAGGTAATTGAAAATGAAACTCGATGAAGGGTGGGATGGGAGAGGGGAGGGCCACGGGAGGGAGGGAGGGAGGTTGGGGGGGGAACCACAATACAAAAGTTGCACTTTGTAAATTCCCATTTATTAAATAAATAAAAGAAGCAGCTGTGATGTGAGTGAGAAGTGGGTGGATCTGGATGAGCCAGCTGCTTCCACCCCAGAGCAGGTGAAGCACGCAGGGTCTGGCTAGGGGATTGCCCAGAGGGGACAGCAGAGGACCTGGCGGACCGTAAGCAGTGCTGAGGAGGGGGCAGTGGGGCCCGACAGCACCAGCGCTCCTCTCTGCCCGGAGCATCTGCCATCCCAGGGGACACCTCCCCCCCCCGGTCAATCGTCCCGAGTGCTCAGACGTCCCCTTGGACAGCAGTGAAGGGGGTGGCAGCCTGAGGAGACCCCAGCGCATGGCCACACTGGAACTAGAGGGGGCTGCTGGGGGGGGTCCAGGAAGCTAAGGCGGTGGGGTATCAGTGGGCGTGTTCCGAGCCTCACCCCGAGCCCACCTGGATCTCCCGTGTCCCTCTGCCCCCAGCATGCCGTTCCCCGCTCGATTGCCGGGTGGCACCGTGACCTGAGTGGAGACTCGGTCCCTCCCAGTGGGCCAGGGACCACATACATCACTTACCCCGTCGTGGTCTCCATGGTGCCTTGTGTGTACTAAGGAAAGGCGTTTGCTGAATAACGGAAGGAAAGCGGAAGTGGATAAGATACAAAGATTTGATTAGAAAATATAAGGAAATTAAAAATATGAGCCGAATCCGATGATTGTCTCCATGTTTGGCATTTTTATTGCCTGGCTTTGAAGGTCTGCTTCTCCGTTGGCAGCGATGCCGTGGAATAACTCGGCTAAAGGCATTGTTTCAGTGTTTGCAACCCCTTCAACCAGAGGATGGACGTGGCTGTTTATAGCTCCCAGGACTTCACGTGGGGGTTACTTGGGGTGCGTCGCTGGAGAAATGACCCCCAAGGAGTTGTGCAGCTGTGCCCCTGGCTCTGCTCTCGCCTGACCCCAGACTGGGCCATGTGACTCTCTTTGGCCAAGCGGACATTGTGGTACAAGTGGAGCTTGAGCAGCCCCAGTGAGGGGGGAGGGCTCACCCTCTCTGCTTTTGGGAAGACTCTGAGCTTCCAGGTCAATAAGCCTGGGCCCGGCTCCGGTGGGGTGGGAGCACCTGTGGACAGAACCGGCATCCCAGCTGAGGTCCCAGCCGTGTCAGTGAGACCAGCCCGGACCACCCAGCTTAGCCAAGTCAGCCAGCATAAATGGAGCATCCAGCTAGGGTGCACAATCACAAGAAATAAGAGACGTGTGCTGTCGTAAACACGTCTTCTCTCTAGATGATGAGTTTCCCATCAATTTGTTCTATTGTAAGTGCCAACTGATGCTCGGTTGAACCCAATAGTTGTCATAGAAAAAAAAAAAAGGTTTTCTTCTGCTTCCATGTTTCTCAGATAATATCCAACATCATCAAAGAATGTAAACTTAATGAACAGCAGCTTTTCTGTTTCTGATTCTATGTCACGTCCACGAGGGGACGATGGCCTTTGGGGTCAGTGGGCAGTGCCCTTCCCTATTCGCCACTCTTCTAGATTGATGGACACTGTGATAAAAAGCTAAACGAAGCCTAGGAGAGCAGGAGGATTTTCCTGGGACAGGGAACACCGTAGAAAGGATAACCAGGGTCCTCTTCAGCTCCCTTCTCCACCTCCACACCTGGACCAACAGAGCCGGGGTCATCCCAATTTGCTGCTTAGCTTCAGGATTGAGATGGTTTTCAAGGTTCCATGGGCTCTCTTCTGATCTCTGAGTCTACGAGCAAAGGCGAGCTGGCCTATTCTTGACCTTGGAGCGTCTTTGAGGGCGTTTACCACATCGTGTGAATGTTTTCATTCCCTTTAGGGTGACGGGACACCCGATGACCTCAAGTGACCAGTGCAGCTTCTGTGGCTTTTGCTGATGAGCAGGGATGACTGGCCAGAGGGGGCTCCCGGCTGGGGAGGGGTCAGTGCAGTGACTGGCAAAGTCGTACTCGGCTTTCTCTCTGTGCATAAGAGACTTCAGGTGGTGCTCCGTGCCGGAACTGGCTGTATGACAACATGGGTTTCTCTCCGTGTCCTGCTGCTGTTTAGGGAACATGGCATAGCAGTTAGAATGACGGCAATGGGGCATCACAGCGTTTCCCCAAGGAATATTCTCTAAGGGAGGAAAATGGTGCGAGATTCTGCAGGACCCGCTGAGCACGTGGTGGGTGGAGGTGGTCACTGCCCGCCATGTTCCCAGGGCACTGGTGTCCTGTCCCACGTAAACCATGGCCAGCCAAGGCTCACACATAGACCAGGGAGGCTCCCGTGCAGAGAGCAGAGCTCCCCTCTGCCTTGCTGGGGTTGCTGGGGTCACATACTTACACATTACCTTATCCCGATGGAGACGTTGGACTGGTGGAACTTAGATGTTAGAACTGTTAGACATTAGACGTTAGAACTGTTAGACGTTAGATGTTAGACCTAGTAAGAGCTAGTTTGTCTGCTGTGACTGAAAGGAGGAGAAGCAGCTGTGGACAACTTGGCCTTGACGTAAGAGGTTTCATTGAGTTTCTTCAGTTTGAACTGGAGATGGGGAACGTTCGTGTCGGTGGTGAAAACGATTAGCCAGGGCTTTGGTCTTCGATGCCATTTGACTTGTGGGAAAGCGCAACACCGCAGCTTCAGAGGCGTTCAGACATTAGTAGGCGATGTTTATCTCCTTTTCGAGGCCAGATCAATGCACTCGTTGAGTGTTAATAACCTCAGATGTGTGAAAGCCAGCCTTTGGTGTGCTCACTGGCTGCCAGCCTGGGTGTGACACCCGCGGCTGCCGCGGGGGCGTGTTTCCCTCCTTGCAATGGTTCGATTCACTTTTCTAACAGGCTTCAGGCTCAGAAGTATCAACTGGCTGCTAATTATTAATAGCACACACACAGCAAATCCTGCTAGAAGTGCGTGAACGTTGGCAATGCTCCCGAGCAGAGCTCCGAGAAAGAGATCGGTTTCAGTGTTTGGTGTGTCGCCTCCCAGACACCAGGTTTCGAGCAGCCGGACTTTGAGAAACGGGAAGATTCCTGAAATGCTGTTGACTGTGCTTCTGCACAAAGCCACTCCCATGTCCCTGTTCTCTCGCATCCCCAAGCATGCAGAGCCTCCCCGCCTGACTGGCAGAATGGGCCGTGGGGCTGTGTGTGACGGGGGACTCAGGTGCAGGGGTTCTGGGGACAAAGCCGCCCTGCAGTCTCTCACCGGGTGTGAAGTGAGGGAGCTGCCCACTAGGGTGGAAATGTGTTAGTCTGCACTGTCCAGTGTGGTCGCCCCTTGCCACGTGCCACTCTCGAGTGCTTGAAATGTGACCTCTGTGACTGAGCCACTGACTGTTTTGTTTCCTTGTAAGTAATTTCGATTTTAATGGTCATGTGTGGTTAGTGGTTCCCAGCCTAGACAGGGCGACTCCGTGGAATTTGCCTGGACTTTCGATGTGCAATTTGAGCACTGGGAGAGCTCCAGACACGGTTGGGTACTGGACAGCCAGTCCTGGAGGAGCTCCTTATACAGGGAGACCAGACAGCTGAGTCCAGACAGCTGAGCGATGCCACCGCCTCTCCAGGGAAGGTTTAAAATGAGGACAGAACTGCAATAAAAGAGACAGAAAATGATGTATGTTGACAGGGTGTGCAGAAATTAAACTCCCCGTACTCTGCCGTGGATTGTAATTGGTGCAGCTGCTTTGGAAAATGATCTGGCAGTGCCACAAAGCTTAAACCCAGAGCCACCGCAGAACTTGGCAATTCTGCCCAAGAGAAATGAAAACACATGTCCACGCAAAACTTGTCCACACATATTCCTAGCAGAGTTCCAACAGGCAAAACGCGGAGCCAATTCAGACGTCCATCAGCTGATCCACAGATTAGCAACATGTGGTCTCTCCGTACGGTGGAGTATTATTTGTCGATAAACAAGGAGTGGAGACCCGCTCCATGGACAAATCTAGAAAGCATTCTGCCGAGTAGAGGAGAGCTCCAGGGGCAGCGTGCCAAGTGTGCAGAGGAGGGAACTCTCTAGAACCAGAGAGTAGATTCGCAGTTTCCTGGGGCTGGAGGGGTGTGGGGCAGAGCGTCTGCTGGTGGATATGGACTCCTTTTCCGTGTGATAAAATATTCTAGACCACACGCGGTGACCCCCACACTGAGAACCGTGGACTACACACCACAGGAGAAGTCTGAGCATTGTCTGTGGATTACCTCTCGAGCGAGATGTTATGTTAAAAAAATACCCTGGCTAAAATGAGAAGACACACTGGAAAGGAGAGGCCGGACCCCCTTTCTGTCGCCAGAATTTGAGTGTTGGGTGCCGGGGCTCCTGTGCGACTTCCAGACTGGCTTGATTTGAGCCCCTCACTCCTTTCTGCTACTGCGCAGGTGTCTGTGTTTGATTTATTAACTCCGTGTGATGGAGGTTTGATTATAGCCACGGATTAAAATAATGACTAGGGGAGGCAATTAATTCCCACTCCAAAGTGTGTTGAAGCAGTTGCTTTGATGTGTGGCGAGCATTAGCACACAGATTCGTTTTTCATTCGCTCAGCCAACGCCTGTTTCATGGGTGCCTGTCATGAGCCTGGGACTCGTCTCCACCCTGGCGGAGCCCAGTGACCAGGACAGAGGAGGAGCTGCCCACCCCGGGGGCCTGTGCTGCGTCCCTGGATGTTCATCAGGCAAAGGGCCTGCCGGGAGCTGGATGGCGCGCTCCCTCTGGGGAGTTTTAGGAGAGTTGACAGGTGGAGTTGTTCCTGAGAGGTGACTTGGGCCAGGGCAGTGTGTGTAGGGGGAGCTCCATCGGCAGCCCTTCCCATGCTGCTGGAGGGAATGAGGCACAGCCCCCGCCTCAGGGGAGCAGGGGACGTCCACCCACCGGAGCTGCACGCGGTGACGCTGGACACGGCCTGCGGGAGAGAGGGGAGCGAACGCCCCAGCTGCCCTCGGCTTCTCTTTGGGCGAGGCCAGCAGGAAGGCAGAGGCAGGGAGCCCTGTGGCTGTGGCGCTGCAGGTCAGCCCGCCAGGACCCGGCACACGGGCCGAGGCGTGGGTGCGGGTCGGGGGAGCCCTGTGATCTCGACACTGTGCCCTTCAGGGCCTATGGGGAGCAGACCCACAACTGGCTCTGCCTGGAGACCCCCAGGAAGGCTCCAAGGCATGGTGGACGTGCCAGGAGCGGCCCTCAGGGGTTTCCCAGGCCACACAGGCAGTGCTGGGCCTCACAGCACCCTTTCCCCCAGGTCCCGTCGGCGCCCCTGGGCCTCACATCTTGGGGGAAAGCAGATTCCCCTCACCCACCCACTCCAAGCCTCCCCACAGGGTCGTGGCTTGCTCCCTCGCCTCGCCTTCAGCTCGGCCTCCCTGGCCGCCGCACGCTAAGTCTCTGCCTGTCCTGTCACACGGGGCGGCTTCTTCCCTGCCTGCTCCCGTGCCGGAACAGCAGCACCCTTGTTTGCTGCCTTTGTCCGGTGCCTAGAACAGCGCTGACTCCGAGACGCTCAGCACGCGGGAGACAAGAAGGCAGGCAGCCCGGGCACCCCTCGAGATGACCTCCGACCTTTTCCTGCCCACCTGCACCTCACAGGCGTGGAGACGGGCAGGAAAGAGTTAAGTGCCTTCGTGAAGTCCCAGGGTCCTGCTCACTAGGCTAATCCTCTGCCTGCAGCGCCAGCACACAGGGTTCTAGTCCCGGTTGGGGTGCCGGATTCTGTCCTGGTTGCCCCTCTTCCAGTCCAACTCTCTGCTGTGGCCCAGGAGTGCAGTGGAGGATGGCCCAAGTGCTTGGGCCCTGCACCCCATGGGAGACCAGGAGAAGCACCTGGCTCCTGGCTTTAGGTCAGTGCGGTGCGCCTGCTGCAGTGGCCATTGTGGGGTGAACCAATGGAAAAAAGGAAGACCTTTCTCTCTGTCTCTGTCTCTCTCACTGTCTACTCTGCCTGTCAAAAAAATAAGTAAAGTCTCTGGTTCTCCAAGTTTTGGGTCCAAACTCCTGGGCTTTCTTTAACGTAATTGAGGCCCTCAGAGACCTTTTGTTGAGGAAGGCTCTATCTTTTCATTTTACTGAACAAGAGATGAAAACAGAAAAATTACAATTATGGGTTGTTAGTCCATTTAAAAGAAAGTAATAGCATATTGACGTAAATAACATTCTAAACATTGTTTAGTTTTAGATTTTGAAGATGTAATACCATCTGGGGAATTTAGTATTCGTTTGTACTTCCTGCCCACTGAGCCTGTTTTTACATAATGATTATGCATCTTTGTGGACGCGGTGTCGTATTTCACTGTGTGGATGCGGTGGGAAATGATCAGCCCAGGTAAGCGCCTTGGCCTGTGCTCCCAGCGTTCACCATTTCTTTGTGAAGGGAAACTCCCAAGTCCCCTCCACCAGCTGTTTTGTAGCTTACAACGAATTGTTGGCACCAGAGTTACCCGTAGTGTCCTATAGAACATTTGAAGCAAATAACATGTTTTTATGAAAAATAACAATTTTTCAAGCACATGAATGAGAAGCCAGGCATTGTTTCTGTTGCCGCACACCTGGTGTGCCACCTCTGCTTCCGTGTGGTTAGGGCTGGGTCACGTGAGGCCATCAGCCACCTCCCAGGTGAGAGCTGGCCAAGCAGGAGTCTGCTGGCCTCCCAGACAACTCTGGGTGTTCTCTGAGGCTGCCAAAGGCTCATAAGGAGTATCTTGTTCCTGTATTCTTTTTTGGAGGGGGGGTATACATAAAATTCATCATCATAACCATTTTTTTTAAAAAGATGTATTTATTTATTTGAAAGAGTTAGAGAGAAGAAGGGATGGAGAGAGACAGAGAGAGCTTCATCCTCTGGTTCACTCCCCAAATGGCTGCAACAGCCGGGGCTGGGCCAGGCCTAAGCCAGGAGCCAGGAGCTGGGTCTCCCACATGGGTGCAGGTTCCAAGCACTTGGGCCATCTTCCACTGCTTCCCTGGACCATCAGCGGAGAGCTGGAGCAGGAGTGGAGCAGAAGTGAAAGTCTGTCTCCATCAGCCACTCCGGTGCCTGCCTCCCCCAGCCCTGGCTGAGCCCCTCATGTGAGTGGGATCCTGCGGCATTTGTCTTCGAGACTGGCTTCTTTTACTTAGCAGGTGTGACAAATGATACCTTTTTTTTAATGTTGTAACGTTGACTAGGACACAGTACCAGGGAACTTTTCTTTCTTCGTTACCTTAAAGTCAGTCCCTTGGTCAATCTTAGGCAGTGAGTGGATTGCTCCTCCACGCCTGTGTTTGTGAGCATCCCACGCTGGTGACTTGGGAAACGTTGATTTCCTGAGCCTTGCAGATCTTCCAGATGTTGACAGATTTTCTTTCATAACAGAAAAGGAATTCATTAATATCACCACTGAGCTCATCAGAAAAACCTCTAATTATTGAGAAGCTGTCACACTTAGGCAGAGACAAGTCATCAGAACTCTAATTTTGCTTGGAAGTTCAAATTTGAGCTTTGACAACTAAGGTTATCAGTTGTTTTCTGGAAAGTCGCTGACTCTTTGTGCTTCTGGGAAATCTTGCTCACAGAGAGACGCTCAGTGCTGAGCAATCGTGGTTGTCTCCGAGTCAGAGCAGTGCCTTGGGAACACAGGGACCCCTGGGGTTCCCAACTGCACCCGTGAGCACTGCACCAGGGCCTTCCACACAGCCCACGTCCCACGGCTAAAGGGAGCTTCCTGTTTTGTCACACAGAATATTACAACGACAGGCAGGTAGAGGCGACCTGGTGAAATTAGCGCCTTTTCTGCCTCAGTCTAGAACATCGCCCAGTGAAACTGGAATTTTTGGGCTTGGTCGTAATACAATGACTCTGGTGGAGTTCGTGCCCCCACCTTGATTCACTCGTGTTGATGACCCACACCCGCTGGTGCAGCAATGTACTCAGTGGGGAAGAGATTGACCCTGTGAAGTTCTGAAGGGTCGTGGAGATCCCCATACTTTAAAACCACAATTTCAGGAGATGCCTACCTGTTTGTTTTTTAAAAAAATATTTATTTGTTCACAAGGCAGTTACAGAGGCAGAAAGAGAGAGAGGGGGAGAGAGACAGAGACAGAGATGGAGAGAAATCTTCCATCTACTCGTTCACTCTCCAGTTGGCCGCAATGGCCGGAGCTGCACCGATCCAAAGCCAGGAGCCAGGAGCTTCTTTCAGGTCTCCCATGCAGGTGCAGGAGCCCAAGGACTTGGGCCATCTCCTACTGCTTTCCCAGGCCATAGCAGAGAGCTGGATCGGAAGTGGAGCAGCCGGGACTTGATCCGGCACCCATGTGGGATGCCAGTGCTGCAGGTGGTGACTTTACCAGCTACACCACAGCACCAGCCCTGAGCCAAGTCATTCTGAATTCTGCAGGCTCCTGGCCCCCACTCCTACCTCGGGATGCTCATCCTGATCCTCACTGGAGATCACCAGGCAGGGCCCAGCCCATTCACAAGGCAGCTATCACTGGGGCCCTTACTCCCCGGCTCTACGATGATGTCAGCGCTGTCAGTCATCAGAGCCCCTCAGTGTCCTGGGGCTGTAGGACCTCAGCAGAAGCAGTGGCTGCACCCTGGGTCGTGCTTGCCCAGAAAATGGACAGCCCACGCCAGAATGACCTTGAGAAATTGGTGGATGGCTTGTGGCATCTTTGTTCTAATCGAAAGGGAAGCAGGGTACATAATCTCAGATCACACACGCGGCAGCCGGACAGCCACCGGGGAGAGCCAGCCTGGCCGATGGCATCATGGTAATGAGGCATAATTGTCTCCTCTCCCAAGTGTTTCAAAACCAAGATCGTTTGTCATCCTGCTGATAACCTGCAAGGGAGACATCACTCATCTTTTCAACATTATTTCACATCTCAGAGGACACAGTCATTCTTTATCACAGCGCCGACACAGCTCCTGGTGGATCTCCTCCCAGCTGGAAGGTTGCTTTGTGCTCCGTGGGCAGAGCCCTGGAGAACCCTGGGGCCTGTGGGACAGTCCTCACACGCTGCGGCACGCAGCCACGCGTCCCCTGCGTTGTTGTTCTGTGACTTCCACCTAAGCCAAGGCTGCGACTTGGGGTTTGGATAGCAAACACTTTTCCTTCACTCCATAGATGGAGACTTTTAACTTGAAGGTCACATTTTAGTTCATAACAGCATTTCCCTTTTTCGTGCTGCAGTTGGATGGAATCAGTTAATTACTTCTTTAGGTCTTCCTTTGTATCTTCTGCGTCACAGGGACCTGCTTTTGTCCCGATTGCTGGTGGCTCTTCTGCTCCTCGGCTCTACTTACTGCTGGAGCCCACGGAGTCCTAGAGGCAGGGCTGTGACACCTGGCCGGAGGCCCAGTGGGTGTCACCCAGAAGCACAGGTGTCGGGGAGGTGCCAGCGGGAGACCTCAGAGCCCATTTTTCTTTTTGGCTACAAGGCCGGGTTAGCAAAGCTTTCAGGGCTGGGGGTAGGGCACTCAGCCCATCTTTGCCCCTCTTCCATGTGTCTTCCCAGGGCCACCCACACAGGGTCTTCCTGAGCGCGTGGCCAGGATCTCCAATGTGTGGTTATTACTCAAGGAGGAGTGGAGCCTTCCCAGGGCTGCCCACAGCCAGCCCCAGGGGTGGAAAACCTTAGATTGCACCTGCAGGGCGCTGTCCCTGTCCCGGCCCCCGAGGCCCATGGGTGGCTGAGTCTCAGAAGAGGGGCTGGGCTTGCCCTGGGGTGGGGAGAGGAGAGGGCCAGAGTCTGGGAGATCAGTGGGTTCCCACATTGCTGCTGCGGGTCAGCCGGAAGCGCGTGCTCCGTGGGGGTGCCCACGGTCACCCATATGTGTGACTTGCTGGCTCTCCTTAGAGTAACCACGCAGACTTCTTTCAGAATGTTTTCCTCTGGCTTGCCTGCAAGGGTCAAAACGGCCACCCAGGGGTTAGCGTGAGGGGAGACAGGAGGCAGCCTTCGTCTGCACACAGAGCTCTTCTCTCATGCGTGTCAATGCCAGGTGCCTCCTGCACCTGCTGTCTCCCGAGGGCGCGCCCGTTCCAAAGGCCACGCTGCAGCGAAACGGCTGCCTTTCAAGAAGGGCTCCGTGACCCCGTCCAGGACCCTCTGCTGGGAAAATGTGCACACCTCTGTGCCGATCAGGAACGTGCGCCTCATCTTACCTGATTGAACTGTCAGCTCTCATTAAAATGGATCCGGGCCGCTGCAGAGATTCCAGCTCGGTGGAGCTCACGGAGAAGTGGACAAACGGCCCCTCTGTGAAACCTGCGCCCATGGCCAGAACGTCAGCCTGGGGGGCCCTCCGGGTGCTGAGCGATGGGGTGCACACCAATTGTCTCACTCTGTGGCTGCTGGGAAAAGGTCCCCCAAGGAGCTGTGCGGGGCGGAGTCTGGGCAGAGGGGCGGGGCCACGGCCACACCCACACTTCCGAGCATCCAGGAGCAGAGCGGAGGACTTTGTGCTCCGTGATTTTCTGTCTTTGGAGAAGGCGCGTGCGGGGGTGTTTGTGGGTTTTCCCCTTGCACTAAAGATCAAGTTTGAGAAAGGAGCTATACATTGCCTGAGACACTCCCCCCCCCTTATTGCTTAGTGACAGTGCGGCTCAGGGGAGGGCGGGCGCCCAGGTGATGCACAGGCTTCATGTGCCCCCTCCCCTGCCCCCTGCCTGCTCTGTCTCCGTGTCACTGAGCATGGGAGGGCCAGCCAGGCTGGCCCATATGGGATCCGGATCCGTGTCTGGGTGTCCCAGTGTCGCCGTGAGGGTGGAGTAGACAGTGGGCAGCCTTGTGGGGGACCATGGACACAGCACCTTTCTCCTCAGGCTCACCTAGCCTCATCTCCTCTCCGGGCTTGGTGCCGCGCAGCCCTGACGCACTGGGACCAGGCCTCCCAACCCATGAATCCAAGCGATCTTTGGGTCCGAGCTGTGGCAATGGCTGAGGCCTGGGCGCCCTCCATGGACCCCCTCCCTTGGCTCCCCGCCTCTGCTCAGAGTTCTTTCTGCCATCCAGTGAACATGTGCCCCACACCCTAATATCTGTATGGATTCCATCACATCTCCACGAAGCCGTTTAGTCCTGGCAGGTGCGGAAGAATCCTCTCATTGACAAGACGGTTTGATGCCATCCAGGCGTATCAGGAGCTGACGCTGTTCCGGGCACCCTGCGGATATTAACACCCTTGGCCTTCCTGTTTACCTGAGAGGCAGGTGCTTCTCACAGCAAAGGAACCAGAGGCCCTCAGAGCTCAGCTACGTTTACACAGCGAGTGAGTGGGGCAGGTGAACTCTTTGTCCAACACTCAGAGGGTCTGGGTGACTCCCAGGTCTCACATCCAGGTGGGAGCCCTCCCTGGGTTTCTGAAATGTGAGGGAAGCAAACGTCACTTCTCCAGCACGCCTGTTCCTGCTTCTCTCTCATTGTCTCCTCCCGGCTGCCACTCTGCGGGTGTTGCATTGCCCACCTTCCCAGTTGTGTGTTGACTGAATTTTTGGAAACTGCATTTGGAATGGATCTCAATAAGGGGTAAATAGGCAGCACCGTATTTCCTCAAGTCCAAAATCAATAATTGTTAAGATTCTTTGTGGAGGTGGATTCGCTCTGAGAGGAGGAGCCAGAGGTGTGGAGTCACCACACAGACCCCGGGAGTCGGGGAAAGCAGGCCAGAGGCAGCAGCCTGCAGACTCGTTTATTTCAGTTGGTGCAGCAGCTTAATCCCGTCAAGGCAGCCAATCCCGTCAAGGGGCGGGCTATGCCCTAACCAATCACAGCCTGTTGCCAGGCAGGCTCCTTTGCCAGGTGGGTTTCAAAGCCGTTCCTGAGTAACTGACACTCACTTGCCAGCGGCCATCTTGGCATGGCCTTTTCATTCCACCACAATTCTCCTTTCATTAAAAAAAGAAAGATTTGAGAGGAGAACTTGCCTACCACCAGAGGACAGTGCACTCAGAAATTACAGCCCTTGGAAAAGCACGCCCCCAAGTATGAACCCCTCCATCAACCCCACAAGGGCTGTCTGTTCCTGGCCCCCGCTGTGTGCCCAGGGGTACAGGGGTCCTTCGCAGTGACTCTGGGGGGCAGGGGAGCTTCTCCTGTGTGTCACAGCCCCTCCCCGCGTGCACCTGAGATAAGAGACTTGGGAGAAGGCGCCCGGCCAGGTCGAACCAAGCAGGGCTCACGTCCTTGCAGCAGCCGTACTGCTGGCTGCTGATCTGTCCAGGTGGAAGAATTTATGGACAAGTCCTCTGCATGGACGGTCACCTGGCAGCCTCCTTCAGCTCTGCCCCAGGGACGGGTGATTGGGAGCGTAGCATCCACATTTCTGCAGAGCTGGGACTCACCGGGGACTTGGCCTGCAGGTGGAGCTGACCGGTGAGAGGTGCCTTTCCTACAGCCAGAAAGCAGCCACAGGTGGGGGGTGGCTTCACAGCATGTTTCCATAGCAACGGGGAAAGCCACGAGCCCCTCCCCCCCCCAGTGTTCATCCTGCAGGCACCTGGCAGCCTTGAGAGATGAGAGCACTGGACAGGGGGTTAGGGCATGGAGTTCTGGGCTGAACATAGAGGGGTTAGGGTGTGGAGTCCTGGGCTGGACATAGAGAGGGGTTAGGGCATGAAGATTCCGGGACTGGACACAGAGAGGGGTTAGGGCATGGAGATTCTGGGCTGGACATAGAGGAGTTAGGGCATGGAGATTCTGGGACTGGACACAGAGAGGGGTTAGGGCATGGAGATTCTGGGGCTGGACACAGGGGTTAGGGCATGGAGTCCTAGGCTGGACATAGAGGGGTTAGGGCGTGGAGTCCTGGGCTGAATATAGAGAGGGGTTAGGGCGTGGAGATTCTGGGGCTGGACACGGGGGTTAGGGCATGGAGTCCTGGGCTGGACATAGAGGAGTTAGGGCATGGAGATTCCGGGACTGGACACAGAGAGGGGTTAGGATGTGGAGATTCTGGGGCTGGACACAGAGAGGGGTTAGGGCGTGGAGAGTCCTGGGCTGCTTCCATGCTCCCTAACCCACCTGGGCAGACCTGAGGCAGGCCACACCCTGAGCTGAAAATGCACCAAGCCCCGGCCTCAGCTTCACTGGCCATAGCCTGCCAGCCCTCACTGTCCCGGCCTCACAGACCTGGGCCTCACTGACCTGGGCCTCACTGACCCAGCCCTCACTGTCCTGGGCCTCACTGACCTGGGCCTCACTGACCCAGCCCTCACTGTCCTGGGCCTCACTGACCTGGGCCTCACTGACCTGGGCCTCACTGACCCAGGCCTCGCTGTCCCGGGCCTCGCTGTCCTGGGCCTCACTGACCTGGGCCTCACTGTCCCAGGCCTCATTGTCCCTGTCTCACTGGGGTTTAACAACCCGACGTTGTCTGAATCTTTTCAGAAGTGGTCTCGCTGGTCATTCTGGGACCAGGAGAGTCAGCGTGGTGGCCTTAGCACACGGGCATCTGTCCAGCCTCTGAATACTGGCTGTAGCTAGAAAAGCACCTGACTTTATTAGAGTGACAGTGCCGTGGAAGTCCAGCGAGATAACAGGTGCCTGATGCACCCAGATGGCCAGGGAAGGGAGCCCTGCTTGTTTGAGGCCTTGGATCATGTGTGATTTCCTGTACCATGTATGATTCCTTGTGTCACATATGATTCCTTGTATCATGTATGATTCCTCATGTCATGTATGATTCCTTGGATCATGCATGATTCCTTGTGTCATGTATGATTCCTCATGTATGATTCCTTGTATCATGTATGATTCCTCATGTCATGTATGATTCCTCGTGTTATGTATGATTCCTTGGCCACAATGCAGACAAGTTAAACAAATCCTCTCTTAATTATAAATGTATCCTCTATTTATTAAGGAATGAATTTTCTCCTCTGTTTGATTCTGCACTGTGATGTGGGCCACCTCTGTATCACAAAGCGCTCATGAGATTGAAGTAAATTCACTCTGAGGGTCCTTCAAAAGCTCATGGAAAATGGGATTAAGAGGTTTGTTTGTTTTGGTGCAAGAAGATTTTGCAACCCATAACATTTTTTAATAATATGCATGTACCTCCCCCAATATCTTTTGAAAATCCCCTCATCTGCATGGATTTTAATTGTTTTGGCAGACAAGAAGCTAATCTTTCAGTTCCTTTTCCCACAGACTTTTTGATGGGCCATCAACCCTACCACCTCCCAGTGACTTTTCTTTGTGACAAGAGAAGCGGAGGTCTTGTCCACATCAGAATTCCAAATGCCCAGCTAGCTTAACTGCATTCCTCAGGCTGTGCGTGAGCTTTGTACATTCATCCACCCTGCAGGGAAAGGTGCCTTAGAAGTTCCTGGAAAAGGAGCATTGTGGAAAAACCATAAGAAAATTGCAAAAATAATTTTTGCACCAAAATAAATTTATCTTTTAAAAAATATTTATGTATTTAACAGGTAGAGTTACAGACAGCGAGAGGGAGAGACAGACAGGTCTTCCACCCACTGGTTCACTCCCCAAATGGCCGCAACAGCCAGAGGTGAGCCGATCCAAAGCCGGGAACCAAGAGCTGCTTCCAGGTCTCCCACTTGGGTACAGGAGCCCAAGCACCTGGGCCATCTTCCACTGCTTTCCTAGGCCATAGTAGAGAGCTGGATCAGAAGAGGGGCAGCCAGGACTAGAACTGGCACCAATATGGGATGCAGACGAAGGCTTAACCTACTGCATCACAGCGCTGGCCCCATAAAGTTATCTTTTTAATTTCAATTTTCTGTAAGCTTTTTTAAAGTGCCTTCCTGTTTCTTTGATCCACATTTCTCCCACCTCCCCGCCCCACCCTTTACCCCTCTGTCTGCATATTTGACCTTTTTAGAATGCTGAGCATAAGTGAGATCATGCAATTATTTTCTTGCTATATTTAGCTGATTTCATTCTGAGTGACGTATTCGAGTTCCATCCATGAAGGCAGGACTTTCTTCTGTCCCGGGGCTGAATAATGTTGCAGAGTGTGTGTGTGTGTGTGTGTGTGTGTGTGTGTGTGAGATGTTCATCCATCCATCCACCCACCCGTGGACAGGCAGGGTCTTTCCCTTTCCTGGCTATTGCGTGTGATGCTGGCGTGAGCTTGGAGGGTGGGTGTCTCCGTGAGGTGGTGACTTCTTCTCCTCTGAGTATAAACCCAGGTGGGGATTTTCTGTGGCTCCAGCGTCCTTTAGGTAAGCATGTGCTTGGGGCGAGTGTTAGGCACAGACGGTTAGGCGGCTGCTGGACACACGCATCCCGTATCAGAGGCCTGGTCCAAGTCCTGGCTACTCTGCTTCTGACTGAGCTTCCTGCCAGTGTGCTCCCAGGAGGCAGTGGGTGACAGCGCAAATGGTCGCATCCTGCCAGCTGTATGGGCGATCTGGATGGAGCTCCAGTCTCCTGGCCGTGGCCTGGCCCAGCCCTGGATGTTGTGGGCATTTGGGGAGTGGACCAGTGGATGGAAGATGACTTTCTGTCTCTATGACTTCCTCTCTCTCTCTCTCTCACACACACACACACACACACAATGTGTACATATACACACATAACTGATATACATATGTGTGTGCCCGAGGAAATGCACACATGTCCAGCTGTTTTGTGTGTAGCGGGCCTGGCATGCATCTTAGGATTTCTCTGCTCTGAGCAGGGTGTAGGGAGCTCCTGTTTGGTTTCCAGTTCAGGCTGTGTGGGCCACCTGCTGGCCCTCTCTGCCCTGAGGAAAGTCACTACCTGCACTTACACACACGTGTGAGCACACACAGGCACACATACGAGGACATGCACACCACCACGAAAGCCTGGTTCACACTAACTCAGCCCTCCCTGTCTTAATCTACATAATTCAACTGCAGAGACCAATCAGAAAGTTCTTGGGGAAACGTTGACATTCACACTTTAGAACTTAAAGGATTCCCACTGACCGGTGAGGGGGACAGTGACACCCTCTTCTTCCTCCCCCACCTTGGGTCTCACATTTTTCCAAATGGGAGACACACAGGGTGGATTCCTGCATGGAAACACTAAGCCACGCGTTGCCCCACCACACCGCAGTGTCTCCGTCCTCCTTTTAATGAAGTACTTAGTGTTTGTGGCATAATGAGAGGAAAAGGCACGTTAATTAATATTAACAATCGGAAAGGGATTAGTGCCCAAATCCCCTAGTACCAGTCTTTCTAATCCACCTCTAATTGTGTGTGAAGCTATCAGAGAAGCACTTAAAGCCCTAGAAAGCCTGGGGACGCCGGAGGGTGGTGGTCTCCTCCTGTCTCTCCAAGGAGAGCCAGTGCGCTCCATCCGGTCTCTGTCTCCTGCCCTTTCTCCCTGGTCTCTCCCGAGCAGCTTCCAGTCTGTCCTCTTGGAGAGCAGACCACCAAAGGGGTGCAGCACCCTAACCTCCATGGTTCACGAGGAGGTCTGCTTCCTGCAGGGCTGTGGCGATGTCAGGTAGGGGCCAGCTGAGGCGCCTGTCCCAACAGGAACGTCTGCAAGTTCCTAAGGTTTTCTCAACAAAATAGCAGCCATGATCTCCCCAGCAGGTGCATCAGAAGCTGAATCGTGACAGCTGCCATCATCGAATACTGCATCAGTTAACAGGGTTGGAAGGGGAGGGGGAACAGGGAGGAGGAAGGCAGAAAGTCGGACGCCCCCTCCCCACTTTCTGCCTGCTGCTGCGCCTCCCCGCCCAGAGATGAAAAACTCCTTACTCAACTCATTAATTTCACTCTGTTTTGACGGTCTGTTTAAATCAACTCAGAAACGCCACGGCTGTGTGAGCTCCACCGTGAACTGATGGCCGCCTCCTGCCTGAAGAGCAGCTCCCAGAGCTGCCGTGGCGGCCGCGGGTGAAGCAGTACATGCTGGGGGCAGCTCAGTCCCAGCTCTGGGAGCGGAGGACACAGACAGTGCATGAGAACCAAGGGGCTGGCGGGCAAGGGGCTGTGGTGGACACTTCAGTCGTAACTTGTGGGATGGCAGGGCTGGAGACCGGGGTGAGTTTTGTTCCAAATTCCACTTCCAGTGGCTTTAGTCTTCCAGGATATTAATCCCCATAAGGGCAGGTGATAAAATGATCCCCCAACCCCAGGATAAAGATGTCAAGGGGATGTTTGCTGTTTCTCCCAAATCAAGCGCCCCGAGTGTAACAGCCGTATGGTCAGCACACAGCTCAGGGGCTGGGAGGTGAGTTCTGTGGGATGTGCTGTCCGGAGAGGGCAGGAATGTGGCAGGTGCACAGCGTCCTGGGTGTGGGTCCAGCTCCACCAGGGGCTGCTGGTGACAGGCGAGGCTCTCAAACAGGGCCGTGGAGACCTGTGGGGACAGGATGGTGTAGGGAAGCCCAGGGCAGCAGCTTGAATGCGGGTCATTCCCCCTAGAGCTCGGGTGGAAGTGCCTCCCATTGGAGGCACTGAGAGGTGGGGCCTCTAAGGGGTGGGGGAATCCGCTCGCGTGAGGAGTGAGCTGCTGGGTGAAGGGTGACCTCCTAAGTGGGTCTGCTTCCAAGCCGCTGGGGTCAGGACATGCGCACGCTTCCCTTCACTGGCCACGGGCTGCTCTGCACTGCCCCTTGGACTCTGTCAACAAGAAAATCAGTGATGGAGGCCACCTTGACCTGGGACAAGAACCGTGCGCCAAATCAGCGCCTGTCTTTCTGACTCGCCCAGGCTGGGCCTTGTGTTATTAGCAGCAGAGAAAGGATGGACAAAGACAGCAGGACATGCCACAGTGTCCCTCGTCTGTTGCTCTGTGCCGCCCCAGCAGCTGGGAGGAGGGCCACAGGATGGCCTCTCGCTGCACGTGGGTGGCCTGGTACTTAGTGGAGTGGAGAGTGTGTCCCAGGTCAGCCTGGAGGTGCCGTGGGGGTGGCCCTGGTGCCTCAGTGCCCCTCAGCTTGGTCCACCCTTTGCAGCAGTGGCTCGGATGGTACAGATAGACCCTGACCACGTCCGTGGGGCATTGCTCCTGTGCTGGCCCCAGAACACAACGTGGAGGTGAAGCTGGGGCACTTCTGGAGCAGGCACGCGTGGGATGACTTCCCCAAAGCCAGGCGGCCCTCAGGTTCTGCCGCACTCTGTGTGCACCCAGCACCCTTACCGAACCCTGCCCGGGCCTCGCTCCTCTGTTCTCTGCCTGCTCTGCTCTGGTCATTCTCTCCCAGCAGCCAGCTGATTTAGAAATGCAAATCAAGAGAGTTTGCTGCATACTTTCTCTTGCCCTGAGAGTAATTCCGGGCTGATTAGCGTGGGGCACAGGCAGTACAGCGTCTGTCCTACCCCCGGGCCCAGCCTCCCCTCCTCTGTCCCCGCCGAGCAAGTTCTCAGTCACCCTGGGTGACCACATGGTCTGTCACCCACCCTGCCCCATCATTGCTGGGAAGTGCCCCAGTCCCCCACTGCACCAGTCCTGGGGTGACCCAGACACGCCCACCACCAGACACCCGCACGCCAGACATGCCCACTGCCAGACACGCCCACCACCAGACACCCGCACGCCAGACATGCACACTGCCAGACACGCCCACCACCAGACACCCGCACGCCAGACATACACACTTCCAGACACGCACACCGCCAGACCCACGCATCGCCAGGCTGGCCTTACTTCTTCTTGAGTGAACCCCTAGAAGTGGCATGGCTGGGTTTCATGAAAACCACAATGAAGAAGTTGTCAGATTGTTTGCAAGGTGAATGCTGTCACTTCTCCCCACAGCGATGCGGCCTCATTGGCACTTGATACAGTCCGCGTTTGGGGTGTGGGGCGTTTTAGGACATGGTGAATGATGTCTTGCTGTGGTGTGAATTTGCATTTCCCTGGTGATGAGGATTCTGAGCATCTTTTTATGTGGTTATTCTTCACTTTCGTCTTTTGATGAAGCATACATTTAAATATTTGGCTCATTTCTTAAAATTGAATTGTTTTCTTATTGAGTTATAAGAATTCTTTATATAATACGGGCACCAAGTCTTTTGCCAGATATATGTAATGCAAATATTTTCTTCCAGTCTGTGCCTTTTCATTTTCTTAATGGTGCCATTCAAAAACCATAAGATTTCCATTTTGATGGAGTCCAGTATTCCTTTTTTCCTTAATGTTTAGTATTTTTGGCCCCCTAACAAAGATTTCTTTGCCTACACTAAATGCATAAAGATTTTCTCCTGCGTTTTGTTCTGCAAGTTTTATAGTTTTAACTTTTATGTTCAGGCCTATGATTTGTTTCAAATTCAGTTTTGCAAGCCTGGGAACTGTGCTGGGTGTGTGTGTGTGCAGAGGGGCTACCGGGCTAGGGCTGAGGGAGCCAGCGTCTCCCCAGCTCCACCCAGGGCTCCTACACTTACCTACGCCTTCACTGGTCTTCTGCATGAAGTCTCATGTGGACGAGGGTTCGCATCCAGCAATGTTAGGATTCTACCCAACCCCTAAGTAATGAGACCAAGACGCTGGGCCTGGGGAAGGCTGTGGTTTGCCCAGGGGAGTCCATGCCGGAAGTGCAGCCGGAGTGGAATTCTCTGACAAGCGCTGCACCTGCCTCGGCCCCGCCCCCATGCTGCCTGTCGTCGACAGCTTGTGGGGATTCCACAAAATCCCTTATTTGCAGTTTGCCTTTTCAGCATTTTAAACATTGAAAATGGGCAGCCCATAAAGCTGAGTACTTTAGGTCCTCTTTCTTCTGTTGCTGTCACTTGCAGGGGAGATAAAAGATGGGTTTGTTAGGAGGGTGGCAGTCGTCCAAAGGCTACAGAAGCACATTCTGAATCTGTCAGTCCATGTGGAGCAGAGGTCAGCTTCGCGGGGATCAGCTAGGCCTTGTCTCCTTTTCTGCACGGTGGGTGACAGTCTAATGGTCGCCGGGTTTCCAGACTCCGCGTTCTCGCAGAGTGCAGTGGAAGCGGATGAAGGCTGAGTTGCACAGTTCAAGGGCAAAGAGTTCTGGGCGTCTTTGACAAGGGCGTCTGCACGCAGGCTCTTCCAGTACCCTGCTCCCTGCCCCCGACTTTGTTCTGTTGGAAAAATTAAATCTTGGGGGGAAAGGATCCCCACGAGTAATTCTCTTCTCAGTCTCTTCCTCTGCCACGAAAACCACGTTGGTCAAGGTCGTTGGTGATGGCCGTGAGGTCAGGTCTGCACCTCACCAAGGGACACATCGTGCCCTCGGGTGTGAGATGGATTTCCTCTTCCTGGGCCACTTCCAGCTCCAGCCTTCAAGGCCACTCCGTCGGCTGCTGCTCCTCTCCCCTGGGACGGCTCCTCCCACGTTGCTCAAGCCATCACCCGAGGGCCATACTTGATCCTTCTCCTCCGCCATATCCCACGTCACATCCATCCGTAGCTCCTGCCAAGCCTCCCTGCAGAAAGAGACCCTGGGCGAGGTGTCTGGCGCGGTGGCTTCGGCACTGCTATGAGGCAGCCCCTTCCACACCGGAGTGACTGGTTTCTGGGTGGCTCTGGCTCCCGGTCCACGCTCCCTGCTGACACCCTGGGGAAGCTGGGTCCCTGGGTTCCAGGCTGCTGGCGTTGGCCTGGCCCAGTCCTGTCGCAGCAAGGACGAGCTCCGTGTCTGCCTAGCTCTGCCTCTCTGCCTCTCAAGTAAATAAAAGTAAATATTTAAAAAACAGATGCTGAAAATGACGGCTTTACGTCATTTCTGCTGCTCGGCCCCTGTCGAAGCGCAGCACCCCCGCCCCGTGGCCCCCCGGCCCCGGCAGCAGTGGCCTTTCTTCTCGTGAGCCCTGCCTCGTCTTCCCTCCTCCACCTTGAAACTCGCTTAGGATGGGATCCCGGCCCCTGGCAGCCCCCAGGAGCTCCCCTTGCCCCAGGGCCTCTCCGGCCCCCCCTCGGCTGGAATTCTCTTGCCCTGCATTTGCGCTGGTGTCACTGTCACCTCGCTTGGCTGCTGGGAGAGCACGGCTCCATTGCCACTGGCCGCTCGCCATCGCCGCATCCATCCAAGCCGGGCTGCCTTCTGTCTCTGCTGCTTCTCTCCCCCACTTGAAATGGAGTCACCTGGGGCGAGCTGCCCCGTGGTTGTCCCTGTGTTTGCTCTATTTGGGTGGAGACCGGCACGGGTGAGGGGGTCAGAGGTCAGTGTCACCTTTAGGAGTGTACCTCCTCTCAACCCTCCTCTCCCCTCCCCATGCAGAGCCATGGCAGGCAAGACCCTGTCCCAGTGCCTCCAATTCTGTCCCTGGGGCATAGCTGTCAGCCTCACCCCCACCAAGCACAGTGTTTGAAGACAACAACAAAAAAAGGACTTTTTAGGATGACAAGGTGCAGGGAGCACAATGTATGGCAGGAGATAAACAGGTTTTAAATTGTTCATTTGTGAGCGACAAATAGAGACGCATTCCCCAAACGCACACAGTGGCCGGGGCTGGGCCCACAAAGCTGGGAACTCAATCCACGTCTCCAGGGTGTGCACCAGCAGGAAGCCGACTCAGCAGGAGAGCCGGGACTGAAACCCAGGCCTCAGACGGGGGACACCGGCGTCCCAGCCGCCGCCTCATCACTGGGCCAGTGCCTGCCCAGAATGAAACAACCTTCAAAGAACGTACGTCTTCAAAAACACAGAGCCTTGAGCCACCTCTAGCCTGGGATTTCCTCCTAGCCTCGGGCAGCTGCGGACGATCAGGATCAGCTCATGTCTACACAGCTCTCTCTTCACCACTCCTTACCTGTGGAAATCCTCTTAGCAACTCACTTCATTATGCAGATTAATGGGTGGGATGTGTAATACACGCCTCGCAGTTGTAATTCAACAAGGGCCTGAGTAGATTGGGTCCTGTAGGCACAGCGCTTCGCCTGCCTACTTGTCACAGGCTGATAACATGACCGAGGCCTGAAAAATTAATTTTACCTGCTCTGTAATAGGGACAGAAAAGCCCATATTTTCATACCTTTTTTATTTATCTGAAAGGCAGAGAGAAAGAGTGATCTTCCACCCCTGGGTCACTTCCTAAATTCCTGCAACATTGTAACTTCAGCGAGCCAACGCCAGGAACCCCTAACGCAGTCGGGGTCTCCTGTGTGGGTGGCAGGTCCCAACCGCTTGAGCCGTCATCGGCTGCTCCCCAGGAAGCTGGAGTCAGGAGCGGAGCCTGGACTCGAACCCAGGCACTCCAAAATGAGATGCAGCCGTCCCAAGTGGAGTCTTAGCTGCCTGCCCCCAAAGTTCAACATTTATATTAATAAATGCTTAATTGAATATTTATAAAACGTATTGCACCACCTAATCACCTCCGTCTCAACTCAGCTCTTAAGTTACGGGAAGGAATGGCTGTGGACCGAAGGGTGTCCCCCAAACTTCGTAGTGGGGTGCCATGCCCGGTGGGCTGGTGTTTAGGAGCAAGACCCTGGGAGGGGATTCGGGTTATGGGGCGGGGTCCTCGTGCTAGGGTTGGTGGTCTTACAGCAAGAGGGCTGTGCTCTGTCTGCCACGTGAGGACACAGCAAGAGGGCTCCGGGCAGCAGCCAGCCCGCCGGGTCCCCATCTCTGGAACTTTGAGAAGCACGTTTCTTTGCTTCAGGCAGCCGGGGCTCAGAAGTTGAGGAGGCATTTCAACGCCCAGCCTGTGACAAAGGCCTTGAATGCCTCAGGGCCATCGTGCTTCTGACCACACAGAAAGGCCAGGCACAGGAAGCCCCACAATGCCACTGCTGTGATGTCATCGGGCTGGGGCACCCCTGAGGGTCGCCGCCTGATGGACCCTCCCCCACCCCCACCACTGACAGTGCAGCTTCCAAGCCTCTCCAGCCACTGCAGGGAAAGTCACAAGTGCCCGAGCTCATCCACGCCTCCTGAGAGAGCAGGGCTGGGGGTCCTGTGCAGCCCTACTCCTGTCCCCCGAGTCCAACGCCTGTCCAGAGTCCGACGCCTGTCCCCTGAGTCCGTCTTCTGTCCTGAGTCCGACGCCTGTCCCCTGAGTCCGTCTTCTGTCCTGAGTCCGACGCCTGTCCCCTGAGTCCGTCTTCTGTCCTGAGTCCGACGCCTGTCCCCTGGGTCCGTCTTCTGTCCTGAGTCCGACGCCTGTCCCCTGGGTCCGTCTTCTGTCCTGAGTCCGACGCCTGTCCCCTGAGTCCGTCTTCTGTCCTGAGTCCGACGCCTGTCCCCTGAGTCCGTCTTCTGTCCTGAGTCCGACGCCTGTCCCCTGAGTCCGTCTTCTGTCCTGAGTCCGACGCCTGTCCCCTGAGTCCGTCTTCTGTCCTGAGTCTGACGCCTGTCCCCTGAGTCCATCTTCTGTCCTGAGTCCGACGCCTGTCCCCAGAGTCCATCTTCTGTCCTGAGTCCGACGCCTGTCCCCTGAGTCCGTCTTCTGTCCTGAGTCCGACGCCTGTCCCCTGAGTCCGTCTTCTGTCCTGAGTCCGACGCCTGTCCCCTGAGTCCGTCTTCTGTCCTGAGTCCGACGCCTGTCCCCTGAGTCCGTCTTCTGTCCTGAGTCCGACGCCTGTCCCCTGAATCCGTCTTCTGTCCTGAGTCCGACGCCTGTCCCCTGGGTCCGTCTTCTGTCCTGAGTCCGACGCCTGTCCCCTGAGTCCATCTTCTGTCCTGAGTCCGACACCTGTCCCGAGTCCGTCTTCTGTCCTGAGTCCGACGCCTGTCCCCTGGGTCCATCTTCTGTCCTGAGTCCGACGCCTGTCCCCTGGGTCCATCTTCTGTCCTGAGTCCGACGCCTGTCCCCTGAGTCCATCTTCTGTCCTGAGTCCGACGCCTGTCCCCTGAGTCCATCTTCTGTCCTGAGTCCGACGCCTGTCCCCTGAGTCCGTCTTCTGTCCTGAGTCCGACGCCTGTCCCCTGAGTCCGTCTTCTGTCCTGAGTCTGACGCCTGTCCCCTGGGTCCATCTTCTGTCCTGAGTCCGACGCCTGTCCCCTGAGTCCATCTTCTGTCCTGAGTCCGACACCTGTCCCGAGTCCGTCTTCTGTCCTGAGTCCGACGCCTGTCCCCTGAGTCCATCTTCTGTCCTGAGTCCGACGCCTGTCCCCTGGGTCCGACGCCCAAGGCGTGGGGAGGCAGAAGTCATGGGGAGCAGCAAGAACTGGCCGGAAAGAGCACAGGCACGTTTTTGACATTGAGAAACTTTCTCATTCACCTTGAGCCGCTCCTGGCTCCTCCCTGACCCTTCTGGGAACCGAGAGCCCCCGCTGTCTTTGGCCTCCCAGTCGCACACTTGCTCTCTGGATTGGGTGGGATTAGCGTTCTCTGGGCACATTCTGAAGGGCCGGAGGAGGTTTAGCTCTGCAGGAAAGAAAGAGATGCAAACGGCCGCTTGCAGGTTGCCGGTGGGCGGGAATGCCTGCCCTGGCTTCTGACCTGCAACCTCGTGGACCAGGGAGGCCACGCGAGGCGCGCTCTGGGGGGCACCAGCTTCGCGGGGTCTCTCCAGGGAGAGCTCTCTTTCTTTGTCCGACCTCGGGTGTCCGACCTTGGCCCACTGCAGCCCTGGCTCTTCGGAATCTCGTTTGTTGAACAAAAGCAAAGCCTTTTCCGGCGGCAGCTGCGGGACGGATGAGCGAGGCTTCAGCTTGGAGACAGGACCTCGCGGCGCTCTCTCTCCCTGGGCAGGTTTCCTGGGGCTCGGACTCATCGCCCCGTCTCCTGGTCTCTGATGAGGGCTTCTGCATTGCTGGTGTAGTTAAGGCGGAGTTAGAACACGCACTGGAGGAAAAGGAATGGGATTAGGACGTGCAGCAACTCGAGTTCACTGCTCACGATGGAGAGCTTTGGCTTTGGCGACCCTTACCTTGCTGCTCCGCGGAAATCCTCAGCGACTCCCTTTGGCTTCCAGCTGGGGGTCTCACGCTTCAGCAGGCGTTGGTGTGACTGGGACTGCTGGGCCCCGGCAGGGAGGTCTGCCCAACAGGTCCAGGGCAGGGGAGAGGACCACCTGAGAATCTGCATTTCTGGCCCGAGAGCGTAAGGTCCAGGTGCCTTGCCCTGCACGGGCAGCTTTGCTCTCTGGCCCTCGCCGACCTCTCCACTCCACCTCCAGCTCTCTGTTCTATGCCCTGTGGCTTTGAATAGACTCAACTTCCTCCACATTCCTTCTTTCTTTTCCATCCATTTTCTACCTTCCAATGCCCCAACCCCTCAAGGATTCAAATTTTCCTTAATTCCTGGCTTCATGGTCTTTGCCCTGGAGAGCTGGAATCTCATCTCCAGCAGGTGCCCCTCCTTCCCAGCCCCTGGGGAGGCGTCTTGCCTGTGCACTGTGAGGTGTGGCCACTCCAGGGCTTGGACCACCCCAGGGGCTCTATATGGGCCACTCTGTGTTTGCCAGGCTGGTGGGAGTAGAGCACGTGGTGTGTGTGTGTGTATGTGTGTGGTGTATGCATATATACGTGTGTGGTATGTATAACTCTGTGTAGTGTATGTGTATGTGTGTACCTGTATGTATGTTGTGTGGTGCATGTGGGCATGCATATGTGGAATGTAGGCATGTGTTTCATGTGTGTGGTGTGTGTTTATGCATGTACACATATATAGCATGTGGTACATGTCTATATGTGTGGTACATAGGTGTGTGGTTTGTGTATATGTGTAGTGTGTATGCATGTACCATGCATGTATGTATATGCCTGTGTAGTATGGTGTGTGTGTGTATGTGGTGTACATATATGTGTGTGAGATGTGGGGGCATGGGAAGGAGGACTTAACACAGCCACCTAGGGAAGTCTTCTAGAACACACAGACGTCATCCTCATGTCATTCGGATCAGGGTAGGCAGACGTTAGAATAATAAAATCTTAAAACATACTCTAAACGTCTAAAATAAAATAGGAAAACTATGAAGGCGAGAGTGCTCCGAGCCCGCTGTGGTTTCCAGCGCCATCACAGGCTCGGGGCAGCTGCCTTCTGCGAGGGTCGGCCTGGGTCTTCCGGGAGTTACTGCAGGAGGGCGTGGGACCGGCAGCCCAGGACGTCTCCAGGCGGGACTGGCTTGGTGCAGAATTTCCCACTGCTGCAAAGCTGCAGAGCACCAGCAGAGCCTGCAGCAGGCTCTGTCCGGGCTCCCCTCCCACACTGCAGGCACAGATGCCCGCGGAACGGGCTGGGCAGAGTGGCAGGGCGCCATGTCCGCGGTTGCTGCTGTTATTGGCGTGTTTTCCTTCTGGGGGGGCCTGGACTTTCACCCAGCTTTGCCTATCACTTCCCCGGGGCTGTGCAGTGCTGGGACCCAGGCTGCCGGATGTCCTGCCTCAGGAAGGGGCTGGTGGTAGCCCCGAGCATGGCAGAGCCGCAGGGGCTGAGGGCAGAGCCACTGGCCAGGTGCAGGGAGTGCGGAGCCAGAGCCAGCTCAGCCTGGCAGTCCTCACTGCCCCGGGCTTCCAAGGGCACGGCGCCTTGCAGGCGACGAGACACACTGCTCAGTGTGCCCGGCTGAGGTCTACGCAGAAAACCACCGAGAAATGATGACTGCAAAGAACAGAAGTGATAGCACTCGCCTCATTAATATGAATGAGAATGGAATTTAGGGATATAAATTCTGAGGTTTAAAATCTGAGCTCTCACGCTGCATGAGGGATTTTGTTGAGAATCTGGGATTGGCTTCTGATACAGAATCCCAGGCAGAGAGAGATGAGGCCCGTGGATCAGAACTCCTCACCCGTTCTCCCCAGACGGCTCAGACACGAATGGAGGTTACCTGGAGATTCAGTGAACGGCTCTTGAGGTTTTCTTCAGCTCCATGCTGATGTGCGTGTGCACACGGAGACTTGTGACAGTGGAGACATCTTGGTCATCAGACTCAGAGGAGTATGTCTGCTGACTTCCAGTAGGTAGAGACCAGGGCAGCCCTAAAATTCCTGCCACGTCGGCCAGGGCCACCTTGACCGAGGAGTACCCAGCATCCGTGTCACAGCGTCAGGCAGGGGAGAAGCCTCCTGCAGAGTGGCTGCACCGTCTGGGGGCTCGGGCTCTCGGTCTGTGATTTTGTAGCACCCTCACCCTCGCGGGGAGTGGGGAGTGGGGAGTGGGGAGTGGGGCGTGCTTTAGCTGTAACCTGTCCATCCACTTTTCTCTCGAGGCGTTTGGCTGAGTCGTTGATATTAGATGTAGCATAGGATGATGCTTGCGGCTCTGGACTGTGTCACTTTTATGATGTCTAGAAAACAGGAAAGCAATGTCACTGCGAGAGAAAAATAAAGAGGCTCACCCCCAAACCCGCACATCTCCGCGTCCGTCTCCACGGTCATATTGTCAATGCCTGAACCCCGACTGCTCTCCTGCGAGTTGAGGGTCACCAGGAGATGACATGGAGTCTGGAGACACCGGCCCCCTCTCACAGTTCCCCGGGGTCAGAAGGTCATGGGGGCTCTGGCACCCAGGAAGCTGGTGCTGCGCACATGCAGACCCTCACCCCTGCTCTGCACACAGTGTCCTCACACGCGTCCTGGGCATCCTCAGGTCTCATTTGCATTCTTGGGAAGGAGGTCGAGGGAAGCGGAGGAGAGAAGGTCGGGGTTCCCTGCAGGTGATCAAAAGCATGGGCGCCGTGTAGGGGGAAGAGCAGCCGAGGCGATGAGGTCACTGCTCGCAGGTGCACGCAGCACACGCTCCATGCATGTGGTGGCACCTACTGGGCGCTCAGTGGCAGGCCACTGGTGGCTGGTTCAGGGATTTATTGAGGGTCACTGCTGAAGGCCACAAGACTGGCCACCGAGGTTCTCCAGGGACAAGTTCCTGGGCCACACTGCAGGACAAGCTGCAGCTGATGCCAGGGACGTGAGCCGGAAGTCGTCACCACAGGTGGCCCACCAGCCCTGCCGTGGCCGGAAGTCGTCAGCACCGGTGGCCCACCGTTCCTGCCATAGTTAAGTCATCAGTGCAGGCGGCCTACCACCCCTGACATAGAGGAAGTTGTCAGTTCCGGCGGCCCACAGTCCCTGCCATAGTTAAGTCGTCAGCGCAGGCGGCCTACCACCCCTGACATAGAGGAAGTTGTCAGTTCCGGCGGCCCACAGTCCCTGCCATGGCCGGAAGTCATCAGCACCGGCGGCCCACTGTCCCTGCCATAGTTAAGTCACCAGCACCAGTGGCCCACAGTCCCTGCCATAGTTAAGTCGTCAGTGCAGGCGGCCTACCGCCCCTGCCTTAGCGGAAGTCATCAGCTCCAGTGGTCCACAGTCCCTGTCACGGCTGGAAGTCGTCAGTGCAGCAGCCAACCTCGCACTCCTGAGCAGCCTCTGACCACAAGTGACCCCTGCCGCAGCCCCTGTCTGTCAGACTCTGCGTGGCGTGGCTGATGGGTCACGTGGCCGCATCCTAGCAGCAGAGTGGGCTGGGGATTCTAGTTTTCCTGTTGAAGATTCTACACTGAGAATGAGGATCCATAATGTGGACGGTTTTCAAATTCACCACACGTGGTACCAGCACCCTCCCCCATGTCTAGTACAGGCAGACGTGAACTCCCGTGCGGCCTGGACCCTGGCCTTCCGCTTTGTGTCTGCAAAGGCCAGCCTGTGAAAAGACAGAGCATGGGGGCTGGCGCCGTGGTGCCACAGGGCAAGCTGCTGCCTGGGATGCCGGCATCACACATGGGCGCGGGTTCAAGTCCCAGCTGCTCCTCCTCTTATCCAACTCCCTGCTAATGGCCTGGGAAAGCAGTGGAAGATGGCCCCAGCATTTGGGCCCCCACCACCCGTGTGGAAGACCCGGCTGGAATTCCTTCTCCTGGCTTTGGCCTGACCCAGACCCACCTGTTGTGGTCATTTAGGGAGGAAACCAGCAGATGGAAGATCTCTCCCTCTCTCCACGAGCTCTGCCTTTCAGACAAATAAGTAGATATTTAAAAAGCAAAAGACAACAGAGAGGGCCGAGGTCTCCATAAGAAGGGAGAAGGGAAATGGGAGGACTTGATGATGGAGCCCTGCACGGCACCCAGGGCCATGAGGGATGCGAGGCGCAGGACCTGGTGGTGAGAGTGCTCTCTGATGGCCCCCGGGGGACCAGGCCAAGGCCAGTGTGTTCTAGGACAGCGGCCAGAGAATGTCGAGTGTCTGCCCTCCCACGTGTACACCCGCTGGTCCAATAGACTCTGGGGCTGGGCTGCCTTCCGCTTCTCCGAGTTCCTCTGGCCTCATTTGCAAAGACTGACCCGGGCAGGTGACCCGGGCAGAGGAGGGAGGAAGCTGGCCTGGCCAAGCCAAGGGCCGGTTTCTACCCTGCAAAGCCACTTGTCAAGGCGAGTCGTTGCTTGGACCAGCTGTGAGTGTGTGCACTGGCTGGACACCTGTGGCTTTGCCTTGTAGAAGTAAATTAGTGCCCCTGTAAGAGCTGTATCAGTCACGACTTTGGAGAAACAGGGCCAGGAGCACAGGAGAAGATTGATAACGTGGCCAGACACGGGCAGGGGGAGTGGGAAACGTGTACAGCAGGGAGAGGAGGACGGGGACATGGCCAGGAAACACGCTCACAGACCCACTCACACACACGTGTGCATACCTGTAGCCACAGCACGCATGTACTCACACACAACACACACATGTGCACGCACATACATGTCCATTCCTGCATCCACAGCACAATATACTCACTCATACACACACACACACACTCCCCACACTCACACACATGCACATATACATGTTCATACCTGCATCCACAGCACACATACACTCATATACACACACACCACACACTCCCCCACACACACATGTACATGCACATACATGTTCATTCCTACATCCACAGCACGCATATACTCATATACACACACCCTGCACACCCTACACACATACACACATGTTCATTCCTGCACCTACTGTCATATGTGCACTTGTTCACACATATGTACACTGCACAAATGGACCCACCCCACCCTCACATGCATATGCACACACATATATGTTCACACCTGCATCTACAAGCATATGCACACTCATACACAATGCAACACGCTCTCCACACTCATACACATGTGTACACAGATGTTCACACCTACATCCACAAGCATACATACACTCCTATACACACACAACACACACACCCCCCACACACATACATGTTCATTCCTGTACCTACTAGCATATGTGCACTCATTCACACGTACACAGCATGAAAGGACCCACACATGCATACACACACATGTCCACACCTGTATTCACAAGCACACACACTCATACACATGCACCACATACTCCCCACACTCATACACATATGTTTGCACACATGTTCACACCTGCATCTACAAACATGCACACTCCTATACACACACAGCACACACACCCTACACACCCTGTATACACACACACACACACACATTCATTCCTGCACCTACTAGCATATGTGCACTCATTCACACATACACAACAGGAAAGACCCACACACGCATACACACACACACGTGTTCACACCTGTATCCACAAATACACACACTCACTCACTCCTGCATGCACACACTTCTCCTTGCTATGGAGAAGCCGAGGCTACACTTCTTTAGCTGTCTTTTTGGTTTGTTGAGGTGGTGAGAAGTCATCCCAAATTAGCTATTGGAAAAGTGTGTATCTTAGCAAAGACCCTGATCTCATGGAATCCAAGGAAGAGTTGAGTGTTCAGGTCTCAGAGGAGGGTGAGTGAAGGCACCCTCGGACCCAGGTGAGACTGCACTGCCTGCCGTCCCTCAGTGTTTGCCTCAGCCACGCCCCGTCCCTCCCTCATTGGTGGCTTTGGGTCAGCTTCTGGATGGGATCAGATACAGGACCAGTTCCCACCCATCGGGTGTCGGCCCCTGGGCACCCACTCCAGCCAAGGAGGGGCCAACTTACATAGCACCAGCCCGCAGTGTGCTCTGGGAGGGAAGAGCAGCTCAAGAGAGTAACAGGAGCCAGGCAGCCAGGCAGGTGCGTCTGTCCGCCTCACGCAGGCGATTTGTGGGCTTGAACAAACTTCCACCCCTCAGCACTCCCGTCTGCAAAATGGAAAGAGCATAACCCCTGCACCAGAGGTTGGCCTGGCGCAAGTGTGGGCTCCCCCGTGGGAGGGAGCTGCCGCAGAGCCTGCTGGGTGTGTGGACAGCTCTGTGATCATGACTCACCAGCACAGATTTCTAGGTGAGGTGCTTTACAACACCACGATGGCGGATTTCATCAGAGATCACTCCTGAGCAGCTTTGTCTTTGCTATATTTTTGTCCTTCCTCTAGCTGTGAATAATATATATGGCTAAACTTGTTCTAAGTTTCAGTCTTTGATGTGAACAGTTTGGCGAGATTCGCTCAGTGTAAAATTGCATCCCCTGTACAGATCTGTGAAACCCTTTCAGAAGGCAATCTCGCGGAAACACCTGTGTGCAAGCACCTGATAAGGCTGACCCCGTGGTCCCTGCTTCTGTGGACAAGAGGAGGGGTGCGGGCTACTGAGCAAGTGCACCTGCCCTGAGAGCAGAGCCATTTTTTTCCACTTACAGAGTTATTTCTCTGAGAGCCAGAGAGAGCGGTAGACGGACAGGGAGATCTTCATATACCGGTTCACTCCTCAGATGCCCTCAGTAGCTGATACCGGGCTGGGTTAGGGCCAGGAGACAGGGACCCTATCTGGGTCTCCCCTGTGAGTGGCAGGGACTCAGTGAAACGGGCTGTGGCTGCGCCTCCCTGGGTGTGCAGGAGCAGGAGGCTTCAGTCGAGAGGCTCAGCTGGGGCTGGAAGGAGGGAGGCCAGAGTGGGATGCAGGTGTGTTAACCGGCCTTAATTACTATGCTAAATGCCTGTCTCTTTTTATAACTGTTAATTGAAATGATAATCATGAAGAAAATGCTCATATCATGAGCACACAATTCCACGAATTTTCACAAAGTGATCACACCTGTGCAAGTAGGACCAGGGCCAAGCCATGGGACCAGAGCAGCAACCTGAGGCCCCTGTGTGTCTCCAACCCTCCCTCCTGGGACTAGTGTCCTGCCTGACTCCTGTTACGTAGTCAACAACCCCACAACATGTATTCCTCATGTCTGGCATTGTGTTCCTGAGATTGTTATATGTTTGTATTTCACTTACTCCTATTTTTCCTGCAAATGTATAATTTATCCTTTTCTGCTGAACATTTGAAAAACTTTTTAAAAAATTTTCTTGACAGGCAGAGTGGACAGTGAGAGTGAGAGAGACAGAGAAAAATGTCTTCCTTTTACTGTTTGTTCACCCCACAATGGCAGCCGCGGCCGGTGCACCGCGCTGATCCGTAGCCAGGAGCCAGGTGCTTCTCCCATGGGGTGCAGGGCCCAAGCACCTGGGCCATCCTCCACTGCACTCCCGGGCCACAGCAGAGAGCTGGACTGGAAGAGGAGCAAATGGGACAGAATCTGGCGCCCTGACTGGGGCTAGAACTCAGGGTGCTGGTGCCGCAGGCGAAGGATTAGCCTAGTGAACTGCGGCCCCAGCTTGAAAAACTTCTAGTGTGAGGCTATAATGAACAGAGATGCTGTGAATATTTATTTATTTACTTGGGAGGCAGAATGATAGAGCTATATCTTCCACCTGCTGCTCACTCCCTACATGGGTGGAGCCAGGCAGAAGGTCTGGGCCAGGCAATGCATCCTGGTCTCTCACATGCGTGGCAGGGGCCCGAGTACTTTGTCCATCTTCCACTGCCTTCCGAGGTGCATTAGCAGGGAGCTGGACTGGGAGCAGAGTAGCTCACTCAGCTGGACTCCAACACGGGATGCCAGCTTAACTCGTTGTGCGAAAACACTGGCCCCGCTGCGACGGTTCTTTGGGAAAACACTGGTACGACTTTCTGTTGCGTACATACTTAGAAGTGACTTGTGGGGTCACAGATCATGCAAGCAATTCTGCAGATTAATGCCACCACTGTTGACCGTCAGCAATCCCTTTTGAGAATTCTGTGGCTCCCAGCCTGTGGCAGAACTCAACATTTTCCAGCTGTGCTGGTTTAGCTGCTCTGATGGATGTGCAGTGGTTTCTATGGTGATTTTCATTGGCCTTTCCTGATGAATGAGGGTGAGCGCATGTCCCTTTGTTTGTTAGCTATTAGAAGATTCTCTTTTGTGAAAATCTTTTTGCTCACTTAAAATTAGACTTTTTCTTATTAATTTGTAGAAGATCCTCATATATGAGTGTGACTTGTTTATAGATTGTCGTCTCTCCCCATTACACGACCTTTATTTTCACTCCCTTATTGTGTGTTTGTACACAGTTCTTAATTGAACAGGGTCCAATCTGTTTATAGTTATGCATCATTTAAAAAGCAGTATTTTTTGTTTATAACATTTTGCCCGCTCCACGGTTACGTTATTATGTGAGGTTTCATCAAGGCTTTATTTATTTTTATCTTCTACATTAAGGTCCTAGCCATGTAGAATTGTTTTGTGTATGACGTGAGACTAGAGTCCAGATATGTGTTTTCCCACTTGGACATCTGTTTGCTCCAGTCTGTGTTTTGAAATGCCATCCTTTCCCCATACATTACAGAGACCCATTAGTCACAAATCCGAGGTGGGCTGTTCTCGGACCCTCAGTTCATCGCCCCTGGCTATTTTGCCTGTCCTTTCCATAGTATCACATTGTCTTACTTGATATGTGATGGTGTAAGTCCTTCAGCTTTGTTTTTCAAAATTTCCTTTCTTTTCTTATATATTTTAGAATCAATTGTCAATCTCCACAAAACAGTGCGCTAGAACTTTGCTGGGAAATGGGTGAGATTCTGTTGGACGTAGGAGATTCAACATCTTAATGATAAAGGGCCTTCAGATCCATGAACATGGTATATCCCTTCATTCCTCTCTGGTCTTCCTCTTACAATAACTAAAAACACTAACAGCTGAGGGATCTGCACAGATTTTGTTAGATTTATTCCTAACTTTTTGACTTTCAGGGCTGTTACAGACAACATTTAAAATTTGCTTGTCACCAGTAAATAGATATGCAATTACATTGTGTGTCCTGCTCTCTTGAATAGCTAGACACTGTGGTAGTTTCACTTATCAGTCCTGAGTTTTTAGGCTGTTTTGACTTTTCTGTATACATAATCACTAAATGAGAATTTGCTCCTTCCTTTCTCTTGCTTCTTTTAGTATTTCTTTTACTTGTCTCATTTCACTGTATCATTTTGCTGGTCTCATTTGATTTGTTTTTGTTTATTTTACTTGTCTCATCTTACTGGGCTGTGCCTCCGGAAGTGTGTTGACTAAAGGAGGCTGTTAGATACATCCTTATCTCAGAGGCAAGGTTTTCAATATTTTGGCACCGAGAATTGAGTTTACTATAAATTTTCTTTTATCTATTATCACATTAAGGAAGATAACTTCTATTTTTTTACTAGGACTTTATTTTTTTAAATTCATGAGTGGATATTGAATATTTTCAAAATTTCCTACATCTTTCAAGATGTTTGAAGATGTTTATGTAATTTTCCACCTTCCCCCATTAACTTTCCTTATCTACTGATTAAACATTCATCCATCTTTGCATCCCTATGATAAACCACACTTGATCTTGATGTATCTTCCTTCTTATATTTCATTGCATAAACTTTCTAGTACATTAACATATACATTATTTTTGCATGCATATTAGACAGGCTCTAGGTTTCCCATCTTATAATCCTGAAATCATAATGTTCCATATTTCCTTTAGAGGGAGGTTAAGCCTAATTTCAGGTTTCCAGTTTCTAGGTTTTATTCTTCCTGTGAGCTACCATTTTGTGCCCTTCTCCTACTCTTTAACTCTGAGTGTTTTTCCTTTTTTTTTTTTTTTAAATCTATCTCAGGGGCTCTTTATGCTGAAGGACATTCATATTTTGTGTCACATATTTCTGCCAATTTTTAAATTTATCTCTTGATTTTGCTTTTTTTTTTTTTGTCACCGCGTAGAACATTGTTTTTTATGTAGTCAGAATTTCCGGCTTTTCATGGCTTCTGGCTCGGAAGTCTTGCTGGGGAGGACATCTCATTGAGATCACGGGGCTACCCCTTCCAGGCTTCTTTGGCTTTCTTAGTGTCTAAATCCTGATTGCCCGGAATTTGTTCTGGAGTGAAAACAGAAAGCATTTTTGCTAAGCCACAGTGAACTGCAGTAAACTTCTCCCTGAGAAACCGGGAAGTTCCACAGAGCAGAGCCTGCCTCTCTAGATCCTGTCCTCGGCCACTCTGCCTCCACGAATTCGGACAGAGCCGTCAAAATTGGCCCGTGCTTTCTGGGGCTGAAATGGGGCATTTTGCATGTTTCCTGTGCCTGTGGGACACTTCTGGGCGCTGCCTCGTGCCACTGGGTGCTGGGCAGCCACGGAGCTTCCTGGGCCACGTGGCTCTGGGCACAGTGGGCTGCTGCCCTCAAGACTTCTCAGAGCCAAGGAAGTTTGGGCGGGGGGAGGGCTCGTGGGTGCATCAAGGCCTGGGCCATGTGTGGGAGGGACACAGGCTGTAGCGGGCCCTGGGGTGTCTGGGCGACTCGGTGTGATTGTGGTGGTTGTTGGTTGTTCCTGGACCTGCGGAGGAGATGCCAGGCAGGGCGTTTCTCAGGGTTCCGAGGCGTTTCCTTTGGCCACCGTCTCAGGGCCTCCGTGGGAGGGGACACAGGTGCCTCGTGCCGGCTCTCCGAGGGTCTGGCTCCTGGGCTCCTGCTCTGAGGCCTGAGGTCTCAGGTGCATCTATGCCTGGAGTTCTAAGTGCCGCCGCCATGTTCTTCCCAGTAGGGTGGTACCCGCGCCCCCCTGACCCCGGGTGCAGGCTCAGCCCCCCGGAGCACCTCAGACCCCAGGCCCGGGTCCTCTCACTTGGTCCTGGAGGTGGCTGCTCTGCTCCTCCTAGGGCCTTGCGAGAGTCCTGTGAGTGGAAGGCTACTGAGCCCATTCACGCTCTGTGTACAGCCTGCGTAGGGCCCCTCCTGGGCCACAGAGACACATAGAGGGGAGGACTTAGCAGGGCTGGCCCTGAACCTGGCGGCCTCGGAGACCCTCAGAGAGCCAGCACGAGGCACCTGTGTCCCCTCCCATGGAGTCCCCGTCTGAGATGATGGCAAAAGGAAAAGCCCAGAAGGCCGAGAAACACCCCGCCTGTTGCCGTCACCATTGGAGGAGCAGGTGAGTGACGTCCTGGCTGCTGGGGGCCTCTGCAGCAGGGACTCAGGCCGCCAGGTTCAGGGCCAGCCCTGCTAGGTCCTCCCGGCCCCTGTGGGGGTGAGGATGACCCCATCCTGACTTTGAACAGTGGCATAACAGTCCCCGCTTCTGCAAGAAGTCCCAGCGTCCCCAGAAAGACCCCGCAGGTCGGTAGCTGGGCTCTCCACTCCCTGGCTACATCTTCTCACTCCTTTCCGTCTCAATCATGACTGCCAAACCCCGCATTTGTTTCCCAGGCAATCTCCCGCAGGCCAGTGCATCAGGGTTAATGGAGGCTGATGGAGCTGCCGGCCAAGGGAGGTTTTGTGTGAAGGCAGAGGGTGGACATGGCCTTGGAGACTTCGGTCTGAGAGGCTGCAGGGAGCATCGTGCGAATGTCTTTCTGGGATCTGGATACAGAGTCGATTATTCCTCAAAGACCTTTGCTCTCCTCCCCGTTTTAAACGAGATCGTGTTAGTTTGAAAGACCGTGAGAGAGATTGGAAGTGTGGCAAAGAGCCGAGCTGTAGCCAGGCTAATGAAACAGCAAGGGTACGGGGGACTCCCCCCGGAACAGAGACACAGGCGGTGATGTGGGATCGGCTTCCCGCAGGAGTGGAAAGTTCTTGGATTCTAACTTCTTTTCGGAAAACTACCTTCAGCGAGACTGTCAGTGAGCATATGGCTGAGAATGATTTTGCAACAGCTCAACAAACCCTTTCTGGGATTTCCGTGAGATAAATCTCAGGAATGTCAGAGCAGAATTCCCAAGGTTCTGGACATTCACAAAGAACCCCGTAGGCTCTAAATTTTCCTAATTAAATTTTAAAGAACTCCTTTTAGTGCTTAAAAATCATTAAGCATTACATTACGGTACCATGAAATAAAACAGCGCTAACTGGGTTGCAATATATGAACTTCTTGGGGTCCATTTAAATGCATTTGACTCCTGCCGCTGAGAGGATAAGCCGGCGTGGCGGTAAGTAAGAGACGGAGAGCAAGGCAGCGAGTGGCGCTCACTGTGCACGGGGCTGCAGAAGCCCAGGGAACTCTCTGCTGATTGACAGCAGCCTTAATGAAGTCCCTGCCCCGAGGACCTCTGGAGTGTGCAGGCGTGAAGGGTGCTGTGCGGGGGTTGGGAGGAGAGTGTGCCTCGTAGCCGGGGTCTGCCACCCGGTGGGCAGGTGAGCTTGGTCGGAGCTCAGTGTGGAGTGCGATGCCAGCACCGTGGAGTTTTGCTTTATTGAATTTTTAAAGCGCTGTTTCTTTAAGATGCACACTGTTGCCGCTGGCTCACGGGGATGAGGACACATCATTGCCGTGTGCTGGGTCCCCAGCGACAAAGAAGCACCCCTTTCCCTTGTCCTTTTTAGTTTTTTCAGCTTGAGGGGGACACACCCTGCTTTTGCTGTGGTTCATGGCCTGGGCCCCTTCTAGGCAGGTGTTCCTGTTGTGGGTTGATCTCCCTGGGGACAATTGCGGCTGAGCTCTTAGAACTCGGAGACGCCAGCAGGCTGGGTGGGAGGTCAGGCTCTGCACTCCCGTCTCCCCAGGTCACGACCCCCCCTCAGCCCACCCTCCGCTTGCAATGTTTCATTTCCACACTCCTTCCCAAAGATGTTTTCCCAGGATCCACACCTGGTTCTTCTTCCGCTGTGGCCTGCCTGGGATGATCCGTGGTCAGTTGGCCGCAGGCTGTAACCGCCTCAAGGGCAAGGCAGACCTCCCCCTGCCCCGCCCCCAGGCCCTCTGGATGTAGCTCAGAGCCTGACAGGAGGCTGGGGAGTGGGACACCTGAGGGGGAAGGAACAGACTCACTCTGGCCCCTTCTTGTGAGTCTTTGTGTGGCAGTGAAGGAGGTGGGAGCACCAGGGACCCCAGCAAGTGCAGTGCTGGGGCACAGGTCCTCCTGGGACTTTGGGGACCTACAGACCTGCTCCTCGCAGAGTGGCCACGCCTGGGCTTCGGGGAGGTGGTCGTGATCCCCTCGGACCCCACTTCTGCTCCCACGCGTTTTCCCCCTGGCTCTGGAAGGCCCCATTTGAGAGCAGCTCCTGCGGCCGTCTTGGCCACGCACCCCAGCCCCCGGCTGCTCCTGCCCGTGCTCTGGTGCCTCGTCTTCCTCTCCAGCCCCCACCCCCCAAGTCCGGCTCTGCGGGCCTTAACCCCCTGGTCTTCACCCTTCAACCCTCACCCAGAGTCTCTCCTCCCGCTCTCCGCAGGTGCACCTGTCTTGTCTTGGGAAGCAGACACAAAGTTGCAGGATTCCTTGTTCTTCTCCCTCCATGCCTCCAAATAGGCTCCATCCGCCTTGGTTTTCCCCTCTTTCTGGCCTTAAGCAGAACTCCAGGATATACACGCCCTGCCCAGTCTCCTTCCCTTAGATAGAACCCGTGGATGGACGGAATGTCATGTCCACGATTAGGTCTCTCGTCGGCCGAGTCTGAGTCAATCAAAAGGAAGACTTTTCTGGCTGGGCCTGACCCTGTTAGGTCAGCATTTGGAGGGACAGGTCTTTCTGGAGATTGGAGGCGTTCACTGTGAGGGAACCTTTGTGCTGGCTAAGAGGGCAGACCCAGGAGTTATACAGCAAGGACCCCCGCGTGGCCCCAGGACCGCCAGCAACCCCTGGCCAGCAGTCCTGCAACCACATGAGCCTAGGGGAGCCCCCACGCCCCTAGAGCAGCCCTGCAGACAGCCTGGTTCCAGCCCTGAGACCCTGCCCGACTTCTGCCTGGACACCTGCTATCTGCTCACAGGGCCGAGTGTGCGGTTGTTGTTCCACGTCCTGCTCTCCTGTCCTGACTGCGAGGATTTGCCCACCTTTGTGCTGTGGCTCTGCCCTCCACTCTGCTCCCTCCCTGTCTTGGTCAAGCGCTCTGCTGGCCCCTGCTGCTGCCCCTCTGTCACACAGGACCACACACCTTCCTTCCTGGACTCCCCATCAGCGTACTCCTGCCCCATCTTCAAACTGCCCCTCCCAGATCCCCGCTCCCTCCTGGGGCACCACGCCCACCGTCTGTTCCCCTTGGGGCACTGCTCAGAGCTGTGCTGCAGCCGCTGGCCTCCGGCCCACCTGCTTGGTCTGGCCTTGGCTCCAGCAGGGTCCACAGGGGCTGCGCCCCCCTCACTGCTGTGGCAGTCGGGCCTTGCTTCTGGCTCAAGGGCGCCCCTTCCGATTGGTCTCCTTCGCTCAGCCCGCTGTGCCTTGCGGTTTTCTCTGCTGGTCACCTCTTTGGCCACCCCAGCCGCGGACTTGGCTCTTCCCTTGTGCCCTCTGGCGCGGGGCAGGATCTCACGCTTTTTCCTGTGGATGGGGCTGCTCCCTCCAAGCCTCCTTCCCCCCAGGACCTCCTCTGAGCTCCACCTGAGCACAGCCAGTGGCCAGCCGCGTAGCACCTGGGCTGGGCCATGCACGGCTCTGTCTGTGCTCCTCTGGGTGGAGACCCCGCCCTCTTCCAGGGGAGCTCTCTGCCTCTGCTGTGGTCGTCACTGGTCCGCTCTCCACACAGCAGCACAAGTGTTTTCTGAACAGGTCGGCGCCTCTGCGCGTCCACGCTGCTGCCCTGGCGCCAGGCTCCCTGTGCCCCTTGAGGATCCGCACTGCCTCTAGGCATCTGTGCAGGCTGTTGCCGCTGGCTACGGATGCCCTTTGCCCCTCTCTGAGGGCTGCTTCCTTGCCCTCTGTCACTTGGCTCCTCCGGCGGGGCCGCTGGCGTCCATCAGTGAGCCCCTGGGGCGCCGTCTTAGAGCTGAAACTTGGAAGTGGTCTTGCTGGGTTCCCTGCTGGTCTGGCAAGGACCAGGCTCTTCCTGATGCATCCGCATTCATGCGGTTCCATCGCCTGCTCTCAGCAGAGGCCCCCGAGGAGGAGTTGTTAGCAGAGTACGGACCACGGTTGCTGGTTTGCTGATATTCCACGTGACGCCCTCACCCCCTCTCCCATCACGTAGGTGTCATGTCCATGGGTGCTTAAAAGCAGGAGAAACCAAAATGGAATGAGGTGGAATAATTTACCTGCGGTCATGCCGGAGTCAGGATTTGAACCCGGCCATCCAGGCCCGCAAGCCCACTCTGCAGCGCTAGTCAGGAGACTAGGGCTGAGCGAGGAGCCCACTCGTGGGTGTGCTGGTGGACGTCAGCCTCTGAGGACAGTGGCGGGCTTTGACAGCCCAGGGAGCTGCGTGATGTGAGGGCTCAGATGATCGGGGTGAGCAGGAGCACCTCTTAACAGCAACTCCCCGGGGTCGGGAATCCTGAGCTAGGCGCACTTGGCTCAGGTGACCCTGCATTGTGGACAAGCTGTGTTTGCTCCTTTTCAAAACAATCACGAGTGGCTGCTGGAACCAGCGTCTGGAGCATCCAATGGGGAACCTGGCCCCAGAGCCACATCCAGGGCTGGCGAGCCATCGCGCCCCCTGCTGGATGGAGCGTGCTTGCATGGGGATGGCGGCTCTCGCCCCTAGGTTCTCTGTTTCCAGTTTGTTCAAAGGAGGAGGAGCTGTGAAGCTGTCAGTCATCCCAGTGCTGGGCCTGGGGCCGCAGCAGAGCGGTGAGGAGTGTCCCATTCTGCTGGAAATGTGCTGGTTTTCCAGATGCTGGTGAAATAGGCACTGTTTAAAAGCAGAGCTTGGTGCTTCTAGAAGTGTCTTGTTTGTAGGGAGAGCAGCAGCCGATGATGGATTGACACGTGAGTCTAATGTGTATAAATGAACCCTCAGGACTCGAGTCTTCTCCCCGTCCTTACAATCATCTCAGCACTAAGATGGCTTCATTCCACTGTTTGGGAACCCTGGCGTGGCACTGGGCAGTCACGCCAGCCGAGAGCGGAGGCCGAGGGAAAGCACGGAGCCAGGGCGTGTGCCGGGTGGCTGTGGAGCGGGCCAGGCACTGCGAGCAGAGAGGGAGGAGGTTGCCATGGTTTCCACCAGCGATCTCCCCTGGCTGCGGAAGGTGGCCCTCTGCTTCCTGTGGGTTAGTGCTCCGAGTGTGCTTGGCACGTGTGTGCAGAGGTCCATGGAGCAGAGCAAACGGTGAGTGAGGGCCGGCGGCGGGGTCCACTGGATTGTGGCCTGTGTGTCGCCGTCCTGCTGTCATCTCGGACACCGGGAGTGGTGACCTGTGTGTCGCCGTCCTGCTGTCATCTCGGACGCCGGGAGTATGAGCCCTGATTTCCAGCTCTCTGCTCTCTTCCTGGGAGACTTCGACCAAGTCGCTCAGCCCCTGTAGATGACAGGGATGATGCTCCAGTGACATTCGCTGCGTCCTTAGCCTGGCCCAGGCCACCAGTGGCTGCTTGGATGGTGCCATCACATGTCCTACTTAGCATACGTCACTCCGACCTATTCTGAGATCTTGAGAGTCTCAGGGGCCACCATTCATCACTCAGCAAGTCCCTGCAGCCCACATTGATGGCAACCGACAGTGAGCCAGCCAGGCGTCGGGTGGGCTCCCAGGGCCCCCAGGTCCGACGGATATGTTTTCCGTTGCTCCCAACAGAGTGTCTGCCTCTGCCAGCCACGCGATTTGCTCACTGAGCACTTGGGGTCTGACTGCTGGTGTGTTTGGTGTGGAAGGAGAATGGACGTTGTCCCTGTTGTTGCTTTGGCGTGGGCCACCCTTGGAGCCTCCCTGGGCTTTCAGGACTTTGGTCAGGGTCACCACCTCTAGACCCTCCTCCTGTGCTCACTGCTACTTGTCACTCACACGCTCCCGCCAATACCGGGAGGGACGTCAGTGTGAGCCTGGTGGCTGTGGTCCGGGTTCCTCTGAGGACAGAGCCTGCGGGCCTCTGCCCTGTGCCCTGTCCATCAAGCAGACAGCTGTCTAGGCGATGGTTTCCAGCTGCTGCACATTTGAGACACTGCTACAAGGTCTAGAGTCGGTTGACACCCCTGGGGCCGAGGTGGGGCTGAGACTATAGTGAGCTAACTATCCCACAAGGCACAAGAGACCCAGCACCTACAGTGCCCTGGGCCCGCATGGCAGAGGTGTGGAGGCTGCGAAGCATCTGCAGTGCCTCTGACGGCGCCTTGTCCTGGCCTGGCCCTGCCCTGGACTGTGAGCCACTGGGAGACGGGGGCCGTGGTGGGCGCGTTCTTCCTGGGCGTCAGTGAGAGGAGGAGCTGCCCCTGAGCCTTAGCTGTGCAGCCTACTTTTCTAGTCTGAGGCCCTCACGAGCAAAGATTGCGCGTGGAACATTCCGGGCCCCGCCCCTCCTGTGTGTGGTGATGCAAGCTGGCAGGATGTTCGGTCATCCCTCTGGCTCCACTGCAGCCACGGACGTGGACGGGCACAGAGCCACGTTTGCACGTGAATGATCGCACATTCTCGCCTTCACCACAGCCCTCTGGGGAAGCCACTGTGTGATTGTGTCCCACAGGAGAACGGGGCTCACCTCTCCCCTTCTACAATCAGACCCCAGAGAGACTGACAGGAGAAAGACCATGTTAATGACCTCCTGTGCACGGAGTCCCCCCAAAGCATGAGGCATTAGAAGGCTCAGATGGTTGCAGTTTGTTTACAGAAAGGAGTAGGAAGGGCCGGGGCGGAGCTGCATGGTGGAGGAGCAGACTGTGCTGGCCAGACTGTGCTGGCCAGGGCTGGGGCTGACCGCACTGGCAGGAAGCTGCAGCCCTGGGCTGAGGGATTGAAGCCATCAGCCCCTGGTTGGAGGCTGGCCCCCCTAGATCGCAAGGTGCCAGCACTGAACACTTCCTGCCAGGCCCAAATCTCTCAGCCCTGTTTTCTAATCACAGGGACCATCTTAGTCACTCCTTTACTAACCCCTTCATTCAGGTCTCCGTGGGGGACTCTTTCCCACTTAACTTCCCAATTTACACCTCTGCTCTCTCCCTGGCCCTCCTACCTGGAGGTGTTGATGGGTGCTTAGCAGGCTACCCAGGGCCTGGAGCTGGGTGAGGGGCGCTGGCCCGCCCTGTGCAGGCCTGGCCTCTGTTCCTGCTTGGAACACAGACGCGGTTTCTCCGAGAGGTCGCCTGGTTTAAGCTGCAGCTGCAGTTCCAGGAGGTGCCATCCTTCATCACGGCCAAGGCCCATTGCTCCTGCAGCACAGTGAGAATCGGCTCTCACGTCTGTGTTCAGGGCCACCGAGACGCCATAGTCCTGCGGCCTGATTCCCTGGGCAAATTTGAATGAGGTCAGCAGAAGCACCTGTAGCCAGGGTAAAATGCAATTGCCTACAATTTCACACCCACGCTCGCCTCTGCCAGCCGCAGGCCTGGGGCGAGCTTGCTGGCTAGCCAGCTCATCACCATGGAATCCGTCACTCCTAAGGTGCTCCAGCCTCACACGAGCTCGGATGAATGTGCAGTGAATTTTCATCACGATGTGGCAGGCAGTGGTGCTGTTAAGACGCCCTAGAGGGTGAGGGCCGCAGGTTGGAACCAGCGGTGGGCCGGGAGTTATAGTCTTACTGCTCTTTGCAAAGATTCTTCTAGAACATTTCCCAGTTTGCTTTCCCTCAGCTGTTCTGACACCTTCGACTCAATTTGTGATCCAATCTGAACGTGTCTTTGGGAGCTGCTGGGGTGAACACCAGTGACAGCCATGCTGGGGTCTCCAACCACCTGTGGGAGTTTAGCCAGACGGCTTGGGAGACACACCTGGGACAGCTGTTCCGGCCGGTATTGTTTTAGAGAATCGGGTTGCCATGTTTGTGAGACCTCAGAGCTAAGAATGTTTTCTGTCTTGTTGAATGGGTGGGGAAAAGTCTGCACTTTCCTGACCTGTGATAGTTATGTGAGATCCGCACTTCTAGTAGAACACGGCCACTCACGCTCATTCACATGTGGCAGCCCGTGGTGGTGCTCGAGCCACGGCGCCTGAGCTGGGATGGTGTGGCCCCCATCGCCTGTGATGGTTGCTGCCTGGTCTTTGCAGAAAACCTTTGCCAGCACTGCTACAGGGGAGCAGGTGCCTTGGTGGGGGTGCTTTGTCCCCCGGCTGTCGCGAAAGCACCCTCCGGCTGGTGGTATCTGGGACTTGTGTGCAGTTAGACTCCAGGTGGTGACTGAGGCCGCTGTGGGTGGAGACCTGCGCCCTCCAGCGGCACTGGAGGCTGCTGTGGGGCCAGACGAGAGAGCAGGACTGCGTCAGGGGAACCCGTGTGCCTGTGTCCATTAAGGATGAAGTCTCGGGGCGGCCGGCCATGCACGGAGTCTGCTGGCATCCTATTCGCCATTTATCACTGTGCCTTGAACGCTCAGCAAAGTGAAAAATAGTTTGCCAATGAAGTAAAGTGGAAAATTAATTTCGGTTTTCCTCCTGTTGCAAGTAAATGCTGGAATTAAAAATGGAGGCTGTGACCGCTGGTGTGTTTTTTCACCTTCGGCTGAATCTTACCCACTTAAAAATTGGCGGGGGCTGGGAGGGCTTGCTTACTTTATTCTGGAATTAATTTTTACTGGCCGCTGGGAACAGTCTACTGAGAAGGGAGAGATTCTCCTTATGTGTGGCTTTGCTCAAACTGAAGATTCTTGGGGAAATGGCGGCGTGACGGGGGAGAAGCATGACATTTATTGCTAACCACAAATACTATGCACAGAAAACCTGCAAGCTTCAGATGGCCGGAGCTGGCAGTTATGAGGGAAGGTAAAGGACCAGAACCTTAAAAAAAAAAAAACACAGGTTTCATGCAGCTCTCTGAGCTGTCTAGCTTCACATGGCTTATCAATTATAGATTACACAGTGCTGTGTATTCTCAGAAACTTCCGAGGGTCTCACGCCAGCAGAATTTCCAAAGCATTTTGCACCTGACCAGGAGCGGTTAGCAAACTCCAGGAGCAGGACTCCTGCTTACAGCCCGGAGTAAACAGCTCTCGATGGAGCTGTGAGAATGCGCTGACGTGGCCAGCTGGCAGCATCTGCGGACAGAGGCAGGTGTCCGGGTTGGTTGGTTGGTCTTAAGTCACTGGACTGTAGCTTACATAGAGGAGATGACCCAACTTCTCTGGTGCCCACCTTCAGGTCAATGCCACCAGCACTGAGCAGTAGTGACAGCTACAAGAGGCGCCATCTGGCCCTGGGACAGAGGGCAGAAGCAGAGGAGCGAGGGGGCGTGGGAACAGACCTGCGGCCAGGCTGAGACCTGTGGCTGTTCCTCACTGCTGGGGCTCTGCTCTCTGTGGCCATTCTGCAGGGCGCTGTCAGAGGCATGGCACTACCGTGGGGTCTTCCCTTTTAAAGTGAGAAGTGACAGATGAGAGCAGATGTCAGGTGTCCATGTGAAGGCTGAGGGTAGGGTTAGGGTTAGGGTTAGGGCCCGTGGCGGGAGGGACAAATCCTCTTGTGGGGCCACTCCTCAAGAATGCATGCTCATTAAGGAGCATCAGGAGGCATGGGCCACCCCTTTACTGCTTCAAACTCAAGACAGCAAACAATCAAGGATGACATCGAAAACATTTAACCGCTGTAGGACACAGGCACTGACCTACGAGAGTAACCTGGTAGGAAACAACCGTCCAGGTGTTCCAGAGAATATTGGCCAGACACCAGCCAGCACGTATTTTTAGAAAGGTTTCCATGTAAGTTACTCAGCGAAAGCATTTCTGGTTCAAAGGAAAAAAACTTCAGTGATGTGGAAAAACCACACATTCAGAATGCGGGTTTTTCAATAATTGCAGTAATGAGAGCATCGCCCTTGGTTTTAAAGGCCATCACTTCCCCCAGGGGGCCCGATGCAGTTCATCCAGCACTTGCTCAGCACTGCTGGGTGTGAGCTCCAAGCTGGGTCCTGCAGGTGCAAGGTGCGCGCACAGCCCTGGCTCCCCGCAAGCGCACCTGTGTGAGGAGAAAGATGAATAGGTGGTGTGGGAGTGGCAAACAGGGGGTGCAGAGGGCCCACTGGGTGGGTGGGGCTCAGCAGAGGCTTTCCAGAGGAGTCTCAGAGACCAGGAGACAGCGTGGCCAGGTAGAGAATGGAGAGGAGGGGCTTGTGCAGGAGAGGCCATGAGCACAGGGAGGGGTGGTCAGCCAGCCTGCAGAATGCAATGGCTCTTGTTGCAGCCAAATGATTGGGGAGGGGGCTGGCCAAACAGGCAGGAATCAGAGGCAAGGAGTCTTGTCTTGTCTTGTGCTTTGAGATTGGAGACACCAGGAGCCCTCTGAAGGGGTTTGTGGGCAGAGGAGAGGGGTGTTGATGCAACTCAAGTTTCTGGCATTGAGGCTAGAGGCTGTCCTGGACTTATCCATAGTGAAGCTGGTACAGTAATGTAAGCATGGCATGATGGGAGCCTGTCCCGGGATGAGTGGAGGTGGACTGGAACCAAGGGGAGGCGAGGAGACACTGACCACAGCACAGGCAAGAAGACGCAGCTCCTGAGGGTGAGGGGCTTGTGAGGGGGCTGCGGCATGGGAGAAGGGGCCGCCAACAGCACCAGGTCGGTGCCGGTACAGGGCAGGGAGTGGAGGAGGGTTCCAGGCTCCTGCTCCAACTCTGCCATTGCCCAAGAAGGAGCTCCGCCCCCTTTTATTCTCATTGGATGGCGAAAGGAGCAGTTGCCTGGGGTCCACCTCTGGAAAGTGGGGGGCCGGGGGCCAGAGAACAGCTGCCTATTCACGCCACTCAGTGGGAGGAAGTTGCCAGGGGCTGCGTGCTCATATTGGTGAAGCTTTGAGTGCAGAGCAGGCTCCGACATCACTCCCGGGAAATACACATGCAGCTGTGTGCAAGGCAGTCCACACGCTGCTGGTGTGTGTGTGTGTGTGTGTGTGTGTGTGTGTGTGTGTGGAAGTGGACCACAGGGAGGGTGAACATCAGATTCAGGCCAGTGATGTCATCACAGCTGAGGGGACATGGACTGTTCTGGGCGTTTATTTCATTATCTGAGTGATAAGAATGGACATTCTGTCACGCACCATATCACCACACATCTTCAATATTTTTTAAGTCATCAAAAACTCGTCACCTGGGGCTGGCGTTGTGTAATAGCGGGTTAAGCTGTTGCTTGCAATGCCGGCATCCCATACGAGTGCCGTTGCTAGTCCCCACTGCTCTGCTTCTGATCCAGCTCCCCGCTAATGCACCTGGAGAGGCAACAGAAGATGGTCTGAGTGCTTGGGCCCCTGCCATCCACATGGAAGACCCGGATGGAGCCCTTGGCTCCTGGCCTTGGCCTGGCCCAGTCCTGGCCGTTGCGGCCGTTCGTGGAGTGAACCAGCAAATGAGAGATCTCCTCCTCTCCCTCCCCTCCCCCTTTGTCTCCCTCCCCCCTCCAAATAAACAAATCTTTAAAAACCCTCATCACTGGCTGGCGCCACGGCTCAACAGGCTAATCCTCCACCTTGAGGCGCTGGCACACCAGGTTCTAGTCCCGGTCAGGACACCGGATTCTGTCCCGGTTGCCCCTCTTCCAGGCCAGCTCTCTGCTGTGGCCAGGGAGTGCAGTGGAGGATGGCCCAAGTGCTTGGGCCCTGCATCCCATGGGATACCAGGAGAAGCACCTGGCTCTTGCCATCGGATCAGCGTGGTGTGCTGGCTGTGGCGGCCATTGGAGGGTGAACCAACGGCAAAGGAAGACCTTTCTCTCTGTCTCTCTCTCTCACTGTCCACTCTGCCTGTCAAAAAAAAAAAAAAAAAAACCTCATCACTTAAGACCCTCATGTTCACCTATTTCCTAGGAACAAGTGGGATGGGGAGCCTTCCCAGAGACGTCCCACACCCTCCACGCTGTGCCCGTGTGAGGCTCCCGGTTACTGGCTGTCACACAGGTTCCCTGCCTGGGTCACAGGGTGGCTGCACAGAGATGGCCATGGCGCCTGGCTTCCAGGATGTCAGCAGGAACCCTGTCCTGCCCCCTCTTCTCACAGGTCACTAAACAGCTCCAGGAAGAGGGCACGTGGGTGGCACCTGTTGATGACAAATCCCAGCCCACGGGAAGCGAGCGTGAAGCCCGCCTTGCCCCTGCACGGCCACTTCTTCTCTTCCAGGAAACTTGTCCTATAACTAGCAGTGTGCTGCTGCCGTGTCGTGCCCAGCTGGAGGGCCGCAGACTGGTGCACAAATTGAATTTCATTTTCAGAACCAGGAGGAAATGAAGAAATAATTTCACATACTGTACAGTTATTGAAATTATATCAAAATAAGCAATGAAGGACAATTTCTCTTGGTAATATAATTTCAAGGATCATTTCATGAGTTTGCGGCTGGAAGGGCTTCTGGAAATGTCTGGGTTTGATAAGCACGGGGAGAAAATGTCCGAACTGTAGCTGGAGCACGAGGGATGTTGGAACTCTTTTTGTCCGCTTGGCCGAGTCCTTACCCCGTGTCTCCCCTCCTGGGTCTGCTTCTGACATCCTAGGACTCACGTTCTGCATCTCACATGTCAGTTTTTCACCAGGTCAGAAGACCTGACACTATTGTCATGGGATGTGGGGTTCAGCCCACGGGCATTTTGGCCCGAGCATCAGCGTACGGTGACTATGTGCCAGGCGACCGGCTGGGAAGGGGAGACTCCTTGGTGATCTGATGCACACTGAGACAGATGTTCTTCACCAACCTTGATTAATGGGAGGTCAACTCACTTCACAAATTCACAGGCATCCACCCAAATCGCATAATGTTGTAGAAGCTTTACTGCAGGTTAAAATGTGAAATTGACTCGGGCATCTGTGGAGGGACATCTTTGTGGGACGTAACCGTCACTCTATTCCTAAGAACGAGCAGCTTCTGATGTGAGCTCCCCATTCATGTGGGGACAGGGACTTCCATGAGCTATGTTCTATTCATTTTTTTTTTTGACAGGCAGAGTTAGACAGTGAGAGACAGAGACAGAGACAGAGAAAGGTCTTCCTTCCGTTGGTTCACCCCCAAAATGGCCGCTACCGCCGGCGTTGCTCTGATCTGAAGCCAGGAGCCAGGTGCTTCCTCCCGGTCTCCCATGCGGGTGCAGGGCCCAAGCACTTGGGCCATCCCCCACTGCCCTCCCGGGCCACAGCAGAGAGCTGGACTGGAAGAGAGGCAACCAGGACAGAGTCCGGCGCCCTGACCAGGACTAGAACCCGGTGTGCTGATGCCGCAGGTGGAACATTAGCCTAGTGAGCCGCAGCGCCGGCCTCTATCCACATTTTGAAGATGTATTTTATCTGTTTGAGAGGCACAGGGACAAGGAGACACACGCACAGAGAGAGAGGTGTCTTCCATCTGTTGGTTGACTCCCTAAATGGTTGTGACTGGGCCAGGCAGAATCCAGGAGCCAGGAACTCCACCTGGAGCCCCCACATCGGTGGCAAGGGTCCAAGTTCTTGATCCACCTTTGGCTGCCTTCCCAGGCACATTCGTGGGGAGCTGGATTGGAAGCAGAGCAGCCGGGTCTTGAAGTGGCGCTCTGATATGGGACACTGGCATTGCAGGTGGTGGCTAAACCCACCACAGACCGCTTCTGTGCGCATTGCTGTCTGCGGCTCGTTCTGCCTGCTTCGACCACGCGTGGATGTGAGGGGTTTCACTAGCTTAGTTCACACCCTGCAGGAGGCGACTTCCAAGCCAAGATGCCAGTCTCTTCCAGGGCCTTTTCCAAGTGGGAGCCGGGACATGGATACGGCTGTGTTTTGTGTTTTACTTCACTACTTCTGTTCCCAATGTCCGACCCATTTACCCTGTAAACATCCAAGGCCAAGCCAAAGTCAGGGTGTGAACCAGGAGAAATCAAAATGCCAGCGAGTCAGGTGGGACCAGTCCATCAGCAGCCCCGTCCTGCCGGTCTGTTTCCTGCCTCCAAGGTGGAGGGTGACTGAGACGCAGGGGCAGCGGCGGCAGCGTGCGCCTTGTGTGCCTTGAACGCGGGGGAGGCAGGGGAGATCCTGGGAGTGCTCGAGGTTCAGAAGCCCCTCTGCAGAGCCAGGGCCACGGGGGCGTCTGGGAGTCAGCCGGCCACACTGCCCTCTCCCCGTTTCTGTGCTGCTTGACTGGGCTGTGTGTGTCAGGAAAAGAGAGCGGATTGGTGCCTCCTCACACGGGGCACCGAATGCCAGGAAAACAGGGCGGAATGGAGAGGACACAGAGTGTGAAACTGCAGCCAGACCGAATTTATCCCAAGAAAAAAATGCAGAGGTGGGACAACCGCCAGTGTGTGCCTAGGAGAACACATGGCAGAGGCCCCGCCCCTGTGGCAGAGGCCCTTCCCCCAGCAGGCCTGGCCCTTTTATGTCTTAGGTGGGCTAGGGTGGGGTGGGGTGGGGGCAGTAGGCAGAGGAGCTTCTCCATCTGGTCCTTCAGGTCTGGCCCTCTGGCTTCCAAACCTGGGGAGAATGCAGGGCGGGGAGGGGAAAAATTCCGGGTGTGAGATGGAGCAGGTGCCTTGAAAGAAGTCAGGGGTAAGGAGAACCTAAATCAGCAGAGGCTTCGTCCGTGGTCCATCATAGGTACAGTCAGCAGGAGCGGTCATTTCAAGTAGAAATGGCTTTTAGATACATTTCTGGAGACACAAGGAGAACTGGACGTCGTTAGCTTTCTAAGGATCTCCTTGCCTCTGCAGGCTTCCGGGGCGGGGGGGGTCGGTGGAAGGGAGGAGGGCTGAAGAGGACTCTGTCGCTGTGACGCAGAACCAGCAAAAGCGCAGGTCGCTAGCTGTTCCTGGGATCCTCTGCATCTCCTCCTGGGCCCGTGGTTTTGTTACGTTTAATGAGAGCTCTGTGTGTGCAGCCAGTGCACCGCTGTTGTATGTAGTGTGGGGCATGTCTCCAGGTGTGCATACTCCTGTCACCACTGCCCCATCAAGGTACTGAGCCCCGTAACTCAGAGGGTTCTCCATGCCCTTGTCTCTCCCGTAACCTCTGCCTCTGGCTGCCTCACCATGGTGGCCGCTATTTTTCTATTGGAACAGGGTTTTTTGCCCCTTGCACTTGATGAAATTGTAGCCATGTATTATTACAGAACTTTTGTGTCTACTTCCTTTTGACGTTATATCTGAGGTTCATCCGTGTGCTGTTTCAACGCCCTAGTATTCCTGTCGTAGCTGTGAGTGTTCCATTGCGTGAAGATACCCTAGTTCTCTGTGTTAATCTGGTGGGCACGTGGGTATTTCCCACTGTTTGGCTCACATGAACAAAGCCGCCAGCAGCATTCTTGTATGTGTATGTGTTCATGCATTTAGCTCGGAATAGAATGGTTGTGTCATTGGGTGGGCATGAGGTTTTCAGCTAGTGAGTAAGATCCAACACTTTTCCCAAGTGGCTCTGTCATTTCACTTTCACACTTGCACCTGCTTTTCCGCATCTCTAGAGCCAGGTGCCTGTGAGACAGTAGATACCCTCTCTCGTGGAGCGCCTTCTCGAGACCTCTGCCCAATTTTAAAACTTGCACTTTCTATTTGTTTCGTATTGATGAGTAGGAGTTCTTGAAGTATTCAGGACAAATGCGGTACTCGTCTGTGCTGTGGGTACCCTTCTCCATCCAGGGCTTGATGTTTCATTCACTTAACTGTATCCTTTGACAAATACATGTTCCTGATTTTTCTGAGGCCCAATTTATCCATCTTTTCTTTTACTCTCAGAGATTTTTTAATGTTCTTTTAAAGAAAAATGTGCCTGCCCAGAGTCATGAAGATGTTCTCCCGTGTTTTTCTCAGGAAGGATTAGAGTCTGACCTTTGCCAGTAGGTCCGTGAGTTATCTGGAATTCATTTGTGTCTGCTTTGTGAGGCAGGGGTCGCATTTCCCACCCCCACCACCAGATGCCCAGTTGACCCAGAATCATCAGTTGAGAATATTTTTTCTTTCTACTGCCTTGCAGTGATTAGCTGGGGTTTTTCACGTTTCTCGTCATTTTGTTCTCAAAATAGCCATAAGATACAGAAACTGGTTTATCCTTCCATGCATACGAGGACACTGGCAGGGATTAAGTGATTTATCCTGGCCATGTAGCAGGAGTTCAAGGTCCTGGTACTTCACCCTTGGCCTTTGCGGAGACATTTGCTGCGTGCTGGGTGGCTGGTACGGCCAGGTGGGAAGGGAAGGCCTGCTGAGCCCCATTATCAGACTACGGGTCTGGGGTCGCATTGCACCTTGGGTTGGGGTCCTTCCTTGGCAGGGCTCAGTCTGGACATGGCTTTCAAGTTGGTCCACCGAAGCCTGTTCAAGGCCAGTGGGACTTCAGCAGCCCCCCCAACCCCCACCCTGTGCTTTCCCACCCCCGCTGCTGTTCTACCAACTTAGTCCTTCCAGGCTTCAGCCCTAGGCCGTCTCTCAGTTCCTTAGCTGTCTTCTAGTAAATTGTTTTATATCCAATGTTTGGAAAATGGAGGGAGCACCTGGAACGGCCTTTGAAAGGCGGGGTTTGATCTTGCTCTGGGGATGAACGCAGGCGTAGGCATCGCCGTGCGTGATCCTGTCTCCCCCACACGATGACAGCTATCTTCCTCGGCTTTGCACATTCTCAGGGTCGTGCTCAGCGAGAGTCCAAGGCCCCCGATCAGCAAGGAGCTGGTTTTGAACTTAAAGCTGCAAAATACGGGCTGCTCTTCTGTGCCTTTCTCTAAAGCGTTGCATGACATGATCTCATAGTTTGAGGCCTACAACATGACTTGGGAGCAAACTGTGCCTGATCCAGGAGTCCCGGGACCGCTGAGTTGCGCTGGGTTGCGTCTGGCAGGTCTATTTTAATTCTCTTTATTTATCCTCAGTTCTTCAGCCCTTGCCCCACCCCCTGCCACTGCCCTCTAATGGTTTATTTCACACATGCGCTCCAGCATGTATTTCTAAGACATCTAGCACAGGAGAGACTGTGATTTGCACTGGGGTGGGGGGGTAAATGACCAGGACGCGGTTCATTGCTTCAAGAGTTTCCAGTCCAGTGGGAGAGGAACTCATTACTAACTGCTGCATTAGGTAGAGTAGACCTGGTCTGCACGGGGGTGATGGTGGCCCTAGAAGTGCTCCGCGGTCCCTAAGCATTTAGTGTCGATCCCCAGGCGCTCTGTGCCCAGATCACAAACATGCTCTTCAACCTCAGGGCCGCCCTTCAGAGGAGGGTGAGTTACTCTCTCAGATCATCGGGGTTCGCAGGGTTGAATTGAAAACCCAACATGTTCCCGCTGAAGTGCACAGAGCAAGGACTTCCACCCAGGTCCACCAGGCTCCAAGGCTGGCGCTGCCCTTCTCCCGATCCCCCCAGGTTATCCTGTTACCCCCCAAAACAAAGAAGCAGTGGGTTAATTCTGGTTGAACCCCAGGCAGTGTCACTGGAATGGGTTTTTTTTTTTTTTTTTGACAGGCAGAGTGGACAGTGAGAGAGAGAGACAGAGAGAAAGGTCTGCCTTTGCCGTTGGTTCACCCTCCAATGGCTGCCACGGTTGGCGCGCTGCGGCCAGCGCACCACGCTCATCCGATGGCAGGAGCCAGGTGCTAGGTGCTTTTCCCTGGTCTCCCATGGGGTGCAGGGCCCAAGCACTTGGGCCATCCTCCACTGCACTCCTGGGCCACAGCAGAGAGCTGGCCTGGAAGAGGGGCAACCGGGACAGAATCCGGCGCCCCGACCGGGACTAGAACCCAGTGTGCCGGCGCCGCAAGGCGGAGGATTAGCCTGTTGAGCCACGGCGCCGGCCTGGAATGGGTTTTAAAATAGTTTCTAAGTAATTTGAAAAATCGAAGACAACGTAGGTTCACAATGTGGTTTTAAAAGGAAGCAGAGGGCTCCCCGCACCCTTCAGCCTCTCTCCTCCTGCGGTGACATCTTCAGAGCGGCAGCGTTGTGGCACGGCACCCTCAGTGCGGCCAGCACGTCCACGAGGACCCCTCCTGCTGGCCACCACCGCCTCGCCCACTCCCCTCTGGCTCCTGCCTCCCCACGCCCTGCCAGCTGCCACTGCTCTCCGTCTCTGCAGCTTTGTCAGGTCAGGGATGCTCTGGGATGGCGCAGTGGCACACAGCCTTGGCGCCTGGCTCCCTGCACTCCACCTCCTCCTTGGCAGATGCGAGCAGACACACGTGTGCACATCACTGGTTCACAGCAGACACACGTGTGCACACCACTGGTTCACAGCAGACATGAGTGTGCACACCACTGGTTCACAGCAGACACGCGTGTGCACACCACTGGTTCACAGCAGACACACGTGTGCACATCACTGGTTCACAGCAGACACGTGTGCACACCACTGGTTCACAGCAGACACATGTGTGCACACCACTGGTTCACAGTAGACACACGTGTGCACATCACTGGTTCACAGCAGACACGTGTGCACACCACTGGTTCACAGCAGACACGTGTGCACACCACTGGTTCACAGCAGACACACGTGTGCACACCAGTCACTCTCTCCGTCACTGAGCACCACAGGAGGTGCACTGCGGTCTGCGTGGCTCTTCCTCTGTCAGGACTCCTGGGCTGCTGTGTAGACACACCTGCTGTCAGCACGCGGTGCTCACGGATGTGCAGGAAGCGACTGCGGGTCCTGTGGCTGCTGCCTGCCCTGCTCTGGACCATCTGCAGTTTTCCGGAGTGAGCATCGGGGCACGTCCTCGCCATCGTGTGGGGAACCCTGTCCTCAGCGTCCTTGCCAGCGCTGGTGGGGTCGTTCTTGTGTGTTTCGGCCCCTCGGGGAGGGTGATGGCACCTCGCGGTGGCTGTGTGATCGTGCCGCACACCTCTCTGCTCACTGTCTGCGTAGCCTCTGCAGTGAGATGCGCATTCCTGCTTTTGCCCACTTTCTAACTGGGTAATTTGTTTTACTTGCTGTTGAGTAATGCGAATTCTTTGCTTATTCTACATACTTATCCTTTGTCAGGTATGTGATTTGCTAATATTTTCTTTCTATATCTTATTTTTAATCCTCTGAATAAGGTTTTTTACTGAGCAAAAGCTAGAAATTGTATTGAGACCCATTTGTCAGTTTTTCCTTTTGTGGCTCATTCTTTTGGGGTCAAGTGTGAGAACTGGCTGTCTAGCCTTAGAGCCCAAAGATCTCGTCCTAGTTCACACTGCAGCGTGGAATCCGTTCTTTAACGTGAGTGGGAAACAGGTCAAGGCTTCTCTTCGTGCTTACAGCTGCCCAGTTGTTTCCGTCCGTGTTTTCCTTCCACTCACCTGCTTTTGCCCCTTGGTCAAACACCAGCAGCGACTCTGGTGTGCCTGCCGCGGGGTCTTCGCTCTGTTCCGCTGATTTCACCCCCGTGTCTCTGCACGAGTGGCGCCGTCTTGGGCGCTGAAGCTGTGACTCGTGTAGGAGTCTGGCAATCGCGTAGCTGATTTCTCCCGCTTTCTCCTTTCAAATCGAGACTGTTGCAGCGATTTGCTACCTCCTTTGCGCTTCCACGGAAGTTTTAGAAGCATCTTGCCGGTATCTGCACAGTATCTTGCTGACATTTTGGTAGCAAATGTGTTAAATCTGTCGGCTCGCCCTGACGTCTTTACCACGTTGGATCTTTTGATCCATGAGTGGGAATATCTTTTGATCTTTGATTTCTTTCATCAGTGTGGTGTAGTTTTCAGCACACATGTTCTGTACATGTTGTGTTAGATCTACACTTAAATATTTCATTCTTTTGAGCAGCTTTAAGTGTTGCTATAGCGGAGCATTTTTGTGCCAACGGTGTATCAGCTGCAGCGAGTTTCTGTGTGTTTATCTGGATCTTACAAACTTCTAGAACTCACTTCCTGGGATGTTCTATAGAGATAATTGTGTCGTCTCCAATCACAGGACGTTCTTTCTTCCTTCAAATCTGTAATCATTTTATTTCCCTTTCTTTATTTTGTTGGTTAGAACTAAACCCTTCGAGTGGCAAAAGGAGAAATCCTCGCTTTGTTACTGATCTTGGGGAAACAACAATGTGTCTCCAGGAAGCATAATGCTACTTGTTAGCATTTCGCATATTTTCTAGAATTTTCTGAGTTTTATCATGAATGAGTGTTGAACTTTTCCGGGTGCTTTTCTTCCATTGGTAATAATTACACGAACGTTTAAGCCTCATACTAGGGTGGATAACACTAATTTTTGAATATTGAACCAGTCTTGTACTTTTAAGAAATTTATTTTTTTATGTGAAAGACAGAGTGACAGAGAGAAAAACATCTTTCATCTGCTGGTTCACTCCCCAAATGACCTCAAACGACCAGGACTGAGCCAGGCCAAAGCCAGGAGCCTGGAGCTCATCTGGGTCACACATACGGGTGGCAGAGGCCCCAAAACTCGGGCGATCTGCTGCTGCTTTCCCAGGAGTATTAGCAGGGAACCGGATCAGAAGTGGAGCAGCCGGGACTCGAACTGGCACCGATATGGGATGCCAGTGCTGCAGGCAATGGCCTAACCTGCTGTGCCATGATGCCGGCCCCCATCGCACACTTCTGAACAGACATCACCTGGTCACACGTGTAATTCTTTCTGAAGTACACATTTCTGAATTCTATTTCTTAATATTTTCTTCAGGAACTTTGTGTCCGTATTCACATGAGGTCTGGGCTTGTAGTTCATAAATACCACCTTTGTCTGACTGTTTTTTCTTTTTGTCTTAAGGTGACACTGGCATCATAACGTGAACTGGGAAGTGTTAGTCTGTTGTCTGGAAAGGATTTACTTCTTGAAACTTTTGATTGAAGTATTTACTGAAATCCTCTTGGCCTGGAGTTTTGGGGACTGGGGAGAGCATGACATGATGAGATCAAGCTCGTGGACAGCTCTGGGTCTGGTCAGAGTCCGCGTTTCTCGCTGAGTGAGGGGCTCACCTTTCCCAGGGACTGAGCCCTTTCGTCTCGGCTGTGGAGGTCACACGTGTGGAGCTGTCTGTGGTGGTCCTCTGTTACCCGTCTGCTCTGCTGTGTCTGTGGTAATATCCCACTTCTGTCCTGATTCTAGCCATCTGTTTCTTCTCTATTTATTGCCTATTAGAAGTTTGGCAACTTGGTTTCTTCAACGTAACAGCTCTTGGCTTCATCTATTTTCCCTACTGTTTTCCTGCTTCCTACAGTGTCTCCTCGGCTCACCTGTCGTCGCCTTCCCTCGGCTTGGGTGGGATCAGGTTGCTGTTCTCTTTCTGGCTTCTTGAGGTGAGAACTTGGATTATGAATGTGACGAGCTTTTCCCACTTCCTCCCGCGTGCACTGAGTACTCTAACCCCTCGAGTCTGCTTCGCTTTAGCTTCATTCTCTCACTTAATCTGGATCCTCCTGGAGGTTTCGATCCCCGGATGTTTAGAAGTACGTTGCTTACTTTCCAAGTGTTTGGAGGATTTCCCGTATTTTTCTATTATTTCTGGTTGGATCCCTTGTGGTCCTTTCACACACACTGACGTTTGCCTCACGGGGGACGTGGCCCGTGCTGGTGAATCCACGGCTCTTGGCAGTGTTGTGTGGACGCTGGGGGCAGCGCTCTGTACGATGCTTGCCCAGACCCTGTTGCTTGGTGGCGCTGTTGAATTCTCCTGAACTGTCACTGGGTTCCTGTCTAGTTCTTCTACAATTTATTGGGGGAGGGAGATTCACGTATCCAGCATAATTCCTACTTGTCTGCTAATCCTTCAGCTCTGCCACTGTGCGTCACACATCTCCCAACCCTGCCATCTGGAATACACAGACTGAGGGTTCTGTCGTCTTGATAAACAGCCTCTCGTGGTTATGCAGGGCTACCGTCTCTCTGGCTGTTTCCACTGCCTGCTTTGTCCAGTATCAGGATAGGCGCTCCGGCTTCCCTGTGATTAGGGTTTCAGAATGTACCTGTCCCACCGTTTTACCTTCAACCTGCCTGATACTGTCATAGTTGAAGTGAGCTACACTTACACCGTCAATGGTTGGGTCGTGTTTTGCAATGTACTATGCCAAGCTCTGTCTAAAGTATTTACACTACTTACATTTGCTGTAATTATTTGTATTTTATGACTGACTGTGTTCCCAGTTTGATTTAACTGTAGTATTTTTTTTTATTGTTTTTTTTTTTTTTTTTTGACAGGCAGAGTGGACAGTGAGAAAGAGAGAGACAGAGAGAAAGGTCTTCCTTTGCCGTTGGTTCACCCTCCAATGGCTGCCGCGGTCCGCGCGCTGTGGCCGGCGCACCGCGCTCATCCGATGGCAGGAGCCAGGTGCTAGGTGCTTTTCCTGGTCTCCCATGGGGTGCAGGGCCCAAGCACTTGGGCCATCCTCCACTGCACTCCTGGGCCACAGCAGAGGGCTGGCCTGGAAGAGGGGCAACCGGGACAGAATCCAGCGCCCCGACCGGGACTAGAACCCGGTGTGCCGGTGCCGCAAGGCGGAGGATTAGCCTGTTGAGCCACGGCGCCGGCCCTAACTGTAGTATTTTGAGTATTTCTTTATAGAGCAGTTTTTGTGATTACTGTAGATATCTGGGGCAGGAGAGGGAAATAAGAGAAAGATAAAGTCCTTCAACAAGTTCATGGAAATAGAATTAAAATTAAAAGATACATTTATTTTGGTGCAAAAACTTTTGAAATCATGCAGTCTTCAAAAAGTTCATGAAACGTGCACATTATGAATAATCGTGCGTAGAGTTCAGAAACATTTTTGTACCAAAAAACTTACCTTTTAATGCCATTTTCCCTGAACTTTTTGAAGACCCACGGTACATATATTCTATACATAATTGTATACACAGTGGCATAGTACAATATAGTAGTATAATATAACACTCTATCGGCGCCATCACTTTATCAGTTCAAGCGAAACTTGAACCATTTCCTCCCTACACCTCCCCATGTACAATGCAGTAAGCTCCCTCCATGCGTCTGGTAGGGGTGGACTAACCCACACGCGTGTCTGCTGCGTCTCCCTGGTGTTCCCGGATGCCTCTCTTGTCATCTGCTTTCTGTTGAGAGGATCAGCCTTTCCCTCACCCTGAGTGTGGCTGCCACTTCTTTTTGTTTCATCCGACAGGTCTCGGTTTCCCTCTCATTTCTGAGCCGTGTCATCACTGGGCTCGGACTCTGGGCCGACGCTTCTTGCAGCACTTGAAAAGCGCGCGCACTTCCTCCCGGTCTGCCCGATTCCCAGGAAAGCGCCGGCGTCGCTGAGATGAGTGTCCCCTGTGGGCAGGACACCGTTTCTCACTTGCTACTTGCAAGGTCTCTTCCTTTGCCTTCGGCTTCCAGACGCTTAATTGTGGTGAGCGTTGTGCTAGTTTTTGTGTGTCTGGTACCTTTGGTAGCCCCTGATCTTTTGAGAGCTGTAGGTTTGTGTCTCTTGTTCAGTGGGAGGCATTTTCAGCCATTCTTTCTTTCTTTCTTTTTTTTTTTTTTTAAGAATTATTTATTTATTTGAAAGTCAGAGTTGCACAGAGATAGGAGAGGCAGAGAGAGAGAGAGAGAGAGAGAGCGAGCGAGCGAGCTCTTCCATCTGCTGGTTCACTCCCCAGATGGCCTCAATGGCTGGAGCTGTGCCGATCCGAAGCCAGGAGCCAGGAGCTTCCTCTGGGTCTCCCACACGGGTGCGGGGGCCCAAGGACTTGGCCCATCTTCTACTGCTTTCCCAGGCCACAGCAGAGAGCTGGATGGGAAGTGGAGCAGCCGGGAGCCATTATTTCTTCAAGTACTTTTTCAGTCCCACCCTTTTTCTCTTCTTATCTGGGACTCCAAGGACGTCAGCGTGAGATCTGGTAGTGCAGTCACACAGCTGCAGCCAGAGGTGCTGTTCTGGGGTTGTTTTGTTTTTGTTTTGTCCATTTGTTCTCTGCTGCTCGGTTTGGAACATTCGAATTATTCCATCCTCCAGTCCTGCCCATTCCGCCGTTGAGCCCACCCACTGGGCTTTGCATAATTTTCTGATTCTAATATTTCTGTTGATCCTCTCGTATTTTCCATTTCTTTGATGAGACTTTCTATTTTGTGGCTGAGAGACTTTGCTGTGATTACAGAAGCCCTTGGATGGCCACTGCTTTGATGTTTTCCCAGGCAATTCCAAAATGCTTGCTCCGTGCGGGCTTCTGTTGATCTTTTTCCAGTCTGTGAGACGTCCCGTTTCTTGCTAGGATAAGTGACCTTCCCGTTCAACCTGGATAGCGTGCATCTCTGGATCTATTTTAACTCCTGCTTTGATTGGCGTTTTCTGACACCAGGCAGCCAGGGAGGGAGTGTGGTGCCTTGTTCTTGCCAGGCAGAGGTTAGCGTCCAGGTCCCCTCTTGACTTCTGCCTGCGCCCAGGGTGGGAGGTCCTCCTTGCTCTGGGCAGGGACAGGAGCTGCGACCCACACAGCCACTCAGGGAGGGAGAGGTGCCGGCTCCTTGCACTCCCCCGTGGCCTCCGCTGACACGAAGCACAGCCTTGTTAAAGCTGGTGCGGCAACAGAGACTTGACTGCCCACCTGGGCTCTGTGGGCGCCACCCCCTTCCTGGGAAGAGCTGGGCCCTCACTGGTGCTCAGAGGAGGTGCAGAGCCATCCCCAAGGCCATCACGGACACCGAGCTCTGTCCTTGGCCTGGCCCAGCCCCAGCTATTCCAGCCACGTGGGGAGTGAACACCAGGTGGGAGCCACACCACCTGCACCGAGGAGGTTCTGACCGCCGGCCATGCCGTCTCTGACCCGCCCTGCCCGGGGTGTGAGGCTGCCTCCTTATGGCCCACAGGTGTGGAACCCCAGGCTCCCCACTGGCCTCTGCTGGCACACAGGAATAGGAACACAGTTTTATTCTGGGGTTTCTGCTGGGATCGAGCGATTATTATCTAAAGCTTTTCTGTGTAGCTAGGTTATATCTTTCTTGATTCTTTGGCTTGAAGGCAGGATTTTAATGGGGTGTTTCTGGGGGTTTTGTCTGTTAATGTTTCAGGTTGCCGACTGCTATAGCTCAGAGTTGGAGAGATGTAAGGCAAAAAGAAATCCTGAAGAATTAATTGCTCTGTCACTCTTTGGGTCTGGAAGTCCAGCCTGAGTTTTTTCTACCTTTTTCTTTGTAAAAAAATATTCATTTGAAAGGCAGAGTGGCAGAGAAAGAAGAGACAGAGAGATACTCCGACTGGTGATTCACTCCCCACATGACTGAGACAGCTGGGGCTGGGCCAGGCCAAAGCCAGGAGCCAGGAAGTCCATCCTGGTCTCCCACTTGAGTGGCAGGGGCCCAAGTACTTGAGTCATCATCTGACGCTTTCCCAAGTGCATTAACAGGAAGCTGGATTGGAAGCAGAGCAGCTGGGACTCGCACCAGCACCCCAGTATGGGGTACCACATTGCAAAATGGCAGCTTCACCCACTACGCTGCAGCCACACCTGTGTCTCTGCCTTTTGCAGTCACCTTGTGTTTTCCATTCCGCATCCACCACGGCAGTAGCTGTGTTCAGAGGGAGAATAGAAATGTCTGCCTCTCCCTCTTCCCGGAGGGGAACCATACTGATCCATGGAGATGTTTTTCAAGCGCATCTCCCATCTCCATTAACTAAGCCTCTTGCGGACATGCGCATTTATGTGGAAAGGGACTGAAATCAATCACATGCAGCTCCTGGAATGTTCGCAAAGTGAGCGGAGCCACATGCAGGTCACCTGCAGACTGTGCCAGCTCTTCAGCCCCACGATGTCTCCCAGTCACTGCAGGAACAGTGACAGTCCCCAATCCAACGCCCCAACTGGGCCTCTGGGTTTTAAAACCTAGGAAAGAGTTCATGGGGAGAGCGTGAGGGTGTGAGAGCAGAGGCGTCACCAAGGAACGTGCTGAGCAGAGGGGCTGCAGCATTCTCGTACTTAGCTCCCAGGAATTCTAGCAAATGGCTTCGCCAGAAAGAGAAAGGCAGAGAGAGCGCTGCTTAAATATTGTGAAGTTTTTCTGTCTCCAGTTCTCACAGCTGTGTTGGGATCATGGGCAACAGCTGCTGCAGACTGGTAGGAACACAGGGCCATTCTAGAGTTTTCTTTACCCAGTGATTGAGAAAAGGGAAGTGTTTGTGCCACTCCCTGGCCAGGTATGCAGGCAGGACGCTGCCTTGACTTTGTGAAATGGGAGAAACTAGGAATTCAGACGACTGGGAGACTCATTCATTGAGAGGAGTTAGGATATTAAAAAAAACAAGCTTGGGGGCCCGAGGTGCAGCAGGTTAAAGCCCTGGCCTGAAGCTCCGGCATCCCATACGGGCACTGGTTCTAGTCCCAGCTGTTCCTCTTCCAATCCAGCTCTCCCCTATGGCCTGGGGAAGCAGTAGAAGATGGCCCAAATCCTTGGACCCCTTCACCTGCGTGGGAGACCTGGAAGAGGCTCCTGGCTTCAGATCGGCGTAGCTCTGGCCGTTGCGGCCATCTGGGAGTGAACCAGCAGATGGAAGACTTCTCTCTCTGTCTCTACTTCTCTCTGTAACTCTTTCAAATAAATAAAATAAATCTTAAAAAAAGGCAGGCTTGGCATCTGCATTCTGTACTCTGAAGACTAACGGACGGGAGACTTTTGCTGCTCCGTTGTCTCTCACTATCCATGGAAGATGAACTCCAAGGTGTCTGTGGATACCAAAGTTCTTGATGCTCGAATCCTTACATAAAACTCCTTGGTGTTGACATGTAGCTGAGCATAGCCTTCCATATATTCCAAATAATTTCCCTATTATGTATAAACCTTGAGTAGAAATGCTGTATGAACGGTTGTTAAATTGTATTATTGGGGCCCGCGCTGTGGCGTAACAGGTACAACCGCTGCCTGGAGTGCTGGCATCCATATGGGTGTTGGTTGGAGTCCCGGCTGCTCCACTTCCCTGCTGAGGCCTGGGGAAGCACTGGAAGATGGCCCAAGGCCTCGGGCCCCTGCACCCGCGTGGGGGACCTGGAAGAAGCTCCTGGCTCCTGGCTTCAGAACGACACAGCTCTGGCCACTGCAGCCAACATGGGGAGTAAACCAGCAGATGAAAGACCCCTCTTTCTCTCTCTCTCTTTCTGTCTCTGTCTCTCCTTCTCTCTGCCTGTCTTTCTCTGTGTAACTCTGACTATAAATAAATAAGAGATAAATAAATAAATAAAGAGATAAATAAATAAATAAATCTTTTAAAGAAAGGTGGGTGCTGTGGCACAGAGGGTTCAGCCATCATTTGCAGAACCAGCACCTCGTATGGGCGCCAGTTCGAGTCCCGGCTGCTCCACTTCTGATCCAGCTCCCTGCTGATGACCTTGGAAAGCAGCAGAAGATGGCCCAAGTGCTTGGGCGCCTGCACCTGCTTGGGAGACCTGGAAGAAGCTCCTGGCTTCTGGCTTCGGATTGGTGTAGCTCCAGCCATTGCAATCATCTAGGGAGTAAACCATCAGATGGAAGACCTCTTCCTCCCCCTCTCTGCCTCTGCCTCTCTGTAACTCTGCCTATCAAATAAATAAATAAATCTTTTGAAAAAATAAACTATATTGTTTAGAGAATGATGATAAGACAAAAATGGCTATATATACACAATTTTGTTAAAGATGTAATTATGTATTTGAAAGAGTTACAGAGAGAGAGGGAGAGACAGAGAGTGACAGAGAGAGAGAGAGTGAGCGAGCCCTCCCAACCGCTGGTTCACTCCCCAGGTGGCCACAATGGTTAGAGTTGAACCAGTTCAAAGCCAGGAGCCTGGAGCTTCACCTGGGTCTCTCATGTGAGTGCAGGGGCCCAAGGACTCAGGCCATCTTATGCTGGTTTTCCATTCCATTAGCAGGGAGCTGTTTTGGAAGTGGAGCAGCTGGGACATGAACGGTACCTATGTGGGATGCTGGCACTATAGGTGGCCACAATGCCAGTCCTATATACACAGTTTTTTTTTAATCTTTTTTTAAATTTATTTTTTGACAGGCAGAGTGGACAGTGAGAGAGACAGAGAAAGGTCTTCCTTTGCCGTTGGTTCACCCTCCAATGGCCGCTGTGGCCGACGCACTGTAGCCGGCGTACCGCACTGATCCAATAGCAGGAGTCAGGTGCTTCTCCTGGTCTCCCATGGGGTACAGGGCCCAAGCACTTGGGCCATCCTCCACTGCACTCCTGGGCCACAGCAGAGAGCTGGCCTGGAAGAGGGGTAACCGGGACAGAATCTGGTGCCCTGACTGGGACTAGAACCCAGTGTGCCGGCGCCGCAGAGTGGAGGATTAGCCTGTTGAGCCGTGGTGCCGGCCTATATACACAATTTTTAACAATCGTGAGGTTGGCAGAATCCACGGATGCAGGACCCATTATATCGAGAGCTGGCTGGACTCAATCTCACCTCCTGTGGCGTGGGTGCAGGGGGCGGAGACTTGTTCTGGCTGAGACACTGGAGGGCTGGTTGTGACTGATGAATGCGGGTGTTGGGAGCACCGTGAGGGGGTAGTTGTGCATTATGTCTGATCCTAGCTGGACTTCGAGTCACTCACTTTAATGCACCGCATCTTCAAAATCGTGGGCTAGCATTTCTCTTCTGGAAGTGACAATGGCAGTTTTGGTTTAGGTTTATTGATTTGTTTAAAGGTTTGTTTTTTTTGAAAGTCAGAGTTACAGAGAGGGAGAGACAGAGGCAGAGAGACGGAAAGAGATCTTCCATCCACTGGGTCACTCCCCACATGGCCTCAATGGCCAGGGCTTGGTCAGGACAAAGCCAGGAGCTAAGTACTTCATCCAGGTCTCCCACATGGGTGCAGGGGCCCAAGCACGCCCGCTGTCTTCCGCTGTTTTCCCAGCTCATTAGCAGGGAGCTGGATCAGAAGTGGAGCAGCCGGGGCTCAAACTGGAATATATAAGGGATGCTGGCACTGCAGGTGGTAGCTTAACCCACTGCGCCACAGCACCAGCCCCGACAGTGGTGTTTAAAAATCCCTTTGCCTGCACTAGGGTTTGTGAAATCTGGTTGGGAACTGGTCCCATCTCAGGCGCCCTCGTGGTGCTGATGGAGGGAGGGAGAGGCCCTCGGGCGGAGCATCGCATGGCCAGGGGAAGATTGGATTTTGGAGGAACTCTCCTAGGCGTGGATTATGCGATATTCACTCACCTCACTTAGGAAAAATCAATTCAGCTCTCGCACTGCCCGGTCGCTTTGTAGTTTCTTTGCGTGGAATCCCATCATTCTTCTTTATACTCATTTACGGTAATCTTTCTAAAAGCTCTGGTGACAAAGCGGAGACAGCAATGTCACGGATCCTGCTGAATCCCCCCTGGAGAGCAACATGGAACCCTGACGTGTGCTCTCCGCCGAGAGGATGCGTCTTACGACCTGTGTGGTGATGGAGGCTGTGTGACAGGTGCATGCCAAGTAACCCCTCCCACACTACAGGTGTGTGATGCGTGAGCACCAGTGCAGAGGGACAGGCGGGCCACATCCCAGAGCCCCGTGATTGACAGGCTGGGCGTGGGCTTGCAGGACCCCATGAGCACAGCTTTTCTAGGGTCCCACGGCAACATGTGTAGCTTCAGTCCTGCAGGGGCCAACGCCTGCCCCCCCACACACACACCAGGCAGAGCCTTTGGCTGTGTTTCATCTCACAGAAAGATTTAGCTGAGCCCAAAACGTCCTGTGTTGTTGACTTTGAATTAGCCGACAGTATTTTTAAAATAGGAAGGTTTCACATCAACTTCAGGCACAGTTTCTCTTTAGAAATGAGAACATTTGGCGCAGACCTGTGCCGAGCCGTGCTGAGTCAGCCGTCTGGAGAGCCAGGTCTCCTCCGGGCGTCCCAGCCTCACCCTTCTTCCTCCCGCTGGCCCAGCAGGGGCCTGGGGAGCCTCGTGCCCCCTGGCGGCCCTGGTGTGTGGCTGAGGTCAGTCGGCAGCCTTGAAGTTCAAGTCCTGCAGAGAAGGTCGGGTTGTGGAACCTTCAGCGTGTCCTTGCCACTTCTGTGTGAGACAGGACTTTCCTGAAAGCAAAGGCATTGCTAATGAAAACTGATTTTTCTAACAGTTTATTTTCCAGAGAACAAATGCAGGGACTTCCCAAGCGTCTGTGCTCCTGGTAAATGGCTCAGGAGTGGAGACATCCAACCCGGCACCAGCAGGTGGAAAAGTGCATTAGCCATTAGACGTTGGTCTCAGCCTTGAGCCCCAGCCTGGTCTTAGGGACCGGGATGCTTGGCAGCTTGCATGAGGACTGCGTGGGGATGGGAGGGCCTGCCTGGGTTGCTCCTTCTCTGTGCCCCACGGTGCCCTGTGCCCACAGCTGCCATAGCCATCCTCACACCTGATTATAGAGAAGTGGTCTTGGGGGGCTGGTGCCATGGCTCACTTGGTTAATCCTCCACCTGCGGCACCAGCATCCCATATGGGTGCCGGGTTCTAGTCCCAGTTGCTCCTCTTCCAGTCCAGCTCCTGCTGTGGCCTGGGAGTGCAGTGGAGGATGGCCCAAGTGCTTGGGCCCTGCACCCCATGGGAGACCAGGAAGAAGCACCTGGCTCCTGGCTTCGGATGGGTGCAGCGCCAGCCGTGGCAGCCATTTGGAGGGTGAACCAGCGGAAGGAAGACCTTTCTCTCTGTCTCTCTCTCACTGTCTGTAACTCTACCTGTCACATAAAATACAAAAAACAAACAAACAGAAAAGTGGTCTTTGATTATCTCCGTCCCCTTTCCAAACATCAGTCCCCTGAGTGCCCAGCAGCGCCCCCCACTGACTGCTTCCAGTGGCTGCGCTGGACACAGCACCAAGTATTTTGAACGAAATCATTGCAGACTCCCGATTCCTCTTTGGGGCCCACGCGTTTCTCATTCCCAGTTCTCGGATGAAAGACGGAGGTGCAGAGACTCTTGATTGGTCGCAGACAAGCAGCGCCAGCAAGGTTGGATATTCAGAGTTTGGCTGAAGTGCTGCTCTTGAGTGATTTAATTTTATTACAGCCACTTTATGGAACTTCATATTAGATGTGGTGGTATAAATTCATGTATGTGAACGTTTTTATTGCTGAACAGAGTTGTTTACACAAATCACAGATATGTAATTTATGGGTGATTTAAGGGGTGTTCAAGGGCAATTAGAGACCAATTGGTTCTTTGAGGCTCTTAACATAATCAACAACACACATTTGCCAGATTTTTATTTTTAATTTGTTTCATTTTATGCACAAACTAAACACCATGATCATATCTATAGCCATAACTATAATCTAGGGCACATGTAGAACTCAATCCTATCAGAGAAATTGATGGGTTACACGTATGTGCATTTTATTTTTAATACATACAAACTCTCCTCCATGAAATGCTCTGCTCATCTACACTGAGCCAGTAGGATGGGGTAGCCACTTCCCCACGCTTGACCCTGGATCTCTAGGTGTGTGTGTGTGTGTGTGTGTGTATGCATGTGTGCATAGGTGTGTGCCTGCCTGTGTGGGAAAGACAAGAAATCTCATTCTTTAAAATAGTTTATTTATTTATTTGAGAGATGGAGTTAGAGAGAGGGAGAGACGGAAAGATTTTCCACCCACTGGTCATTCCCCAAAAGGGGTGCATCCCAAATGGCCGCAATGGCCAGAGCTTGGCCAATCCGAAACCAGGAGCCAGGAGCTTCTTCTAGGTCTCCCATGTGGGTGGCAGGGGCCCAAGCACTTGGGCCATCTTCTACTGCTTTCCCAGGCCATAGAGGAGAGCTGGATTGGAACAGGAGCAGCTGGGACCCAGTAAGGATTGCCCGAATGACAGCAGTGTGTGTGGTGAGAGCTGAACACGGACCATATAGGCACTACCCATACGCTGGGCAGTCTCAACAGATGTTGCAGGGGGTATTGGCAGTGCAGGGTGGCGGGCGTGGAAGCGCTCACATCTCCGAGGGTGACGGATCGGAGCCGTGTCGCAGCCTCCCTTACCATCTGCCTTGGGACTGAGCCTCGTGGGCATCTTGCAGGTCTTTCTGACCTCATCAGGAGGACTCGTGACCAACTGCGCTTGGGCTTCGTGGCCAGAGAACGGTGTCGCCGAGACGAGCAGGAGGCCAGTGTCCTCCTAGGGTGGAGGTAGGGGCCGGGATGGAGCCCGGCGCAGGATGGTGTCACCCAGCAGCCACCCTCTGTCCCCCAGTCCCGGGAGGCTGTGGACCCGCTGTCCATCTCCGCGGATTTACCTGTTCTGACGCCGTGTACAGACGGAGTCACCGCACTGTGGCCTTGATGTTTTCCTCCACCACCGGCCGTGGTGTTCTGTGGGCTCATCCTCAGCATGGCCTGTGTCAGGACTTCCCTCTGGTGTCTGGGTGGCATTCTGTCATGTGGAGAGACACCCATGAGTTTATGTGCTCCTCTGCTGGTGGCCCACGTTCCAGGCACTCTGGCTAACCTGCGGCCACACTGGCTCTCGTGAACGGCGCTGGTACAAACGTCTTTGTCAGAGTGTTTCTCTGGGGGTCTGATTCACGTATTTGGGGTCTGTATCTTTGCTCGTACGGTTATTTTGTGTTTGACTTTCTGTGGGATGGACAGGCCCTGCCGTCCCACGCAGCCACCGACAAGGATCCCGTTCCTCCACGTCACCACGATGCTCATGGCCCCTGCTTTCTTTCGCCTTCACTGTATCTGCTGAGTGGGCGCCTCACTGTCACGCGGTGTCTCCCGGGTGTGGGCTGCACTTCCCCAATGATCAGCAGCGCTGACATCTGCCCAGGGGCCCCTGGCCAGTGGCGCATCTTGGAGGCCATCCATGGACGTTCTTCCCCTGTACTTAACTTGGGTTGCCTTTTCTTTGTTTTTGTTTTTGTTTTTTTTTTTTTTGATCATTCAGTTGTAAGAGTTCTTGATGTGTTCTAGATGGCAACCCCTTACCACAGGTGTGGTTTGCAAATATTTGACACCATTCTTTACATTTCCTTTTAGCTTTCTTGATAATGTTCTTTCAGGCACAAGATCTATATTTTTCTTTATTTTCTTTAAATATTGTTACTTATATTTTTCTCAATTGCTAAAAAGCTTCAGCCTTTTTAAGGTATATTTTAAAGCATTTAGTTTCTTATGAAATCCGTGTTCAAATCATTCACTCCTCTAAAGTATTTAATTTTAATAGAATCATAGAATTTACTTTTACAGCATGAATGTTAATATTTCCTGCCTGTCTATTGCTCATCTAATACTTTTGCATATAATAACATTTGTCATATAAAATTATTCATTTTTTAGTCTATTAATCTTTTAAGACCTCTAGATATTTTGTCTTCCTTTTAAAAAGGTTAATTTATTTATTTGAAAGGCAGAGTTACAGAGCGAGAGCAGGAGAGATGGAGAGAGAGAGAGAGGGAGAGAGAGGTCTTCCATCTGCTGGTTCACTCCCCAGTTGGCTGCAACAGCCAGTGGTGGGCCACACTGAAGCCAGGAGCCTGGACCTCCACCTGGGTCTGCAGCATGGGTGCAGGGGCCCAAGTACTTGGGGACTGCTGCTTTCCCAAGCACATTAGCAGGGAGCTGGATCAGAAGAGGAGCAGCCAGGACTCGAACCAGTGCTCCTGAGAGATGCCGGCACTGCAGGCTGAGGTTTAACCCACTGTGCCACGAGGCCAGTCCCTATTTTGTCTTCTTGAAGAAAGCTTTCAATACTATGAAAGATATTCTTCGTTTATGATTTCGCTTTTTTACATTTACTTTTAGTCTGTTTTAAAGTTAGTTTTGTGCACAGCTTTAAATGCGGATCGCAGCGTTATGCTCTGCCTGAATTGACTGCTAATATTACATGCTATCCCGTCCCCTGGGTCTTCAGATGCCCCTTTCTTAAACTGAACCCCACACGGACACAGCTGTTTTGTTCTTGCTTCTGCCTCTTCCTGCTGCTCCTCTTGAGGGTGTGTTTAGATGTCCAGCGTGGCCATATCTCCCCCTCAGCGTCTGCCATCAACATTTTCTTGGTTATTGAATGCTCTGCATACTCCCTTCCACACTGATGGATCAGATTCTCGAGCTCTTGATTAAACATGGAAATTTATTGATTAATTTGGACAGAATGGACCTTATGATTTTTACTTTTTTAAAAAAGATTTATGTATTTATTTTGAAATGCAGAGTTGCGGGGAGGGGAGAGACAGAGAGAGAGTGTGTATGAAAGAGAGAAAGAGAGAAAGAAAGAAGGAGAGACAGAGAAAGAGGAAGAGAGAAAGAGAGAATCTTCCACTTGTTGGTTCACTGCCCCAATTGCTGCGACAGCAGGAGCTGGGCCGGGCCGGAGTCAGGAGCCAGGAGCTCCTTCCAGGTCCAACACATGGGCATCTTCTGCTGCTTCTCCCAGGCCATTAGCAGGGAGCTGATGGGAAGTGGAGCAGCTGGGACACGAACTGGGGCCCTCATGGGATGCTGGAGTCCCAGGCAGTGTGGCTTAGCCAGCTGTGCCACAGTGCCAGTCCTAATTTTTTCATTTCTGTCCAGAAACCGGCGGTGCCTCACCATTCTTTTTTTTTTTTTTTTTTTTTTTGACAGGCAGAGTTAGACAGTGAGAGAGAGAGAGAGAAAGGTCTTCCTTTTTCCGTTGGTTCACCCCCCAATGGCCACTGCTGCAGGTGCACCGTGCTGATCCGGAGCCAGGAGCCAGGTGCTTCTCCTGGTCTCCCATGGGGTGCAGGGCCCAAGCACTTGGGCCATCCTCCACTGCACTCCCTGGCCACAGCAGAGGGCTGGCCTGGAAGAGGGGCAACCGGGACAGAATCCGGCGCCCCGACCGGGACTAGAACCCGGTGTGCTGGCGCCGTAGGCGAAGGATTAGTCTATAAATATATATATATAAAAGTCAGTAAATCTCATGAATCCCACTGTTTATAGGAAATGGTGAAAAAATCCACACGGCACACAACAGCCCCGGCAACTGCGTGTTGGGACAGAAACAGTTTACAGGCTCCTCCACGTGGGCTGCTCATAGAGGTCTCACCCGTTTTGGAGAAATCACAAATATTCACTAGTATTTCTTTTGCTTTACCTGAAACCTTCCCTCAGATTTCATCCTTACTGTTTGTGGAATGAATTTATCTCTACAGTGGTGTGGCTCAAGGCCTGAGTGAAGAGAAAAGTCACTGAAATGCATTTATTTACATGATTTGCATTTGTCATGAAATGCTACAAGAGGGACTCCCATAGACACTTCAAGCTCTTCACACACACACACACACACACACACATACATGCACACACACATGCACACATATGCATACACACGTGTGCATACATATCAACACACAAACATGCATGTGCATATATATACATGCATGCATACATACACTCATACACATATGCACAGATGCGTACATATACATAAACACATACACATATATGCATACTTATACATGTACACATACACACATGCATATTCATACACATATAGACATGTGCTCATATACATATACACATGCATATACATGCAAACACACATATACATGCATACCCATGCATATAAATGTATATACACACATACATATACACATGCACAAATATACATAAATAGCTATACACATACACACTTACACATGTACATACACACACATACACATACATGCACACACGTGTGCATACACGCATGCATATGTGTATGTGCACACGCACATGCATGTATGCATGCACACAAATATGTGCATATACATATGCACACATGCATAGCCATACACATACACATATATGCACACACGCATGTGTGTATGCACACATACATGCACAGTATACATGTATACATACACATACACACTTACACGTGTCCCCTTATGCATGCCCACGTGGATACATTCACATATATACACGTGCACATGTACACACTTGTACACACACAGGCACGCATGTGTTTACTTGTCTGAACTCCATGACCCTGTTGGTGGCTGAACCTCGCCTGCCCCTCTCTCTAGTGACCGTAGCCTCTGCTGTGGACGAGGGCCGCAGCTGGAGATTTTAGAATTCTGTGAGCAGCAGTTTTGCTTTTCCTGCTGAATGCATTAATCCAGGTGACAGCGGGGTGACCGAGCATTCCAACTGCGAAAACGCTGCTGAGTGCCCAGCTCTGCCCCTGGGAGGAAGAGCCCCTCCACGGTGCCCTGCCCAGCGTTGGCACGGGGGCACTGCCTCCTGCCTCCAGCCGCTTTCTCCCCACCACCCTAGAGCCACGGAAGTCGAATCAGCTTCGAAGCTCATTTCACTGTGGCTCAGCTCTCTGCATGGACTCCCCTGCGCTTCAGCCGCTGACCAGGGCCTGCAGCTCAGTGGCACCGTGCCCCCCCCCCCAGCAGATCAAGCGTCTCACGGCGCCTTGGCTTCCGGGGTCCCCTGGCCTAGTAAGCAGTGGGCTGTGCCTGTAGCTCCTTTGGGAGGGGCCCCTCAGTGTGGGGGTGCCCAGAGCCACACCTGGAGCAAGCAGAGGCAGAACCGTGCCGGGGTTAGCGTGTGGGCTTCCAGGGTCCCGGTTCCATGTTGCTCACCGCGGAGCTGTGGGTGCCAGCGAGTTCCTCCCCGCTCTGAGACCCAGCCGCCTCGCACGTGCAGTGTGGCTCGTCACTCACTGAGGGGCTGTGGGAGCCAGCGAGTTCCTCCCCGCTCTGAGACCCAGCCGCCTCGCACGTGCAGTGTGGCTCGTCACTCACTGAGGGGCTGTGGGTGCCAGTGAGTTCCTCCCCGCTCTGAGACCCAGCCGCCTCGCACGTGCAGTGTGGCTCGTCACTCACCGAGGGGCTGTGGGAGCACCGTGACTTGGGGAGTGACGCGGCCACAGCCACACGGGGAGCCGGGGAGCCGCTGTGTCCCTTGCATCTCACCCGACAGAGACCCGCGGACTCAGTGCTAGAGGCCACACTGCAAGATCAGGGTGCGGGGGTGCTGTGAGAGGATCCGCTCCACGCCTGTCCCCAGCCTTGGGGGCTCCCGGGCCAGCCCTGGTGTGCCCTGGCTTGTGGCAGCAACGCCCCGACCTCTGCCATCTGCTCCCCGTGGCTCTCCCCGAGCGCTTTCCCTACTTAATGCTCGTTGGACTGGACTGGCTGCCCCAGCACCTCCTGTGGCTTGTGACCTCTCAGCTCCCCTCTCCCAGTGAGATTGCAGCCTGAGGGACTTGGGGTCAGGATGGAGCACCGGCTTTGAGGGGATGCCCTGCAGCCCCACGGCCAGCAAGCGTTTTCCGTAAGGAGGGGAGACCTGGGGAGGGACCCCTGCTGCAGGCGCAGAGCTCAGCTGGGCACAGAAGCTGCAGAGAGCACTCCAGACAGAGGGAGCATGTGCTGCCCAGCAGAGCTGGAGGAAGGGAGTGGGGGCCGCTGGGGAGCCAAGGATGTCTGGGGAGGGAACCCCGCCGGTCTCTGTGCCTGTGCCCCGTGGGCGAGAGCGGGGTGCTCCCCTGCCCGTTGCTCGGTGTTGGTGGCTGCCCGTCGAAGACCCGCCATTCTCAGCAGAGCCAGGTGACTGGCGGGAGTTGGGGGGGGGAGGGGGTTGGCTGGGTTGCTAGGCAACCGCTTTCTCTCTTCCCGGGAAGGCCAGGCACAGGTTCCTTTCCCTTGGCCAAACACCTCTCCCTGGGTCAAGGCAGCATTTAGGGAAGTGATTAGGATTTAGAACCTCGGGGGACAGGTGGGGGTAGTCGTGTGCATAACCGTTTCCAGGAAGCCCCCCCTGCCGGGTCGCGTTGCTGCCGCCTGCTTTGTGGCACCACGGCTCTTCGGGCTTTGATGGTGGGAGAGCAGCCAGGGTGACCTGTTAGTCCTCAGTGCACAGGGCTGGGGGCTCCACTCCCAGCTGGTTTTTAAATTCCAAGTGCCTGTGATAAAAAAGCAATTACCTGTTCTCTTTTGTTGGGGAAGAAGATAACACCAGCCCACTCCCAGTCCTCTGGTTTTACTCTGCACTATCTGTTTAATCCGTGGGGCAGCTCTGTGTTGGCGGGGTCATGGGCTACTCGGCGGTGCCAGCTCCTGGCAGTGTTCTGTTGTTGGGGGCGGCACCATGCCCCGCCGTGCGGCACCCTGGCCAGGTCTCCGGCTGTGGGATCTCATGGCTGCCTCTGAACAGGAGCCCGTTTTATCAGACTTAGGCAGGGCCGTGAGTGAATGCAAGAGCAGTGTTGTCTGCAAAAGCCCAGACAGAGCTCTCCCCCTGGCTGCTGTGCGTGGTCTCCGTGCAAGAGCCGGCCAGGACCTCAGTGTGGCTCGTGGGGCAGCAGCCCTGGCTCCACGTCCCTCTCTGTCTGGGGGCTGCTGAGCTGTGCCCAGCCTCTGCCTCCTGTCTGAAATAAGAGTGGAACCGCCAGCTACTGGGGCCACAGTGAGGACTCAGGGGTAGGTGCGGGAGGTCCTCACGCAGGCATCAGACCCCCCGGAAATGATAACATTTCCACCCTTTCCTGACACCCAGGACAATGGCAGGACCAGGGCTGACTGCCCAGAACCGTGGGGGGAGACGTTTTTGGTGGCATTTTTGCCAAGACAGGCAGAAGTGGCTCCTTACCCTGCCTCCTGCTACCACCACCCTGGTGGCCCTCAGCCACGTTCAAAGTGGTATCCAAAGGGGTGCATCGTGCACCCAGCAGTGGAATCTGCTGTCCGAGGCCCCAGACACCTCCTGTCCCGCTGAGAGCCCCCTTCCAGAAGCCTGTCGCACACAACCGGCGGGCAGGTGTCCTCTTAGCCATGTCCTCCTGGTGAAACCCCAAGAGCTAATGGTTTGGTGCACGCCAGTAGGAACAAATTCAGTACGAATTCAGATTCTGCCCCACCTGTCACGGAATTATGGACCCTGTATGATGGCTTGGAGGGCTTCAGGAGGGACGAAGCCACCTGCAGGGTTCTGGGCTCCCACTCCTTGCTGGGCCAGAACTGGTGCGTGTACTAGAAGTTCAAGGGCAGCCCTGCCTCCTGCAGGGGCTTTGCGGCTCATTGTTATTCACACCATGTTCCCTAATGAGAGTGTTCAGAGGGAACTGCCTGACTGAGGAAGGCGGGAGGGGGACACTTCTCTGTCGCCTGGGGGATGAGGGGCTGTATTTTTCCCGTTTATTTCCAACAAGATCTAAGACAAAGGAAAGTGAAAAATAATCACAGTTTAGTTTGATGTATTTATTATTTATGGAGGAGAAACAGATATTTAAGTCAGAATCCCTGCTGCCTCAGGTTTAAACTCTTTGCATCTGGGAATTTCAAACAATGGGCTTGATTTATAAAGGCCTGAGCCACCGGCTTCACGCCTGGCGTGCGGGAGGCAGCAGTCGGCTACGGATACAGCAGAGCTTCTGGGGATTGGTTTGAAAATTTCCTGGGACTGAAACCATCAGATACGGCTCTGGCCGCAAGCTTCGCTTTGTGTGCTCTGAGCAGGCCACCTCGTCCCAGCTCTGCAAGGGGCTGGCTGCACAGTCACCTATCCCACTGCTGGGAGGAGGGCGCTCAGGGGGTGACTGTGACCTCCACGGAGCCTGGCTCTGCTGGGGGTCAGGAAAGGCAGGGCCACCTTTCCTTGGATAGCAGCCTCATGGTTGTGTGCAGCTCCACCTGCTCGTCTCCGTTCCTGCCAGTTTCCTGAGGTTGCAGGGGGAAGCAGAAGACACAAGTCTGGAAGGCATTTGTAAGGATTTTGACATTGTTAGAAAAACAAGGGATGCAGCCATAAGGACCCAGTGCTGGTGTCACCTCCGGTTGCTCTGGAAGGGAGACACGGAGAGCTCCTTCCAACAGCAGGGCTGCTCCCAGGGGAGGAGGGACCACGGCTCCCGAACCTCGCAGAAGCAGATCCCAAATCTTAGAGAATGAGAGAGGGAAGTGCCCTGTTCCAAGGGCCAGAGCAGGCCCTCTGGGAAATGGCACGGTTGACACAGAAGGAACGAGATGGCCACTCGAGAAAGTGACATCGGAGACGGAGTCTGGGCACAGAATGTGGGAGTTCTGACGCCGCTGTTGGGAGCACAGAGCGTAAGCAGCCAAATGAGCCTGGTGCAGCGTGGACCTGTGGGTGTTCTGGACCTGCACCCAGGTGCGATGCTCCTTGGGGGAAGCCGGTCTGCTGGGACAGGCTGATGTCCTGCAGCGGACGTGGGCTGGCAGTTCCAGGGGAGGACACGGAGGGGACAGCAGATGTCCTTGCTCACGATGGATCCCTCCATCTCCTCCTCCCTCTTCTTCTCTGACCTCCACGTTGGAGCTTCCGGTGATTGCCTCGCTCCCAGGAGGCTGCATCAGAACACTGTGGATCAGAGCCAGCACTTGTCACTCAGCCCAGTTGGAAGCCGATTGGCAGCCGCCACTTCTTAGCGTGTGCCTAGAGCCTGCTATGCAGTCAACAACTCTGTAGTGTGGGGGCGGGGCGCACTCTCACCTTGCACACAGGAAGCGGACTCCAAGACGGACATGACTCAAGGCACTGTTGGCCTCTGGCTGTCTGTCTCCTGAGCTCACGCCTCAGTACTTTCTCCCCCCGTGCCCAGGCCAGGGCAGGGAGGACACCAGGAGGAGGTTCCTGCCCCCAGGAAGCGGCAGTGTGTCCAGGGTGGCAGCCCCCGGTCCGTCCCCTGCAGTGGGAACAGTAAGATGACTCGGTTCTCTTGTTGGGGGCATGGAATGCTGAGACCAATTTTTCCTGAGTTTGAAGGGGTTTTCTGATTTGGTCAGAGGACTTAGAAGGCTGTGAGCATGACCCTCGGCTCTCTAGGCTCTGTGCTGTGAGGCTGGGAAGGGGGTTAAGGACACACAGATGTGGAGTTGGCATGGAGCCAAGAGAGGACGTGGGGAGCCCAGTGGTGGACGTGCTGCACAACAACAAGGTGTCTTGAAGGGCTCTTGCTTTTGGCTCACTTTCCAGGAATCCAGACCCCACGGGCGGGAGGGTGACCTGGGCTGGCTCCGCTCTGCTCGAGCCCAGAGAAGCCTCAGAGAGCAGCAGGGCACGGTCCTCCCTGAGCTTTCTGAGCCAAAAGCAGCAAAGGGAGCAGCACAGAGCGGAGTGGAGATGGCAGTCATGGGGGAGCAGGTGTCAGTCCCGGTCCCCATCCTCCCCTGGTCCCCGTCCTCCCCTGGTCCCCATCCTCACCTGGTCCCCATCCTCCCCTGGTCTCCATCCTCCCCTGGTCCCCGTCTTCCCCTGGTCTCTGTCCTCCCCTGGTCCCCATCCTCCCCTGGTCTCCGTCCTCCCCTGGTCCCCATCCTCACCTGGTCCCCATCCTCCCCTGGTCTCCGTCCACCCCTGGTCCCCATCCTTACCTGGTCCCCATCCTCCCCTGGTCCCCGTCCTCACCTGGTCCCCGTCCTCCCCTGGTCCCCATCCTCACCTGGTCCCCATCCTCCCCTGGTCCCCATCCTCCCCTGGTCCCCGTCCTCCCCTGGTCTCCGTCCTCCCCTGGTCCCCGTCCTCACCTGGTCCCCGTCCTCCCCTGGACCCCGTCCTCCCCTGGTCCCCATCCTCACCTGGTCCCTGTCCTCCCCTGGTCTCTGTCCTCCCCTGGTCCCCATCCTCAGCTGGTCCCTGTTCTCCCCTGGTCCCCATCCTCACCTGGTCCCCTTCCTCCTGTGGTCCCCATCCTCACCTGGTCCCCATCCTCCCCTGGCCCCCATCCTCCCCTGGTCTCTCCCCATCTTCCCTTGGTCTCTCCCCACCCTCCCCTGGTCCCCATCCTCCCCTGGTCTCCATCCTCCCCTGGACCCCGTCCTCCCCTGGCCCTTGTCCTCCCCTGGTCCCTGTCCTCCCCTGGTCCCCATCCTCACCTGGTCCCCATCTTCCCCTGGTCTCCCTCCTCTCGGAAGGTCATGTTTGCAGTGTGAGGCAGCTCAACTGCTGAGGCGGGGGGGGGGGGGGCGTCCAGGAGAACCATCCTCAGGTCTCCACCACAGGCAGTGGTGCTGTAAGTCAAGTTAGGGATGTGGAAGGCTGGGAGGTGATGGGAGGAAGGGAAGGAGCCCACACGCAGCCTTGCAGTCCTGCAGGCACAGATGGAAGTCCATCCTGACCACAGAACCGGGCAGTGGGGCCAGGGAGCTGGGTGTGCTGGGTGGGGACGGCTTCCGCGGTTGTGTGTCCCCCACGGTTGCCGCATTGCCTTATTTCTAACCAATGAGGGTGGATGTCTGAATACTCCATTTTATATAGAGTTTGTACTATTAAGTTTTATACGTATGTGCATATAAAGTTGTGTGTGTGTGTGTGTGTGTGTGTGTGTTATATCCAGGACAGTCTTGTTTGTGAGTATTTGATGTCTGTGGCTTACCTTGCATTTTCTTTCTTTCTTTTTTTAAAAATGAGTTATTATTTTTTTGAAAAGCAGAGTTACAAAGAGGCAGGGGTGGGGAGTGGATCTTCCATCCACTGATTCACTCCCCAGGTGGCCACAATGGCCGGAGCTGTGCTGATCCGAAGCCAGGAGCCAGGAGCTTCCTCTGGGTCTCCCACATGGCTGCAGGGGCCCAAGGACTTGAGCCATCTTCTACTGCTTTCCCAGGCCATAGCAGAGAGCTGGATCAGAAGCAGAGCAGCCAGGACTTGAACCGGTGCCCATATGGGATGCTGGCACTGCAGGCAGTGGCTTTACCGGCTACACCACAGCGCCAGCTCTGCCTTTCATTTTCTTCACAGCTTCTTATGAGCTGTCGACGAGCGCTACTTCACCATTTGTTTTTTCCTTTTTTCTTTTGTGGTTGTCATTTTCTGGTGTCCCAGAATTCACAGATCTGCCGTGTGCTTTAGGGCTCAATCGTGATGTCTCAAGGTTGATTTTTGCAAAGGCCACGGGCTGAGTTCTCCCGGGCGGAACGTCCACTTGTCCCAGCGACGTTCCTGGGATAAACTCGACTTGGTCAGGATGAGCAGGTGGGGTTCAGCTATGGAGGGGCTCTAAGAGGTTAGAGCTTCGGAAGGTTCATGGAGGTGAGTTTGTTTTGCTGCGGCCATGTTGTAACCTGTGCAGGTTTTTTTTCATAACGTACATTTTCCATGAAGTTTTTGAAGTCCCCTTATATTTGCTGATTTTTTTTTAATTAACAGTTTTTGTGTCAGGGCCATCATGAAGCACAGCAGGTTACACCACCTCTCGTGACACCAGCATCCCATGCAAGTGCAGGTTCGAGTCCCGGCTTCTCTGCCAGTCCAGCTCCCTGCTAATGGGACTGAGATAGCAGCAGAGGATGGCCCAGGTGCTCGAGCCCCTGCCACCCATGTAGGAAACCTGGAAGAAGTTCCTGGCTCCCGACTTCAGCCTGGCCCAGCCCTGCCCACTGTGGCCATATGGAGAGTGAACCAGCAGATGGGAGATCCCGCTCCCTCTCTCCCTCTCTCTGTGTAACCCTGCCTCTCAAGTAAATAATCGTTTTCAAAAACAGAGTTTTTGTGTCCAGGTTTCTCACCTTTGGGACTATTGATAACCCCAGCCATTGCTCTAGGGGCTGCCTATGGATTGGGGCGTGGTCTCCCCCCCCAGGCCAAGAACACCCCTGCCCCAGGCGGTGACCACTGGACACCAAGTCTCTAGACTTTGCCAGAGGTCCTCAGGGGCCAGCATCTATGTTTATGAGGGACGTTGGAGCTGCAATACTCTTCCTTTTTCTTTTTTGGCAATATCTTCGTCGGTTTTGCTGTGAGGTTTATGCTGGCCTCCACTGTTTTCTCTGGTTTTGTAGTGTTGGCATGATTTTCCTAACGTCAGGCAGTGTTCTTCTCTCCCATACGTGCCCGCAGGCTGTCGGGCCACGTTTTCTCCTCTCGCATCTGATTCTGCCCCAGCCTCTCCTTTGCCTGTCACTCGTGACACCACCTGGACCTGGAGCTTTTCACGGGAAGGTGTTTACGTGTTCCGGTGGCATCTGTGCCTGTCGTGTGCCGATCCACTGCGCCCCTCCCTCCCCCACTCCCTCCCACAGGCGTGCGGGCCCCTTTGTGAGTTCCTCATTCTTTCCCGCTCATCTGTTTTGTTTTTTCATTTCTGTGGCAATAGTCTTCCTTCTTCACCTTTATGATGAACTCTGACCCTGACTGCCTGCGTCTGCTCTGCAGTGAACCCAGCATCTTTGATTCGGCTGTCACTCACGGGGGCTGCCATCAGCCGGACCTCAGAGAATGCCCTGGAAGCTGGGGCCAGCAGCCCGGCCTTGCATCGGGGGCTGCGGCGTTGCATCGGGGGCTGTGGGCGTTGCATCGGGGGCTGCAGGCGTTGCATCGGGGGCTGTGGGCGTTGCATCGGGGGCTGCAGGCATGCCCGTTTAGCAGGACCTGCGCGTCTGCCCATCTGGAAGTAGTGTCAGCAATTTTTCAGAAAGGGAAATCAAGAGTGGAGTGCGACAGACTCAGTGCACACGGCTGGTCCGTGGCGGAGCCGCCGTGACCGCTGTCCAAGGAGAGGGTTTCCCTGGTGCCACTGCTGGCCCTTAAACAGAATGGAGCTCGCCTTGGCCCCAGGACCTCGCCTGCGGCAGGTGTCCGGCGTCCCTCATCTCCTCTCCGCGGCCCCGCCCAGGCTAGGGCCTGGCAGCTGCGTTCTCTGCTCTCACCGGCCAAGCTCCCTTCTCCTTTGGTTTTTTTCACAGTCTGGTTTTATGCTTCTAAAACTCTCCCACGTGGCTAATGTGTGTTGCCCCTGACGTTGCCCAGATGTCTGGAGGAGCGAACACTGGGCGTCTACTTCCTGTTTTCCCATCCAGAGCCCTGGTACACCCTCTGTGTGGCTGCCCAGGTGCCTCTCCACTAGCAGAGAGGGGAAGGCCTCACTGGGAAGCTGGAGGTGTGGGTGGGCGGTCATTGTGAAGTCAATGCCTCGTCTCTCCCGGAAGTTCAAGGTCATTAGGCCCCTGTGCCATACAAGAGATCTGGAGGAAGATCCTGACTCCTGGCTTCAGACTGGTGCAGCTCCAGCTGTTGCGGCCATCTGGGGAGTGAACCAGTGGATAGAAGACCTCTCTCTGTCTCTGTTTCTCAGTCTCTCTCTCTCTCTCTCTGCCTCTCTCTGTAACTCTGCCTTTCAAATAAATAAATGTCTTAAGAAATAAAAATAAAAATAAATGACCAAAAGATTGCCAGTAAACACAGAAGTGATGCTAAACCTCATTAGTGATTTAAGTCCAAACTATAGTAAGATATTTCCCAGCCCGGGGATGGCTGCAGGCCACAGGATGGACTTCAGCAAGTGCTGGTGGCAACGGCAGTGACACGAAACACCCCTGCATTGTTAGAGGAAGCTAAACTGGCACAGTTACTTTGCAAAAATTCCTCAAAAATTTAAATATAAACTTACCAAACGACCCAGCAGTTGGACTCCTAGGTATGTACCTATGGAGTAAAAATCATCGACCTACACCAAAAGTGATACGCAAGTGTCCTTTGTAGTGTTCTTCATCATATATAAAAGTGGAAACGGGTGTTGAAAGCAGATAGGATGTACCAATCAATACACAGTGTGTGGTGTGTCCATACGATGGAATATTATTCTGCCAGAAAAAGAATGAAGTTCTTTAAAAAAAGATTTGTTTATTTACTTTGAAAGAATTATAGAGGGGTCAGTGCTGTGGTGCAGCTGGTTAACTCCCTGGTCTGAAGCTCTAGCATCCCATCTGGGTGCCGGTTTGAGACCTGGCTGCTCCATTTCCGATCCAGCTCTCTGCTGTGGCCTGGGAAAGCAGTGGAGGATGGCCCAGGTGCTTGGGCCCTGCACCCATGTGGGAGACCCAGAGGAGGCACCTGGCTTCTGGCTCCTGGCTTGAGATCAGCGCAGCTCCAGCCATTGAGGCCAATTGGGGAGTGAACCATCGGATGGAGGACCTCTCTCTCTCTCTCTCTCTCTCTCTCTCTCTCTCTCTCTGGCTTTCCTCTCTCTATGTAATGCTGACTTTCAAATAAATAAATAAATCTTTTTTTTTTTTAAAAAAAGGAAGAATTAGGGAGAGAAAGAGAAGATCTTCCATCTACTGGTTCAATCCCCAGATGGTCACAACGGCCAGCAAGGGGACAGGCTGAAGCCAGGAGCTCCACCTGGGTCTCCCATGTGGACAGCAGCAGCCCAAGCCCCCGGGCCATCTTCCACTGCTTTCCCGGCATATTATCAGGGAGCTGGGTCGGAAGTGGAGCAGCTGGGACTTGAACCAGCTGCTATATGGGACGCGGGCGACACAGGAGCCTGCGGCACAGCCCTGGCCTCAGGAATGAAGTCTGACTCACGCTACAACAACCGTGAAAACATTGTACCACGTGACAGAAGCTGGGCACACGAGCACGCATGTTCTGTGCTGGGAGACGCCAGATTAGGCAATCCCAGAGAGAGGATGCGTTTCCCTGGGCACCAGAGGCCGCGAAGGGGAGCCAAGGGTGGCAGCTGCTGACGGTAGGGGGCTCCTCCTGGGGCAGGTGAGCACGTTCGGGATTAGTGAGGGTCATTGCCCAGCTTCAAAGCCACTGAACTCTGTACCTTAGCAAGGGAAGCGTCATGGTATGTAAATCCTACCTCACCAGCTGTTATTTTAAAAAATAGTAATAGATCCGTTGCTGGGGTGTAGGGGTGAGGGCAGGCTTGGGCCAGGGGAAGGGGTGTGATGAGAAGAGCACTAGACTGAGAGTTGATGCCGGGGCCCTTATTAGACTCACAGAGCTGCGCCCACCCCCTCTAAGCACCTGCCCCCCCTTCTGCATGGCGATGGGCTCGGCCACGGGGTGGGTCAGGCAGCTTTGCCTTCTCCCTGCCTACTCCTTGCCTGAGGTCTGTCATGCACGGGATGGGGGGCTGGCACAAGGGGTCCCAGAGCCCTGGCTGCAGGAGACAGCAACAGCAAAGCCAAGCACTCTCATGGAAAGTTCACGGGTGGGGGCGGCCTCGTTCTGGGTGCCTCGTATGGCTGACAAGTGGCTGGAGAGGCCGCAGGAGCCGCGTTGGGTCCCGAGGAGGGACGCCGGCTCATGGCGGCAGCATGGGCGAGCCCCTCCAGCCTGGGTTTTGTCTCTAATGCTGGGCCCTCGGATCCGGTCCAGCGGCCAAGGCGCTCTCCCAGACCCACAAAGTGCCGCGTGCAGCTAATGGCTCCTGTAATGGGAGATTGACGACTCCCGGGCTTTCAGCCGTGGCTCCAACCTCATTTACGCAGCTCCCGGCGCAGCCCACAGTCTCTGCAGGGTGCACGCGCAGCTCAGGCTGGTGCAGCCGAGCAGACTGGGTGCGGGGAGCTGCGTGCTGCTGCAAATGAGCCCTGTGCTCCTTGTGGCAAGGGACACTCATGCTGACGTGGGACGGGAGAACCTCTGTGTCCTGTTGGCGTAATGAGTGCTGAGCTGACGGGGCCTGGGGACTCGGGGAAGGGGGCCGCCAGCGCCCAAGCCCCGCATGGCTCCAGCTCCCCCTCCACAGGGGTCTCCGAGACGGCCCATTGCTCTGCTCTGCGTGTTGGTTGGTCTCCAGCCCTGAACTAAGAGCAGATCATTTATCCTCGCTCATCCCACACAAAGTCGCCTGGCTAATGAGGCTGGTGACGGGGATCCTGCTGCAACCTGCGTCTCACTGAGGTTGGAGCTGGGCCACTGTGGCCCAGTTTTCTGCCACCACCTTAGCTGCTGGGGCACAATCGGGCCCCTCTGAGATCGAACCTCCCTGTGACTTTCAACACTACGGAGCGGGATCCTCGCTCAGTGAGTCTGAAAAAGACAATGCATGATGACGCAAAGGTTGCTGATTTCTACTTAGTAACAGAAGCAAGCGATGGTGGAGGTGGCCACCCCTCCCGCTCCCTCTGCCTCTGCCCAGACACCCTCTGTGTGGATAGCAGCACTCTGGTTCTGGTTCTGGGGCCCCAGTACGTGACAGCGCCAGGTGGTTCACCCCACTTTTAGTTCCCAGCCCTACAGAGTGTACTGTGGTCCTCCTCTCTGATGGGGGAGCCACCAAGGCCTCCCCAGCGGTGGCGTTAGGATGGGGTGGCATTTGCGCCATCTCCTCCTTCCCCAGACACAGGGATTGTTAGCACTGGGCCATGTGGAGGGGTGGAGCTTGGCAAGTCACTTAACTGCAGCTCCATCCTCACGTGTAACATGCTCTCCCCAAAGCTGGTGCGTATTGAGGGCACCGTGTGCCTAGCGCTTAGCCACGTGTGGCTCACGGCGCCTTTGCCATAACAGGTGGCCCTGGGATGTGGCAGTGACGCTGGCCAGACTCTGTTACCTTGGGTCTGGAGTTGGAGAACCTGCTTGCAGAGACGGTTTGCATTGTGACCCAGGGGGTGGAGCTACTCCCCTTAGAAAGCGGTGTCTTTCATTTGAAAGGTGGCTTGATGAGTAACGCTGTTTACCACAGCGCCATCTGCCTTGGCTGCTGGAAGCTCACCCCGATCCTGTGATTCATCTATGCTGGTCCTGGCTTAGCCCAGGGTTGATTGAGAGAGGTCTCCAGCTCGCAGGCCCATTGCTCTGTGGCCGCTGGACTCTCCCATTGTGGCCTATGCAAGATGGAAGCAGGACCCCAGTTCCCCTGATTCCCAGGTTGGGACCCAGCCAAGGATGCCAGTGCCCAGCCAGAAGCCGACGGTTCTCCGGGCACCTGCACCACAATCTTGGAATCCGACACATTGGCCACATAAAGCTGAAATTTTACCACTAAAAGAAAAATGCTCCATACATCACAATTCTATTGGATTCTAACTGTTGTTAGAACTATGAATCACCTAAATGTGGCTCAGTATAAATTACAGGACAATGTTCATTATAATTTAGTGTCAAAGATCTTTTTTAAAGATTTATTTAATTAATTGAAAACCAGAGCTATGGATAGACAGGGCTCTTCCATCTGCTGGTTCACTCCCCAAATGGCCACCATGGCCAAGGATGGGCTGGACCAAAGCCAGCAGCCAGGAGCTTCTTCCTGGTCTCTCGCATGAGTGCAGGGATCAAGTACCCACATCATCCTCTGCTGCTTTCCCAAGTGCATTAGTTGGATCAGAAGTGGAACAGCTGGTACTCGAGCCGGTGCCCATATGGGATGCCAGCATTGCAGGCAGCAGCTTAACCCACTGCGCCACGGCGCCGACCCCAGAGATGTTTTATTAAAGGGTAGCAAAAGCATTCTTGTAATCACTCGCACGTGAGCAGACTCTCATATTGCCCAATTTTCTAGATGCACTGGTTGGCTAAATGACTTAACACTGTAATGTCATCTTGATCTATTTTAACATGAAGGAAACTCTCAAACTCAAAAAGTGCTGTCTGACAAAATCAGTGAAAAAGGTTCTATTTCTTGGAAGAAATGGGGGCAGCAGATACATCAGGTCTGTCTCAGACGCAGCAGGGTCCTGCAGAAAACCCTAAGTGCTGCTCAGACAAACTGCTTTCCTCGTGCAAGGAGCCCGGGCAGGAGCATCACAATGGTGGCTGCGGTGCCCCGGTTACCATGTCAACATTCCGGGAACCTCACACACCCACGGTGCACTGGGGCTCAGCCTGGCAGGGCGTTGTGAGCCCAGCTCATTCCGAGCGCAGTTACACTTGGAAACTGCTGTTTTCTTTCGTTGGGCCAAGTCCATCCTTGCCAGAGACCTCAGAGATGGACTGAAGTGGGTTTCCCACACCTGGACTGTGATCTGAGGAAGGTACGTGAGGCTGTCGCCCTGAGCGAGACGTGGGATCCCAGTGGTGCTCGGGTCCATGTGCTGGGTGCACGGGACAAGGGGGGGTCAGACCACTCGCTCCGAAGGCCCAGGGGGCAGATGGTTCTGGAACAGCACCCTGCTGTGGGTTGGACTGTGCTCCCCAGCCAGATGTGTTCAAGGTCTAACCCCCTCCCTGTGCACGAGGCCTTATTTGGAAACAGGGCCTTGGCAGATGTCATCATGCTGAGGTGGACTAGTGCTGGAGCAGGCTGGACCTGAAGTCCAGTGACTGGTGGCCTCACAAGGGGAATTTTGGAGGGAGGGGAGCAACACACAGCAAGCATACATGTAGAGGTCAGAGCAAGGCTACCCCAAGCCTGGGAGGGGGCCTGCTGGCACCTGCTGGCAGCTGGATGGGTGGGGAAGGGGCGTGCTGGGCCCCGATGATAGGTTTGGCTGTACTGGGATAAGCACTCGTGCAGACACGCACGTGGGGGATTTTACTCAGTGTCTCACAATAGGGTCACGAAATGATCTCATATGTCCCCAAACAGTCCCCAAATCAGTGTCTGAGTCACCTGTCGCCCTCCAGCGAGGGTCGCGTTAAGAGGTGGGACATGAGCAGGTCCTGTATTTCTGCCATTCTAAACCTTCATGGTGTTGGGGAACCTGTGACTGGTTTTCTCTTGTTCTGGTGTGACTGTTTGTGACTGAATCTGTGGGACACCAACAGCCGTTAAGAGGAAGGAAACTGGCATTCTGAAAAACTGAGCGATCCGGGCCTCCCGGAGCCCAAGTGGAAGGCGGGACGTGCGGGGTGATGGAAGGGTGTGCACGGCTTATCAGACTGGCGGCTGCTGCCTTCACCATGGCCCAGTGCAGTAGGCAGTAGGTGACGTGCAACTTCGCGCTGAAGTTAAACATTCCATTTTATCTTTTCATGTACTAAGAAGCAGCAATATATTATCTCCTTTCGCCTAGGATTACGGGGCCAGCAGTGCAGCACACACGACCCAATTGCCTTTAGAAACCTCCAGTCTGATGGTGCAGAGGGGAAGGCCGGCGTCACCGAGGTAACGCGCGTCTGTAACTTGTGCTCAGCAAAGTGCACCCTGCCGGGAAGCCTGGTCCCCAGGCTGCTTACGATGTGACTGTGCTGTGTTTTGTTCAGTCACAAGCTGGTGTGGGTTCCTGTAGCTGCACAAATTATCACGGACCGGAAATAGAACGTTAGGGGTCGTGTTTATAAAATGAAGTAGATATTTTTAAGTTAATTTCTTGATTTGAAAGAAAACTCTCAACCCCTGGTTCACTCCCCAAATGCCCACAGCAGTCAGGACTGGGCCAGGCCAAAAGCAGGAGGCAAGAAGGTCGTGTGGGTGTCCTACCCAGGAGGAGGAAGGCCGTGTGGGTCTCCCGCCCAGGAGGAGGAAGGCCGTGTGGGTCTCCCGCCCAGGAGGAGGAAGGCCGTGTGGGTCTCCCGCCCAGGAGGAGGAAGGCCGTGTGAGTGTCCTACCCAGGAGGAGGAAGGCAGTGTGGGTCTCCCGCCCAGGAGGAGGAAGGCCGTGTGGGTCTCCCGCCCAGGAGGAGGAAGCAGCACTGAGCCATCGCCGCCGCCTCCTGGTGAGCGTTAGCAGTGAACTGGGACAGGAGCAAGGCTGGTGCCCACACCCAGGGACTCTGGTCTGGGACACAGACATCTCCAGTGAGGGCTTGATTGTTACGCCAATCACCCATCCTCCCTTTTTAAAAATGTATTTTATTTACTTGAGAGGTAGAGAGTCAGAGAGAGAGAGAGAGAGAGAGAGAGAGAGAGAGAACAGAGAAAATGCAAAGTTTAGATCCTGCGGAACCAAGCACTCTGCACGCAATGGTTAATATTGCCAACTTGTCACATGACAGGCTCTATCTAATTGACTAATTCATTTCATCTTCCCTTGGTCTTAGAGGGAAGTACTTAAAAAAGAGAGAGAGAGAGAGAGAGAGAGAATGAATTATTGGGGCCAGCCCTGTGCCACAGCAGGTTAAAGCCCCAGCCTGCAGCACCAGCATCCCATATGAGCTCCAGTTCTAGTCCCAGCTGCTCCTCTTCCAATCCAGCTCTCTGCTGTGGCCTGGGAAAGCAGTCGAAGATGGCCCTAGTCCTTGGGCCCCTGCACCCACGTGGGAGACCCGGAAGAAGCTCCCGATTCCTGACTTTGGATTGACTCAGCTCCAGCCATTGCAGCCATTTGGGAAGTGAACCAGCGGATGGAAGACCTCTCTCTCTCTCTCTACCTATATCTGTAATTCTTTCAAATAAATAAAGACAAATCTTTCAAAAACTATTATTTATTTGAAAGGCAGAGTGAGAGATATCTTCCATCCACTGGTTCATTCCTCAAATGCTCACAACAGTCAGGTCTGGGCCAGACCAAAGCCAGGAGCCAGAAGTTTCATTTGGGTCTACCACCTGGATGACAGGGGCCTACACGCTTGGGCCGTCTTCCACTCTCCTCCCAGGCACATTAGTAAGAAGCTGGGTCAGAAGCAGAGGCGCTGGGACTCAAACCATCACTCCAACATGGGGTGGGGGGCAACAAGCAGCCACTCAACCCGATGCACCGCACACCAGCCCCGGGAGGCGCTGGTTTATACCCATTCTGCAGATGAGAAAACTAAGGCTCCTAATTTAAGCTGCTCAGACCCCAAGCCCCCATTCTTATGCTCTCCTAGGCTCTTCCCAGTTGGCAGAACTTGAAACACGGACTTGCTCACCTTAAAGAGCTGTCCAAGATGTTACAGCTTACAAGCACCTGCTGGCTGCCACAGGGGGTGTTCTGTCGCCATCTTTTGTAATTCTAAGAGGGGACTGGCAGGAATCTCTCTCCTAGGAAAGCCTCAGTTAGGAACGTATTTTTCCCCAAGTGCTTGTCTGAGGCATGATTTTGATTTCATAAAGCTGACGTTCCCCTCAAAGACCCGAGGCTGGAAGTCCCGCAGGACGGAGGGAGATGCTGTCTTAGGCCCTTCGATTTAGCCGTCAATATTTAAAGGCTTTTCTGTGTGAAGCCCCAAGGCCAGTAAACGTACACGGCTGTGATTAATCTGTTCCCTTGGGAGCAGCATCAGGAAACCCAGGTTACGGAGGAAAATGAGTAGGAGGAGCCTGGATCCTTGAAAGCTGCCCCAGAAGGAGATGCCGGGGCCAGGGGGTGTTCGGGTGGATGTGGGGGTGCTGCAAGATGGTCCCGCCCTCTAAGAGGGGGCAGGCTCTTGTCTCTTCTGCTGCTCCACACGTGGACTTGGTCAATTGCAACATTTTCCTTTGATGTCAAAACAAATAAGAATTTGGTCATTGATGATGACACAGATCTCGGGGGCTGTGTGGCTGGATCCCTACAGGGGTGCTTCCCAAAGCTATAGAAAATGGAATTATAAGTTTATTTTGGTATAAAAATTGTTTGTTGAGATTCATGTATAGTTTGTAATCATAACATGCATTTCCATGAACTTGTTGGAGACCTCTTGTGTAACACACACACACGTACACACACACGTACACCTTCACACACATACATGTACACTCACATACTCTCACACATGTACACACACATACACTCTCTCACACACATGTATACTCACACATGTACACTCACACACGTACACTCTCACATACACACACTACACTCACATACACTACACTCACATACGTACACTCACACACATGTACATTCACACACATGCTCTCTCACACACATGTACACTCTCTCACACACTCACATTGGGTTACTTTCTGTGACTCAGTTAAATACCTCTCAGAAATCACATCTTCTCAATATCTGCTCTGAAATCACCTGGATCAGTAGCGTGAGTTTCCAATTTCCCTCCAAACTGGGAGCCTTTTAAGCTTGTCCTTGTGTGTGTGTGTGTGTGTGTGTGTGTGTATGTATGTTTGTGTATGTATCTGTGTGTATACGTATTTATGTGTATGCATGTGTGTATGTAGCTCTGTGTATGTATACGTGTGTATGTATGTATAGGCATGCGTGTATTATGTGTGTGTGTGTGTGTGTGTGATGAAGCTGCTGTCAGATGATGAAACACAACACCACACCTCCTACTTCTGTGACTGCCATGACCCCCACCTCTCCTCGAGAGCCAGGCCATGGTTGGCCGCTTCTTCACAAATTCCCGCGAGCTGAAGCAATGGGTGCTGCACCTCCTCTGTGAGCCAGGACTCAAAAGGGCTGAAAGAAGGGGCAGAGTTCTCAGCTAAAGGAAAAGGTTGACGTTTTCTGAAGCTAAAAGTAATCGAGCTGATAATGAAAGTAATGACAGCCGCATGTAGAAACTTAGAACGCAGAAACATGTCAATAAGGACACATGCAAGGAAGTCTCCCACCCTTTTCCCGCGCACGTTTACAAAGCATGAGACTATCTTGCGTATCCACTCTGATTGCCCTCTTTTATTATACACTATTCTATCACAAACGATTTCCCACTTAATCTGTCATTTCTATTTTTAATTTCTTGGGGAAAAATATGTTCCCAACCGATGCTTTTGCGATGCGAGATTCCTGCAAGTCCCCTCCCTTAGGATGTAAGATCCAGTTGTGCCTGCCATGGTTTACTTACTCGCTCTTTAAAAAATCGGTGTTGGTGGCTGCCAGTGGCTGGGGGAGAAGGGACGGGGACTTATTCTTCGATGGTACAGTGCTTTCATTCTTCAAGATGAAAAGAGTTCTGGAAATAGGTAGACGTGATGATTACGCAGCATTATGAGTATTTTTTAATACCATTGAGCTGCACACTTAAAAATGGTTTAGGTGGCAAATTCTATGTGTATTTTACCACCAAAAAATGGGGAAAATGGGTTCTTGTTGGCTGTTGATGCTACCCATTACAAGGCATCGAAGCCTTCAGTGTTGAGTACATGCATGGAAACACACAAGTTACCCCACGGCGAGTGAGAACAGGCCGAGGTTTCCCACCTGTCTCAGAACTCTGTCCCCCCGCGGCTACGTACCGGAGCCCCACCGTCCAAAGCCGCCAGGTCTCCAGGTTGGCAGGCTCCTGCTCATCAGGACTCTGGCGCCTCCAAGGCGGGTCAGCAGGTTCACGGAGGTCACTGGGCGTGGATCTGTGAGAGAAGTGGCCGGAAGAGTTGTGGGTGGCAGAGCAGCAGTGGGAAGGGAAGGGCTGTCACGGAGAGGGAAGGCCAGGCTCCAACGGTCCAGGACGGAGCAGGTGCTTATCCTTGGGAAAAAGGCACTGTGGGCACGAGGCGCCCTCCCTCCGCGGCTCAGGGTCCGACTCCTCTGCTCATCTCTTTTCTGACTTCATTTTCGGAGACGATGCCCTTCCTAGTCATGTGCCTTCGGGCATAAATATCAAGTTAAAAATAGTCAATAGAAAGCGTAAAACCACAAAAGCAGTTGCCAGCACTTACAGAATTGTGGCGATCACTTGACAAAGAAGTCAGTGCCCTACAGCAACAGCCGTGAGCCAGGACCCGCAGCGACGCCCGCCGACGCTCAGGAAGCAGATGGTTCCCCGGCAGAGGAAGCCCGGCCCCTCCGCTGACCTCCTCCCGACCTTGGACGCTCTGCATTAAATCCCAGATGGTTCTCTTCTCTTCCAATCAAGCCTTACATCAGTTAACCTGATCTTAGATGAAAGACATCTCTGTGCAGAGCCACATTTAGTTAACCCAGTGTGAAAGGCAGATGGCATGTCACCCTGAAATAGTTTAATTTGGGGAGATATTTGATGTAAAAGATGGGATTACTTTGTAAATTTGCCCAGCTATAAAAGTAGCAGGCTGGCGGGGAACATCCAATAACTCCTCCTCCTTACGTCTGTCTCGGTTTCCATACCCAGCTGACGACTTGACACAGGGCGATGCGTTGTACTCGGTGCTGGGCTGCACTGGGTCCCCGGATGTCAGTGCTGAAGTGGTATCCCTCAGTCCCTGAGAATGGGACTGTATTTGCAGACTGGAGTTTCGAAGAGATAAGTGAGGTGTTGAGGTGGTCCTAATCCAATCTGGCTGGTCTCCTCACAACAACTTAGGACACAGGCAGGTACAGCGAGACGAGCAGCTGGAGATGTGGGGAGCAGGCCCCGCCTACAAGGCAAGCGGTGCTGGGGAGACCCAGCCGTGCCGGCACCCTGACCCCGGCTCGCAGCCTGCAGGGTTGTGAGAGAACACCCTCTCCTGGTTCAGCCACACGGACCGCGATCCCTGGTTGAAGCGGCCTACCCCGCTGACACTGGCCTCGTCTTTATTTCGTGGGGCTCAATGAGAGAATAGAACTTCAGAGAAGACTTCCATGAGAACCGTGTATGGTGAGGACTGAGAGCCCAGCGTGGCCTCTCTAGTTTCTTTCCATGAATTATGCGGGGCTTTTGTCTAAGCTAACTCCGCACACTGGAAACTACCCTGTCCTGGTGTCCTGAGCGGCTGCTGCCGCGTGAAGCCAGGGGTGCCTTCGTGCCCAGCACGGGGCCCGAGATGGAGGAGGTGCTCAGGTGTAGGTTGCTGGTAATTAGACCAATGGTTTGACCGTGATACGTGATTGACAGAATTCGCGCCTGAAACAAATCGGACATCCATGTTCATGGCGAAGTGTCAGTGTCCTGGACATGTGGAGCGCTGCTTCCCTTTCTGTTATTCAGAGGAAGTGGGATGCATTCCTGCAGATGCTCTGGAACGCGGTACCACTCGGATGGAGGCACCCAGCCTCTGTAGTCGTCAGCTGGCTGCGTTTCCGCTGAGCTGTAGTGAGCGCAGCCCCCAGGGTCAGGAGAGGCGCTTCGGTCCATCTTCCTTCTGATCCATGCCTTGCCTGTGAGAAGAGACAGCGAACAGATTTTCCTACGGACGTGAACTTCTGCCAGCGTTTCTCTCCCAGGATCAGTGTCACCCTGACATAGGAGCAATTCCAGAGCTCCAGAAATGAGTTCCCACTCACACCATCCGTTTCTGCTCTCCCCACGTCCACTTCTTTCTGATGGAGTCACAGCCGCAGCCACACCTGCCAGGCCTGGGTGATGAAGTGGTGCCCGCCCGGGTCCTTGTCCCATCCCTGGGCCTCCGGCCCTTTCAGAGTGACACCGTGGCCAGCACAGCTCTGGCCACAGCTTGTTGTTCCAGTTCAGGCAAGGAGCCAGGCAGCAGTTAGCAGAGTCAGGGTCCTTCCTGTCCCTGCTCCAGGGGGACACAACATTCGCTCACTCTGGGCCACGCACCAAGGCCACGTTCCTGAGCCCCAGGGCGGGTGACCTCTCGGGGTCAGTGACCACAGCCGCAGGAAGCCTGGAGTCCCCACGGGCCCTGCCCTGCAGGCTCACCCAGGTCCCGCATCTGTTCTGGGAACCACAGTTCAGGGGGCGTCTCGGGGACCCAGGGTCTGACCTGCCTCTTCCCGCTGTATCTGCATGGAAGAGCCACAGGGAGCAGGTTGAGAATACAAACTCTGGGCTGTACCCCCATAGATCCCGATTGCTCCTTGGGTCTAGGGAAGAAGAGAGGGATTGAGACACACAGTTTTCTGCAGGCAGTCACTTCACCAATTCTGGGAAAGGTTGCTCTAAAACGCGACGATGCTACTTTCCAGGACGGGCGTTTGGATTCTTCTCCGAAGACCAGTGTCAGAGGGGCCCCCGCGGTGTGACTGGCACCTTGCAGACTGCACAGGAGCGATTATTATCAGAACTAAATTTAACGGCAGTGGGAGGACTTGTTCCAAGTCAAATACGCGCCAGGTGCACTGGGCTTTATCAACCACAGCCAGGCAAAGTGCCGCAGGGAGAAGGGTGGGGGAGGGCACAGACATATTGGGGGAGGGATGTCACAGTCTCGGCTGCCCGCTGCACTCGTGCCCTTCCACAGGGAGATGAACTGACACGATGCGTCCCCCAGCCCAGACCCCGGGGTCGTGGATGTCGCTGTTGGGGCTGAGCACCAGGGCTCTCACAGGCTGCCAGGTGGCTGAGAACCCACAGCAGGAGGCTCCTGCAGCCTTGGAGACGCCCATGGAGCTGGGGGAGAAGGTCCAACGAACATGCTCTCGACTCTGGGCTGCTGCACGGCCACCTGTCAGTTCGGGAAGATGTAGCCAGGGATATTTTGATTTTAAAAATCAATGTAAGTTTCAAAATGACTGTGTGAGTCATTTCTTCTCCGTTGCCTGCCTCTTGGCATCGTCAGAATTTGCAGCTTCCCAGCGTGTGTCAGGGGATGGAGGTTGTCAGCAAAGCCAGCCGGCCGCCTCCCCCGAGGCCTCTCAGGGGCTGAGATCGCACTCGCTGGACATGGTGCCGCCAGGTGACCTGCAGGGTCAAGTGTCCAGCTGGAGGGCAGCAGCTCTGCGTGGATGATTCGTGCCGCCTGCCACTGGCCGTGTGTGTCACATCGTGGGAAGAGCAAAGCCTGTGCAGTCCCTCCCCTCCCAAACTGCCCCCCGGATCACCTGCCTCAGACTCGCAGGCATTCAGGTTAAAATGCAGATCCCTGGGCCCTGCCCAGGCCTGATGGATTCAGATTGCATGAAGGGGCCAGCGTGTGGTGTAGCAGGTTGGGCCTCTGCCGGCGACGCTGGCATCTCATGTGGGTGCCGGTTCAAGACCCAGCTGCTCCACTTCCCACCCTGCTCCCTGCTGATGCACCTGGGTGTGCAGTGGAGAAAGGCCTGAGTGCTCGGGCCCCTGCACCCATGTGGGAGACCTGGAGGAAGTTCCAGGCTCTGGATCAGCTCAGGCCGTTACAATTATGTGGGGAGTGAACCAGAGGATGGAATCCTCTCCCCCTCTCTCTCCCCTGCTCCTCTTCTTTCTGTAATTCTACCTTGAAAAACCAAGATTCTCTGGAGTCCAGGAACCAGGTGACACCCGGCCTGTTGGGTTTGGGAGCGGCTGTTTCTCAGAGGTCTTCTGGCCTCCAAGGCACAGTCCACCTGGCAGCATCGGGGCTGAGTCGGCACAGGCGATGTTGTGGCTCCTGGGCGGCTCCCAGCCAGGCTCACTTTAGGCGCACCGAGGACCACACTTCAGAGTGGGGCCCAGGACCCTGTGAGCACTCCCCAGGTGCTGGGTGCTGCCGAGTCTTCCATGACCTGTTCTGCAGGTCGACACGTGAACATCAGAAACCCCAAACGGGGACAGAGGGAGTCCTCTGCCTGCGCTCGTCCTGGGGCAAGGCTCTCTCAAACATCACCACACTGTTCTGGACACGCCGGGGATTGGCAGAACCCACCACCTCCCGATTAGCACAAACCCTCAGGAGAGGCAACTGAACCCGGTAGTGCCGCAGCAGCCACCTGTGCCCGCGGCAAGCCCGCCTCCTGGCTGTCCCAGGTCCGTCTGGCTGTGTCCACCTCGGGCACCTGCTTCCCATGGTCTTGCTCTCTGGACTTGGACTCCTGTGATGCCCAGCAGCAAGGATCCACTGCTTTGGAGTCTAAACCGCAGCGGCAGAGAGTGTGAGAGGGCGGGGCCTCGTGATCACTGTCACCCTGAAGGAGCTGACTCACCCCCACACAAACCTGTGCCCCAGCCCCATCCCGTATCCCGTTTTCCCTCCTTAAGGAGCTGTAAGCCTGGATGTGGGGACTCCTGGGCCTGCTAGAGGTGGTCCTAGGGCAGGTGACCTCCCGGCAATCCACCCCTGGATAAACCGACAGCAGACACAGCAGGGAAAAACCAATCAGTAACCCGGCTTCCAGGGCAGCTCAGCTTTGAGGGACGTCTGGGTGTCCCGCCCTTCCGGACACTGCCAGACTGCCAGATGTGCGGTAAAATGGCTCAGATAAGCAATTTTGAGTGCTTTTTAAAAAAGATTTATTTATTTGGAAGGCAGAGCTACAGAGAGAGGGAGAGGCAGAGAGAGAGATCTTCCATCTGCTGGTTTATTCCCCAAATGGCTGCCGTAGCCCGGGCTGGGCCAGGAGCTTCATCCAGGTCTCCCACGTGGCTGGCAGGGGTCCTAGCACTTGGGCCGTCGTCTGCTTTCGCAGGCACATTAGCAAGGGGCAGGATTGGAAGTGGAGCAGCTGGGACATGAACCAGTGCCCATATGGGTGCAGGCATCACACGTGGTGGTTTTACCCACCACACCCCAGCACCGACCCCTCTGAGTGTCTTCAACTGAGCTCCCTGGCATCAGTGACCTTGGAGTTTGCTGCCCGAGTAACTGGGATTTTTTTTTTTTTTTTCCATTTCCAGGGGGTTTCAGAATCACAACACACAAAGATGATTTCATCCGTGGTCATTCCGCAACTGATGCATGAGAAGGAATCGAAAGAGAAGGGGGCCGCGTTGGCGCTGCCGTGTGCCATCGCTCGGCCACATGTGTGCTACACGAAGACAGCTCTCACCAACCGCAGTGGAGTGCACCTTCACAGTGCATTGTCGTTACTTCCTGGTGGCACAGGAATCCAGGCCCCATCAGATGAGCCAGGCCCCGTGACAGGGCTGCCTCCCAGAGGTGGGGCTGGGGGCGGCGGCCCCCGCAGGGGCTTCGCATCCATCACCATCACCGCCAGGCGCATAGGCCCCCCAGCCAGCACCCTGGAATGGGGGACCGTTGGGGACCCACCGTGTCCCAAGTGCAGGGTGGACGATGCTCTGGCTGGGGGAACCCGCCCATCGTGGTGCCAAGGACCTGTGGCCTGCACAGAGTTCTCCAGAAATGGCTCAGTGGCGAGGCTGAAGGTTCCAGAGCTGCAGGCACGGCTGTGTGAGGGACGTGACTCCTGGGTCACCCACGTGGACCACAGAGAGGACAGATTTTCCGCAGAAGCCGCGCCATCAGGCCAGGGCCCTCTGGTGTTCAGTTCCTGCGTCCACTTCAGGGTGTCTCAGCAGTGTCCGAAATCAATGCACTACCTGGACAAGTCCCTCTTCATTCCCATCCAGCCACCTGCCATGGCCAGCCCTCAGTGGCACAGGTCCGTCCTGTCACTCAACCTCAACTGTAGTTCGCATGGGCTGACAGCAGATGGAGTAGATGGCCCAGCTAACAGAGAGCCAAGGCAGAGAGCCCAGAGCCTCCCAAGCCCAGGATGCAACCCGGCTTTGCAGGAATGCCACCTGCAGGGGAACCAAGCGGGGTCAGGGCAGGCGCACTTTGGGGCAGGTCCTTGGACAAGCTCTCTGCCACTGGAAAACACAGAATTCACAAGTGCGGGAACGGACCAGGACACTATCGCGAAAGGGGCTGAGGACCACGTCCCTCACCGACATACTCGTGGTCAGGCCAGCCAGCTGTCCATCCACATCCCGGGCTGGAGTTACACAGCAGGTGAGTGCCGCTCACCGCCAGGAGAGTGACCGTGGGAGTGGCTGCCACGTGCGTCTCTTCCACTTGTTCCAAGAGGCACCCCCGTCGGGTTGCTTTGATCTGCTCTGCTCAGAGCTGACACCTGACCCTGGTGGTTGATGCCTGATGGAGTTGATTTCCTTAGATGAGATTTGCACATTAGGGAAGACCTTGCCCCAAGTTCTTGTCGCCAACGACCATGCGTGGTGGGTAGGAAGAGAGCCCTGGGCGGGGGTCAGTGAGGGCCAGTGCTGTCTTCCCAGAACAGCTGGAACAAAATGGAGTCCCGTCCCGGATGGTTTATCTCAGCTGCTAACCCTCTGCATATCTGGGAGACTCTAGAGGACAGAGCTTTTAGCTTTGCCGTCGTGGGTTGGTAATGCTGAGTTAGCCCCATCAATACAGGAACCACCACGCCCCAGGATGGAGTACCTGTAACTGGTTTCTGGCTTTGGCACAAGCAGTTTTCTGATCATGACTTTGTGGATGGCTACTCCGGGGGGGTGGGGGGAGGGGCTTTTCTCAGGCTCAGTGTCCTTCCGTGCCCCACGGCTGCCATCTCTCTGAGTAACCCTAAGTCCCAGAGACACGCCGTGGAGCACTGAGTCTCAGGGCCTGGTTCCGCCTTTTGGGAAAAGATGGTGGAGGCATGGGAGCTGCCAGTCTCCCATGTTCTGGTTCATGGGTGGGGGGGGGAGCAGAAGAGAGATGAGTCTGTGTGCGTACAGTAATTACTGCACGTTTTCTAAATGAGGTGAGCTGGGCTGCACAGCGGCAGCCGCACTGATTCTCTGCATCCCGGCCCGTGTCTCGCAGGGCTGGGGGACTCAGCCAGGATTTTTGCTGTTTCTCCCACACACAGGGCCAGGCCGACTTCCCAGAGTGGGCTGCTCTGGGGTTGCTCATCTTTCTTGGGAGTGCGTGGAGGGAAGTGAACCCGTCTCGGAGAACGAGGCTAGATTTATTTCTCTCTGTGTGTACACTGCTGCTTTTCAGCCTTATTTCTGTGTGAGGCTCTGGTTTATGAATCAGTGACTTTCCACTTGGGGAAAATACTTAAAGATAATAGTAGTAAATGCAGCATATGCATAATAATTTTATGGTGCAATTTTTGTCCATTAAGACTTGATTAATTAATAAAAATGACTGTAAAACATTTAAAACTATAAAGTGCATAGAAATGTTAAATGATGTAATTAATTTTAACAAGTGGTTATATATCGAACCCTCCGAGATTTTGAAGGCAGTTTTGACACAGCCACAGACTGACGGAACCGTGGAGAGGGCTGAGTCTCGGTGACTCACCGGGAGAAGGAAGTTGCAGCCGCCGCCAGTGTAGCCAGGATAAACCCCACTTCAGAATTTAAAGAACTCACTTGAGCCAAGCATCTCATCTTCCTTATTGATGAAGGTTCCAGAAGTAGCCTGTGCTGTTGTGTGCCACCTCCTGGAAGCACGTTGGCCTCTATACCAGGTCTCACGGCGTGAGAAAACATTTTTTTTAAAGAGATTCATTTACTTGTTAGAAAAGCAGAGTGACAGAGAGAGAGAGAAAGATCTTCCATCTGTTGATTCACTCCCCAAATGGCCGCAGCCACCAGGGCAGGGCCAGGCTGAAGCCAGGAGCCAGAAGTTCCGTCTGGATCACCGTGTGAGTGGCAGGGGTCCAAGCACTTGGGCCATCTTCCATTGCTTTTCCCAGGTGCAGTCGTAGGGAGCTGGATTGGAAGTAGAGCAGCCAGGATACGAACCGGCGCCCATATGGGATGCTAGAGTCACAGGCAGTGGCTTTATGTACCACACCAGAATGCTGGGCCCCCAAAAAAGTTGTTCAGAAATAACCAGACCCTGATCTCAAACATCCATTGTGAGGAAGAGCAAGAACAGGGAAGATTCTTCAAAGTTATTTCTGGCTTTGCCAGGGAGAGTGTTTCCGACGGTGACTTCGTGAAGTGACCTCTCCACCAAGCACTCTCTCAGGCAAGTGGTGTACGTTGATTCTAGTTCCCACGGGTTGACACCCCCAACAACCCAAATCCCAGACAGTTGACTGGCTCTGGTCACGTGACCTGGTGCTGCCGTTGGAGGGAAGGCCCACGGAGGCCAGGGCAGCCGCCAGGCCTTTGTTAGAGCTGTCCGCCATTACCCAGCTCAGTGAACAAGGACAGGCGACACTGACTCCCAAGCCTGTTTCCTCCACCGAGTGACTATGGGAGGTGGATTGAGTGTTCTAGAAAGTTCCTTTAAGCTTAAAAAAGTCTCAAGTGGATTTTTTAAAAAGATTTATTTATTTGAAAAGCAGAGTTACAAAGAATGAGAGAGAGAGAGAGAGAGAGAGAGAGAGAGAAATCTTCCTTCCACTGGTTCACTCTTCTAATGCCTGCATTAACCAAGGTTGGTCCAGGCCAAAGCCAGGAGCCAGGAGCTTCCTCCAGGTCTCCCACATGGGAGCAGGGGTCCAAGCAGTCGGGCCATCTTCTGCTGCTTTCCCAGGTGCATTAGCAGGGAGCTGGATCGGAAGTGAAGCAGCTGGGACTCGAACCAGTGCCTATATGGGATGCCTGTGGTACAGGCCGTGGCTTAACCCCTGCACCACAGCACCGGCCCTGCAACGTGGACTCTTTAGGCAAAGAGGTTCCATGTGACTGGGCCCCTCCACGGTAAAGTCCAAAGCCCCAGAACCTTGGGGTCTGCTGTTCGGGGCATGGACCTCGGACGTCTGTAAACGCGCTCTGTCTTGTGCACGCACATCCCCGCCCCGGCAGGTGCCTCCACCCAGGTGCAGCAAGCATCGCTGTGTGTGCTGCAGGGTTTTTTCCTGAAGGACACAGGCACAGCTCGGTGAGCGTGATGACCACAGTCTGTCCTGGCACAGTCCACACCGCGTGTGCAGGGCGAGCCCGCCGACAGCCCTTTTGCCAGTTTTTCAGCACGAATGCCAGTGCTTTCAGACCTTGGCGATGCTCATCCAGTCTCTGAGGGACTGCTTGTGTTTCCCTGTCTGGGTCGGGAATCTTACCCGAGGCCTTGGTGACAACTCCTGTGGCTGCTCATGACACCAGTGGCCTTCCTCCCCCACAGTTAGGCACTGGGCTCTGTATCTAAAGGATTTTGAAATACGTCCTGGGCAGGCGCCTCTCCAGACTCCTGACATCCTGCTTCTGGTGGGTGCCGCCTGGGCGATTCCGCAGTGGCGACATTTTAGCTCTAGTCATTAGGTCATTGGACAGAAAGTCCCACAAACTGTATTCTCAAATGAGTCTCAGACTTAACGTTCAGAAAGATGGCTCCGATTAGGGCCATGGGAGACTGAGTGATGAACCCTGTGCAGGGAGGCCGGGCCGTGTCTCCCAGGAAGTGGCACCCCCGCACACCGACACACGGGTCCTACTCTCCTCCCAGGTGCCGAGGGTCTAGGAATCGGTTCCTTCCTTGCTCGTCCCTCCCTGCCCAGCTGCTTGCTCTTTACATCTCTACTCGTCATATCCTGCTGGTGCCACCGAGGTGGGCCTTGTACAAATCCATTCACCAATGATAAGGAGAGGTTTCATCGTGTGATGATGTCATCATTGTCATCGTCCCCACCGCCACCACCACCACCACCACCATCATCTTCTCCAAACCATAGCACACATTGTGAAAAACCCAGGGGCCAGGTCCCAGGCTGCATCCACTGGTTTGGATCTTTCAAACCATTCTGTAAAGAGAGAATCACAGATTGCAGATGAGACGAATGAGGCTTGAAGAGGAAACGGTTGCCCAAGTCCAGGTGGCCGTTCAGTCCCTGAGCGTGCGTGTGGCTCCTGCTGTGTCATTCTCAGTGAGCACTCAGCAGGGTGGTGATGCCCAGTGGTGAGACCCGTCTCCACTGCCGTCATTAAGGGCCATGTTTGATGGCTGCTCACAGATGTATAGAGTAATACCAATGCTTGTTGGCCTGGGACCCTGGTAGACTATTAGGAGAGAGAGCTACAAGTTAATTTCTGATAGGTAGTAGGCCGTGGCATTTAGTGCAGTTAAAATGTTTTGGCCCAGAAATCCTTTAAAGCCCGGGTGTTGATGTGGATTTGTTCTGAGAGGAGGAGCGTGGAGGGGGCAAGAGGCGTGGAGTCACCACACAGACACCGGGAGCCAGGTGAAAGCAAGCCAGAAGCAAGCAGCCTGCAGACTCGTTTATTTCAGTTGGTACAGCAGCTTATATAGCCAAGGTGGCCAATCCGGTCAAGGGGCGGTTTATGCCCTAACCAATCAAGGCCTGTTGCTAGGCAGACTCCATTGCCAGCGGCCATCTTGGCATGTCCTCCTCATTCCACCACACCCGGGGCCCCATTCTTTATGGTGTTCTGTGGGACATGCAGCATTGATCCGAAGGGCTCTGTCCTCACCAGATGACTGACTTGGATACAGTGCTAACTGCCAACTTTGTTTTACGTTTGTGGCCTAACTGTGGCTTTTCCCCACCCCTGAGAGATCCAGGTAGACAGAGAATAACCTTCTGATGCTGTTGGGTCCACTGGAGAAGAGACAAGCGGACACAGCATCCACACTGCTTTGCCATGGGGCTCTTGTTCTGTGTGGGTGCTCAGTCAGGCTGTGGGCCCTGGTGGCGGAGGTCTGAGGAGTCCCCAGCGTTTACATCAATGTGACAGGAGCTGTGAGTGACTGGGAGGAAGATGTCCCCACCAGACCCCCAAGTGAGTCTCCACCGGCGTGGGTGAGGGGAGTGTGGCTGCAGGGAAGACGACGGGTCACGTGCACACGTCGGACCTCCAGTGGGGACAGGCTGCTGTCACTCGGCTCCTCCAGCCCGCGAGGGCTTCCTGCTAGAAGTCAGGAGACAGTGTGGAACTCTCATCGTACAAGTGTGCTTCTCCTCATTATGACCTAGAACTAGGGGCCATCTCTCTCTCTCTCTCTCCTCCCCCCCCATGTGTATGTGAAGGGCCAGTTAGGAAATACCCTGCCATGTGGGCCTTACGGCTTCTCCAGCAACTTCACAACTCTGCTGTTCACAAGCAGTAGTAGACAACACATGAATACAGTGATGTAACTGCTGCCAATAAAACTTTATTTAGAAAAAGGCTATCAGTGGGCCGTGTTTGGCCTGCAGGCTATACTTGACCCACTGCTGATCCAGGACTCAAATAAACCCACCCTCCCATGCAAACTTGAACCTGTTGCCCAGTATTGCATATTGAATTTCCTGGAAATCAGACTGTGAAGTGGACGTGAGTGGGCAGGACAGTCATTGGGAGGAAGGGGTGTTCTTGGTGAGGACACGCAGGGACAGGCAGGGGAGGTGTACAGTGGTGTAGGCATGATGAAGCTTCCACCGGCCTCTTAGGGAGCTCCGAGTGGGGGACGCCCTTCAGAGTTCTTCTGGCTGGAGCCAAGGGGTCTGTCTATCCTTGGAAAGACATGTGGCCTTGAGTGGCAGTCACCTGCTGCAGGGCAGACTGCCAAGGAGAGCTGGGTGTGTGGGGAGGGGGGGCGGGGGCACGAATGTCCTTTGTTAGCAGGAGGGGTGTGTGCTGCGATGCAGGGTATGTCACAGCCGGCTGTTCTGCCATTCAATCGACTTTATCCACTCTGTGACCCCAACTTCTCTGAAATAAGTCAAGGTCTTGCTAGGTTAGGCCTGGGGCAGTGGGCAGGGGCATGAGGGCCTGGTTGCCCATTTGAAGAAGGTATGGAGAATGCTATCATCCCCGTGTTGCGGGCCGTTGCCCAGCAGTGGGGCTGGTGACTAGGAACGGGGGATAGAGGTGGAGGGGTCACAAGCAGTCAGTTCCCTGGGCTGCGTTTGGAAGGTGAACCCGTGGGATTTGCCAGGGGGTCGGATGGGCGGCAGCAGTCCCACAGAGACTGGAGGTGGCTCCAGAGGTGTCCACCCGCCAGGTTTCGAGGGCACCCTGACCCCACAGAACTTCCCGACAAGATGGCAAACCTGCCTGCTGGAGGCTGGCAGACAGCCCCAGCCCAGCCCTGCACGCCCTGCTGGTCACGTGGATGCAAGGTGGGGGCGGAGCAAACAACTGTGTCAGCGTTTCCTCACCTTGGTGAAGCTGGAGGTTGGGCTGAGTGAGTTTCCGTGTGTTTCTGCCTGTGTAGACCGGGCAGTGTTGGAGTCAGGACCAGGAAACTAGGACGCCTGGTGTTTAGTGACAACTCCAGGGCAGCCGTGAGCACGCCGTGACCCAGGGCCAAATCCAGCTCCGTCTGTTGTGTAAAGAAAGTTCCACTGGCACACAGTCATGTGATGCACCTACACACTGGCTGGGGCCGCTTGCACGCGTGTGCAGAGGGGCAGGGGCCACGTGGCCCCCAGGCCGCCCCTGCTCACGGATGTCTTCACCTGTGCAGTGAGAGGGGTGGGCTCACCTTCTGGCCTGCTAAGTTATGCATGCGGGGGCTGGGTTTTCTGCCTGGGACCATGTGATACTCAGCCCCTTCCCTGTTGGGTCTGGAGTCCCCCCACCTTCTCTGACTGCAGCCCCCGCGCTCCCCCTTCCTGACTGCAGCTGCCACCTTGGCCACCTGTCCCTTTTCCCATCAGTGGAAAACCCCTTCTGTGACACTGGCCCTGTTCCTCGGTGGTCGGAGTCCCTGTCCAGCCCCGGCACCTCCAGCTAGCCCCAGATCAGAGTTACAGCTGGGCAACCATCCCTCACTCCACTCCCCTGGGGGCTGACGGTGTCAGCTCTGCCACCAGGCTCTGGGCTCGTGTCTGCTTCCACGAGGCTGGAACAAAACTTGGAGCCGGTTCCCCCAGCCATGCAGGTTACAGCCACTTCCGAGCTGCGTTGGCTGCTTCCTGGGGTCATTTTGTCTTGTCCAGACTGTGCAGTCCTGGGGGGCAGGATCCAAGTCAGTCTGGCATCACCTGCCTGTGCCTAGCAGGGAGCCTGGAGCACATTGTGGGGGCAGGGGACCTGTGTGCTGGCGGGGGGTGGGGGGAGCTTCTGATGACCCAACAAAGCCCATGCTGATGTCAGGACCGCTGAAATGCTGCTGTCTCTCCGTCCCCAGCCTGCCTCTCCCACGCCCACACCAAAACCTCTTAGGCAAGGAAAAGGCGGCAGCCATGTGAGAGTCACTGCCGGGAGGTGAGTTGTGGGAAGTGAGGTGGAGGCTACGGAGCCCCATTCGGGTTGAAAGTGGAGACAGGGAAGTCCTGAAGTACTGCCTTCCCCAGGAACTCAGTAAGAATGAGCAAGCGTTTCCGGGAACAGCTTGGCCCTCCGATGGTCAAGTTCAATGTGAAAGAGGGGAGAGCCTATGACCCATGTTGCAGAAACAGTTTGAAGAGGTGTTTTTGTTTGTTTAATATTTTGATGACCTAAGTCTGGGTGGCATTTCTTCATAGTCATGAACGTGATGTCCCCATCACATGTTTTCCAAGGTGGCTCCTCCCCCAGCCGCCCTCGTCAGGTTTACGGAGAAAGGGCTTATGTCTTCTCGCTTCTCTCAGTAAGGCAGTGCTGAGACGTGGTCATTGCTGGCGGACCCTCTGCTCAGGTTTCCCGAGGACTGATGGAGAGAAATGGGCTCCAGGCCTTCGGCAGGCTGACCGGATGCTGAGCTGATGTTTTAGATGGGGAAACAGCAGCGGTGAAGGTCAGGGGACTGAGCAGAGGCAGCGTAGGCTCTGATGAGGCCTGAGTTTGGGTGCAGAGAGTGCAAGTCCTTCCCAAGGGAGTCTACGTGGGGAGCACCTGGTGTTTGGCCTCACGGTGGAGACACGGTGGTTTGGCAATCACAACGTTAGCAACTGAGCCCATTAGGGTATTGGAAAGAGGGCGTGACAGCATGGTGGATTCTTTTTTTTTTTTTTTTTTTTTTTGACAGGCAGAGTGGACAGTGAGAGAGAGAGACAGAGAGAAAGGTCTTCCTTTTGCTGTTGGTTCACCCTCCAATGGCCACCGCAGCCGGCACGCTGTGGCTGGTGCACCGCGCTAATCCGAAGCCAGGAGCCAGGTGCTATTCCTGGTCTCCCATGGGGTGCAGGACCCAAGCACTTGGGCCATCCTCCACTGCACTCCCAGGCCACAGCAGAGAGCTGGCCTGGAAGGGGGCAACTGGGACAGAATCCAGTGCCCCGACCGAGACAGAATCCGGTGTGCCGGCGCCGCAGGCGAAGGATTAGCCTATTAAGCCACGGCGCCGGCCAGCGTGGTGGATTCTGTAAGGAAAAGCACCCTAGGTCCAGGTGACCCTGGAAAACCAGAGGGGCGGGGTGAGAAATCGATTCCTTTGGTTCGGTAACTGCTGTTTTCCTAACGCAGGTGGTGGAGCAGCCCGTAGGCTCGGCTTCCACTCTGCCCCAGCGTAGTCCGCTGTTAAATGCTGGCCTGGTTGCTGTACTGCTGTCACTGACCGCTTGCTTCCCCTGTTGGGTCACAGCCGCGTGAGGGCACTGCCACGGTGCAGGGCTCTGCTATCAGAGAGCCTGGACCAGGTGTTGTTAACCGGGCAGGGCTTCCGGCGTGCCTGGGGGCTCTCTCAACACACTCGTACTGATTCGATGCTGGGACCGGCACCGGAGGCTGGGTTTCCCGAGTATGAGCCCAGCTCTGGGCCTGGCTTCTCAGCTGTTCAGGTGTAGCAGGTGGTTCTTCGAGGCTGAGGCCCTGGGGAGGTCCCGACCTGAGGGTCAGGTGCCTGGCGGAGGTTTTCTGCAGGAACACAGCCTTCTGCCTGCCCTTGCCCACTCTGATTCTTGTCAGCCATGCCAGTAGGAACATCAGAAGCCAGAGTCAGTTGAGTATAAAAATGAACCCAGGGGAGGATCACTGTGTTTACAATCAGAAGTTGCTCGCTTCTCAGCCTTTCGGCTACCGTCAAGTGCAGAAACAGAGGCTGAAACTAAAGCTAGGAAACACGGTTTTCTTACCCGTTGTCTCTGTTAGCGGAAACATTTGCAGGCAGCGCTGCACGCTTCCCGTCTCCGGGAGACCTGCACTGGTTTGCTCAGGGCTTTGGTGCTGGGCCAGCTGCCCTCATTAAGCTGGTATCGTGCGGATTATCAGACAGCGCTCCCTCCTGGCGCTCCACCAAGAAAAAGCCGCACCCCTCGCTGTCTCGGGAGCTGTGCCTCTCTAGAGAGACTCCAGTTCTTCTCTGAGCGCAGTTGGCCCGTGGGCAATCGTATTTCTTCTCCTGTATCTCTTGGGGAACCCTCACAGCCAGCATGGAGGCCATCTGTGTAAATCTGTGGCGACTCACGGTGACATTGGTGCAAGACTCTCTCCTGGCTCTGACTTATCTTTCCCGGGGATACACACATCAGCTGGCTGAAACAGAGGGAAATGACGTCATCTGACTTCAGGTCTGTGCGTCCCTCAGGCAGGAGACTGAGTAAAGGCCCCGGCTTGCAGGCACACGGATGCACTGGGGTCTAGGATGGCTCTGGTGTGCTAAGAAGACAGACGTTTACCCATTTTTGTTGGTGGATGAGCCCTGTGCGGGCATGAGGTCTAGCGGCCCGTGGAGATAGTGAACAAGTGGCTCTGAGATGCTCTGGGGTCCTCACCTGCCCCTGTTGAACACGCGTGTGCACACAGGGCAATGTGAATACCTTCAGTCCAGAAGCGGTAGCCAAGAAACAGGGGGACATCAGCCCCCACCTGCAGAGTGGGGGAGGGGTTGCCCATGCCATGCCCCCATCCTGTCTCATTGTCCGCTGGGGAGACACGGCCTCCCACGTGTCGGAGGGCCCACGTGAGCTTCCTGCCGGGCGGAGCGCCTCGGCCGCGGCCCTCTGGCTGGTGGCCCCGGCGGTGCCTGTGCTTTCTGGGTCTAATGTCGTCCATGGAACTGTCACTAGAGGAGGATTTCGAGGCGTCGTTTCTTCCTCGATTCCTTTGCTGTTCTAATGGTTTTTGGTGACTGGAAAAGTAAAAGGTGCATTGTAGAAAGTGAAATAAGCATAAGCAAGAAGGGGAAATGAAATGTCCCCTACAGGTAGCGTTTCTGCTGGCAATTCAGCAGCTCCTCCCAAGCTGATGGCGCTGGTCCCTGTTACACACAAGAAACTGTCCTTACACTCTTCCTCTCGCTTCCGTAATGGAAAGAGGGTCGGGCGAGACACACATGGCCCCGTCCATCACTAACAGCTACACGGGCTCCCTTCGTCTGGAGTTTTCTGGACGATTTTTAGGCTTTATTGTTAGGTTGTTTGCATTAGAAGTTTTTATAAAAATGTACTGAGATGTCCCTGGACAGGTTTACCATTTCATGTGACATCCTCAGGCCAGATTCCTAGAATGTCTGGTCAAACAACAGGCACAGTTTTAAGGCTTTTTTTTTTTTTTTAAGATTTTATGTATTTATTCGAGAGGTAGAGTTACAGACAGTGAGAGGGAGAGACAGAGGGAAAGATCTTCTACCTGCTGGTTCACTCCCCAAATGGCCACAATGGCCAGAGCTGTGCCGATCCAAAGCCAGGAGCCAGGAGCCTCTTCCAGGTCTCCCACATGGGTGCAGGGGCCCAAGGACTTGGGCCATCTTCCAGTGCTTTCCCAGGCCACAGCAGAGAGCTGGATCGGAAGTGGAGCAGCCGGGACTCGAATTGGCTCCATATGGGACGCTGGTACCATGGGCAGCAGCTTTACCCGCTGTGCCACAGCGCCGGCCCCTAAGGCCTTTGAACATAGATTTCTAAATGACACTCGAGGTTACTACACACACCGTACAATATGTACTGTGCATTATATAACTTCCCTAAACATGTGCAAGCATTGGAGAGTGTCACCACAAACATTTTAATGCAATTTTAATAAGTGGAAAATGACATTTATGATATATTTATATTTTTTCACAAAGTTGAACTCTCAGGTTTAATATACATCTATCTTTCTTTTTTTAGTGAGTTTTCTATTTTCTGTGTTTAATTGTCACTAGTCTTTTCTTATTTTGCATATTCATTTGTTTTAGAATCTGTATTTTGCTTTTAGTGTCATTTACTCTAATTTCTAAAACTCTGAGTTGTGAGACAAGGTCAAGGTCAGATCCACGGAAGAGTCCCAGAGGCAGCAGAGTACCAGGCCGTCAGCCGCGAGCCCTCCTGTGCGCTTCGCGGGGGGGCTGTCTCAGCTGGGCGCCCCAGGTGTCAGGGGCTCGGCCGTTCTTTGCCGCCCTGTGCACCCTGGGATGCTCGGCAGGATCTCTGGTCACTTCCCTGGCACCTCTCCCTCTCCTCACTCCACACAGAACAAAAACATTTGTTTTTGTTGCCAATACTCCCCCGCCCCCCGCCCCACGAGAAGCACTGAGCCCACTGGGAACTAGGACAGGAAGGTTGGTGGGCTGGTGTTAACTCGTCCCTGTCTCACCAGTTTTCCCACTGATGTCCTTTTTCTGTTCCAGGATCCAGTCCAGGATGCCACCTTGCACTTAGTCACCATGTCTGTTTATGGTAATTTTTGACATTCGGATTTTTTATTAGCGTCTTAATCCGTCCTCTTTGTCTTTGCATGGCAGGTTTAGGGAAGACATTCTCCAGCCTACTTCTTTCCCAGCATTTGATTTAAATCTATAATCCCTTTGGCTGTGTTCCTATCAGTGTGAGTTTGGACCCTCTTTGCAGTTGTCCAGGGCCTATGGATGTCATAACCCATGATTGCTCTGATGGTTGACAATGCCAACCTCATGTTGAGCTCTTGTCTATACACGGATTTCCATGACATACGAAGGTGTTTCCTTCTAATAGTTTTCATGCCACTTGGGTGTTGTGTGTATCACAAGAGCTGCTCTGTTCTCATCCATGCATTTGAAAGGCGAGGAGCTCCAAGGTACTCCTGCGTGTGAACAAGTGACATTCGACCTATCTCATTCTGCAGGGTCACAGACTGGCTGGCCTTCAAATGTTAAATTCTGTATTATTTGAGATGCAGAACTACAGGGATGGAGAAGGGAGGAGGGAAGGAACAGGAAGGGGGGAGAGGAGGAGGGAGAGGGAGAGGGAGAGGAGGAAGGAGAATGACTGGGAGAGAGAGGAGGCCGGAGCTTCTATCTGCTTGGCAGTGGCCAGGCTGAGCCAGGCAGAGCTGAGAGCTGGGACGTCCGTCCACGTCTCCCACATAGGTGTTGGGAACTCAGTTACTTGAGCCATCACCATCCCAGCCCCAGGGTCGCATTGGCAAGAAGCCGGAGCCAGGAGCCAGGAGCCAGGGCCAGGGATCAAACCAGGCACTGAGAAGTGGGATGCGGGCATTGTAGCCAGGGTCCCAACCACTGGGACAGTCTACAGAAGCCCCCTCAGTCTAGCCGGTTACTCTGATTGTTTTAAGTCGGAGAAATAGATGAGCTATTACGAGGCATAATTTACTCCACACTGAAGTACCCTCATTTGGGTACGAAGACACTTTAAAAAGTTCATGGAAAAATGAAAACTAAGTTTATTTTAGTGCAAAAAAAATTGAAATCTATGCATTATGTTTTCATAATACATACCTTTTATTAATGTTTTTGAGGACCCCTCAATATGCATAGATTTTAAATTTTTTGCATCAAAGTGAACTTTTTTTAACTCCATTTTCCATGAGCTTTCTGAAACACCCTTGGACTATCCCTGTGGAATCAACAGCACAAGTTGATACCAGATATTTCTGACCCCTCAGAAACTAGAGCCACTTTGCAACCAGTCTCCTGCCACTCGGGGCCAGGGGACTGCCATCAGCTCTCTGCCACTCTTCCAGGATCTACCTGGGTTGCTGGGATTGGTCGCGCTCTGGGGGCGGGGTCCTGCTCACTCACACCAACAGCTTTGAATTCTGCCACGTCACCGCGTGGGTGTTTAATTCCAGCAGCATTTTGTAGTTTTCATTGTAGAGCTCACTCGTGCATTTTGTAAAACTTATCCTCACTTATTTTATATTCTGAATGCTACTGTAAATGGATATTGATTTCTTAACATTTCACTTCCAACTTTTTTGCTTACTATAGTATGTATATAATTGACTTTAGTGACCTTGATTCCTGCAACTTTGCTAAAAGCACTTAACAGTTATAGCAGTGTTTTTGTGGATTCCTTAGAATTCTCTGTGGACATAGTAGCAGTGTGTCTGAATAAACTTCCTCACCTTGATGACTTCTTCTCCTCTGTTCTTACGTTATTTTTTTTTTAAGATTTATTTATTTATTTAAGAGGCAGAGTTACAGACAGAGAGAGGGAGAGACAGAGAAGTCTGGGGCCAGCGCTGTGGTGCAGTGGGTTAATGCCCTGGCCTGAAGCGCCGGCATCCCATATGGGCGCCGGTTCTAATCCTGGCTGCTCCTCTTCCAATCCAGCTCTCTGTTATGGCCTGGGAAAGCAGTAGAAGACGGCCCAAGTGCTTGGGCCCCTTCACCCACGTGGGAGACCCAGAGGAAGCTCCTAGCTCCTGGCTCTCAGATCGGCTCAGCTCCAGCCATTGTGGCCAACTGGGGAGTGAACCAGCGGATGGAAGACATCTCTCTCTCTCTCTCTCTCTCTCTCTCTCTCTCTCTCTGCCTTTCCTCTCTGTGTAACGCTGACTTTAAAATAAAAATAAATAAAAAAGAGAGAGAGAAAGAAGTCTTCCATCTGCAGGTTCACTCCCCAAATGGCCACGATGGCTGGAGCTGGGCTGATCCAAAGCCAGAAGCCAGGAGCCTCTTCCAAGTCACCCTTGTGGTCACAGGGGCCCAAGGACTTGGGCCATCTTCTACTGCTTTCCCAGGCCATAGCAGAGAGCTGTATCAGAAGAGGAGCAGCCAAGACATGAACTGGTGCCCATGTGGGATGCCAGCGCTGCAGGCAGAGGCTTCGCCTACCATACCATAGCGCTGCCTGTCTCCTTAGCTTAGTGAAGTAGGTAAGATTTTCAGTTAAATGTTGACGAGAAGTCATGAGAAAGCAGTCTCTTTCCTTATCCCTTATTAGCTTTAGGGTTTTTATAAAACATACAGATGCAGATTGATTCCATTTGCCATGTTTTATCTTTTTTTTTGCAGTAATAGATACAACATAAAATTTAGCGTCTTGATTCATTGAGGGTGTAGTTTGTGGCATTAATTACATTCAGTTGTTTCATGACCACCATCACCACTCATATCAAGAACTCTCTCGGCCGGCACTGTGGCTCAATAGGCTAATCCTCTGCCTGCAGCGCTGGCACCCCGGGTTCTAGTTCCAGTCGGGGCACCGGAATCTGTCCCGGCTGCTCCTCTTCCAGGCCAGCTCTCTGTTGTGGCCCGGGAGGGCAGTGGAGGGTGGCCCAAGTGCTGGCCGTAGCGGACATTTGGGGGGTGAACCAATGAAAGGAAGAACTTTGTCTCTCTCCGTCTACTCTGCCTGTCAAAAAAAAAAAAAAAAAACAAAAACCCTCTCTCCATCTGGCAAAACTGAAGTTCTGCACACAGTAGGCAGGAAGTCCCAACTCCCTGGCAACCATCACCGTCCGAGTTTCTGTCTCTAGATCCAGCTGCTCTAGATAATTCACGAAAGTGAACTCCAACAGTCTCTGTCTTTCGTGATAGTCTTTTGTCCTTGGCATTCTGCCCTCGAGGTGCATCCAAGCTGTAACTTGGGTCAGAATTCCCTTCGTTGTGAAGGCTAAAGGATGTTCTGTTGTATGTGTGCGCTGCAGTGTTTACCACTCACCTCTAGATGCTACCTGGGTTGCTCCCATCTTTAGGCTGTTGTGACTAACGCTGGGAGTAGGTGTGGGCGTACAAATATCCCCGTGAGTCCTTGCTCTCGATTCTTTGGGTGTATACCCCAGGGGTAACTGATATGAGAAATCCATTTTTATTTTGGAAGGGGCTGTTGTACTGTTTTCCAGGGCAGCTGCACCCTTTTGCATTCCTGTGGGCAGTGCGTCACTGTCCCAGGTTCTCTGCGCCCTCAGAAACACCTGTCAGTGTCCGTTGGTTTTGTAATTCCCATCCTAACAGGTGTGGGGTGGGATCTCCTCGTGGCTCTTGTTCACATTTCCCTAATCATTCCCTGGTGATGCTGAATCATTTTTCTAATGTGCCCATTGGCTGTTTGTATAAAATTGGGGAAATTAAATTTTTATTCAAATACATTTTCCATTTTTATTCATATTATTTGCTTTTTAAGAATTATTTCTGCTGCCAAGTTGGTGAAATCCTTTGTTATACGTGAGTGTTGAGCATTGACACGTACTTTCTGTGCACTTATTGTGATAATGTTAAGGTTTTTCTCTTTTGTTTTATAAATATGAGAAATTATATGGATTTCCATACATTGGGTCAACTATATTTTAGGTTAACTATTTGGTCGTGATGTATTAAACTTCTTTAAACATGTAGTGTGACCTTGCATTTGCTCTTTTAGAATCTATTTTACGTTCATGTTCGTGGTGCATGTTGGTGTGTGGTGGTAGCCGTGGTTGTTCTGAAGTCTTTGGGTTGAGAAGTGTTTTCCTCTCGTTCTGAAGTGGGTTTTGTGGGACTGGTTTTGTCTCCCATGAGGTCACGTGGCCTGCACTTTTCTGTCTGGAAAGTTTCTTCCTGCATCCGGTGTCTTGACTCGCTGCGTCCAGTCGGTCTCCTGTTCCTAAGCTTGCTTAGGCAATTCGCATCTTTCAGGGAATGTGGTTTTTCCTCCAAGTCACTAAATGAACCAGCATCAGGTTGCTCCTAGGAGTCCCTTGCTACCCTCGACCTCGGGCTGTTCTCTCCCAGAGTGCTGGTGCTGCTGGTTTGTGTCTTTGCCTTTGAACCATCCAACTGGAATTTTGTCCATTTTATTGATTTTTTTTCCAAGATCTAGTTTTGTTTGAGTTTCTCCTTTGCTTATCTGTTTTCACTTATGGTCTGATTTTAGCTTTGTTTCCTCCATTTGTCTATTTGTCCTGAAATGACTTTTCTTTTTTCTTTTTTTGATTTTTTAAGAATGCTTAGATCAAAGGCTCACAGCAAGTGTTTTTATATAAACGTTTTAAGCTATAATATCCTTCTAATTTTGAAATGTTTTTTTTTTTACTTTCATTCAATTCAAAATATTTTGGTATATGTTCATCAAGATTACTTTGCTTTAGTTGTGTCTCCATCAAGACCCATCGTGGACTTTAGCGTCTAATAGGACAAGATTATTATCACTACTCTGTTCTCATTGTTTTTTTTTTTTGGAAGATTCTTTTAGCTAGACTCATGTATTTAAGTAGGACATTTAAAACATTTGCACTTGTTTTTTATGGAAAATTATTCATAGAATACATTTAAGAAGAAAACCCTTAACCTAGTAAATCTTTTCTGAGCGAATAGAGGAGGGGAGCTCAGGAGGTCCAATCACGAAGTCTTGATGAACAGAGGGAAGCAGGATCACTCTGATTTGATCAGCACACATTTATGCATTTCTTGAAATGCTGCACCATATCCCTTACATAGGTGCAGTCGTTCATCAGAAATCCTGTTTCAGGAGACGGAAGCTAACCATATGACCTGCTGTTCACACGTTGGGTATTTGTGTCAGCTCATCCCATTGTACCCTCTAACCATATACACGTAATCATTTAAAATAATCTAGTTCCACATTTATTTTGATTATCAATATGAGTGGATTTATTTCTATCATTATTTAGGTTTTCTATTTGTCTCATTTATTTATTTTTTTTAATTTTATTTTTTGACAGAGTGGACAGTGAGAGAGAGAGACAGAGAGAAAGGTCTTCCTTTTACCGTTGGTTCACCCTCCAATGGCCGCTGCGGCCGGCGCACCACGCTGACCTGAAGCCAGGAGCCAGGTGCTACCTCCTGGTCTCTCATGCGGGTGCAGGGCCCAAGCACTTGGGCCATCCTCCACTGCCCTCCTTGGCCATAGCGGAGAGCTGGCCTGGAGGAGCGGCATCCGGGACAGAATCCTGCCGCAGGCAGAGGATTAGCCTATTGAGCTGTGGTGCTGACCTCATTTATTTTTATCCTTTTAATAGCCTGATATTTAGTTTCTTATTCTGATTTTGATCTGCTATTTGCAAGTTTATTCTTTATTATTTTAGTAACTAGAATTTCTACTACATGAACTGTTTACAAAGCTAAAGCATAGTCATTGCTTTTACTCACCTCTCAAACCACTTAGAATCTTGTGACACTGCACTGCCAACCGCATCTCAAGGAGATGCCCAAGTGCCCTTGTGTTTTGGTTCTATCTTATCAATTTTTTTTTTGACAGGCAGAGTGGACAGTGAGAGACACCCCGCAATGGCCGTTGCGGCCGGCGCACCGTGCTGATCCGAAGCCAGGAGCCAGGTGCTTCTCCTGGTCTCCCATGGGGTGCAGGGCCCGAGCACTTGGGCCATCCTCCACTGCACTCCCGGGCCATAGCAGAGAGCTGGCCTGGAAGAGGAGCAACCAGGACAGAATCCGGCGCCCCGACTGGGACTAGAACCTGGTGTGCCAGCACTGCAGGCGGAGGATTAACCTATTGGGCCGTGGCGCTGGCCATCTTATCAATGTTTTTTTTAAGATTTTATTTATTTGGGAGATAGAGTTACAAAGAGAGGGAGAGACAGAAAGGAAGGTCTTCCGTCCACTGGTTCACTCCCCAAATGGCTGCAACAGCTGAGCTGGCAGATCCAAAGCCAGGAGCCAGGAGCTTCTTCCGGGTCTCCATGCAGATGCTGGGGCCCCAGCACTCGGGCCATCTTCCCAGGCCACTAGCAGGAAGCTGGATCAGAAGAGGAGCAGCCGGGACTCAAACTGGTGCCATGTGGGAGGCCGGTGCCACAGGCGGAGGCTCAGCTTCTTCGCCGCAGTGCCGGCCACTCTCATCCTGGCTTTGACTCCTGCAAATCCGATGAGTCTATCCCACGATGGGTTTACCTCAGGTACCATCACCTCGGCTCCTCTTTCTTGCATGCATCAGAACTCGTTCCTGTCCCCAGTGATCAGCTTCACCTTCCCGAAGAATGGGTTTCCTGGGCTTCTTCGGATGGAACACCCGAGAGACAGAATTTTTGTCCTCAGATCGGCCTGTTGGGGAGGGGGCAGTTCTAGAAGCCGCTTTGTTTTGCTGTGTCCAGAAAGACTTCACAAGGCAAGCTGCTCCACGTTGGTCATTATTTCCTCTCGGTCCTTTGAAAATATCACGCTGGCGCATTCGGCTTCTGCTCGGCTATGGAGAAGGCAGCGGTCCGTCCAATTGCCGCAACGCCATAGTTTTCCTTTGGGCTGCCTTAGGATTTTCTCCTTGTATTTGGTGTTATGCTTCATTATGGTGTGTTAAGTGCAGATTCGTATGGTTATTTTCATCATTGTTGTGCTTCATGAATCTGACACTGTGTTACTTCCGGGACTGTATGGGTCCCACGGCCGTCCCCTCTTTCATTCCCTCTTATCCCCTCTCTGAGTTTGGGTTAGATCAGTTTTATGCTGCCCATCCTGTTGTCCTTTCTCCTAACCTGTGTCTCAGTTTCCATTACTTTGACTTGACTCTGATACACTCAATATATTTTTCAGATTTTATTCTACTTCTCCTATTCCACTTTCAGCTGTATCTAAAGTCATCTAAGTTTTTAGCTTCTGTGAACATTTTTAATTTCTAGAAATGTGTTTTAGTTCTTTTGAAATCACTTTTGTCATTTTTATAGTTTCTGCTCACTCATAATTTTTATTAACCCTTCAATATCTTTCAACGTATCAGCAGTTTTATAGGCTGTATTTACTTATTTCCGATAGATAAGCTGTGTGTGAGTCTGATTCTGCCATTTGCTCTCCTAACTTTGGCCTAGGAAATTGTCATTCATTTGTATGTGCTGTGACTTCTGGCTCATAACTTGCCTCTCTTATTCTAAGATCATATCTATTAGAACTGCATCTATTAGAACAATTCTCTGCATTGAGGGAAACTTCCCCAGAGAGGACTCCCATGCTTCTCCCAGCTGGGCTCAGTGTGCCCAATTTCCAGCTTCCAGGGGTGGCAGACAGGTTGTGTGAATGTTGGCTCTGAGCCTGAAATGGTCCCAGCTTGTGAGAATAAACTGAGCTTTCTGTAGGGGTTTCCAACCCGATTTCCCACATTCCCAGATTTTACCATCTGGCCTCTGTTTGCCTTCAAATTCAAAAGCCTAGGTGGCCACAGATCAGCGGTAACCTTCAAGGCAGCTGGCTTTGTTCTTTGGTTTTCTCTTGGCCTCAGAAGCAGTTTCCTGATTCCTTCCACGTTGAGCCATACATTTAAAATATGTATTAATGCAGATATCCAAGACTTCTAGTTGGTTCTGTAGATTAAAAAGAAAAGGCTTGTTTTTACCCTCTGAACGTTCATTGGAATGAACTGACAAAGGTAGATTAACTACAGGAAAGACACACAGACTGCCAGTGTGCACGGCACCACGCAGTGCGGGCGGCCAGCAGCACACCGCGACTCAGAGGCTTGTGCTTCCCTTCCCGTAGGGGAGGGGCAGGGAGAAGTGTTGGGAGTAGAAAATTAATACTTTAAAGATTTTATTTATTTATTTATTTGACATGTAGAGTTATAGACAGAGAGGAGAGGCAGAGAGCATCTTCCTTCCGTTGGTTCACTCTCAAAATGGCTGCGACGGCCAGAACTGTGCCGATCCGAAGCCAGGAGCCAGGTGCTTCCTCCTGGTCTCCCATGCGAGTGCAGGGCCCAACCACTCAGGCCATCCTCCACTGCTTTCCCGCGCCACAGCAGAGAGCTGGACTGGAAGAGGAGCAACCAGGACTAGAACTGGCGCCCATATGGGATGCCGGCGCGGCAAGTGGAGGATTAACCTAGTGCACCACAGCGCTGGCCCCAGAAAATTATATTTAAGGAGATTTAATGGGCTTGAAGAAGCTAAAATGGCCAGGGACAAATCTGTTGGGTGTGCAGAATAGATGGTGGCTGGGAACCAAGTCTTTAGAAACATTGAATGGGTATAAACAGAAAGCAAAAGTCTGTCCCTACATGCCTTTCTTCCAGCGGCACGAATTCAGTTAGTGAAGATTCAGGGGAGGCACCAGACACCACTGATTTCTTTCTTGGCTGGTCTAGGCGTTAGGCAGATAAGGGGTTATCAGAGTAAAGCCTCTTCCAGCCTCTTCCGATCTCAAAGTTCCTATAATTTGAAATAATTAGCACACCAGGGCACCCTGTTCTCGGGACAGTCCCTGGACCCTTCGCTTCATCGCATGATGGGTTTTTGTAGATGAATTTGTTGTCATGGCAGTATTAACCTTGCCACGCGTGTAGATGGTCCTCTACATGTTCTGGAGGTGGAACATCAGGGTGCCACCAGAGGTGGAGCTGGTGATGGCTCTGCTCCGCTGGCTGATGGCTGATTTCTCATCAGAAAGGTGAGCTGCTGGCTCTCCTGCCCCCGTCGCCACAGCTCTGATCTCACGCCTGAGGGCTGCCTCCTCATGACCTAGTCACCACTAAAGACCCCACTTCTTAATAGCACCCTACTGGGTTACGGCTTCAACAGTTGAGTTTGGGGAACTGGGACCTCCAGTCCACTGCACAAGGCTAAGTCTTTGTTTAAGAATATTTTTGCTGATGTTTTTGCTGGCAGATGTTGGCTTTTTCTAACACTGTTGTAGTTTTTATCAAGCCATGGATTGTCTTGTTCTACTTGTTAAGCAGAGTTCTCTGCAAACGTAAGAAATAACTCTAATATTCAGATCTTGTGATGTAAACTTTTACTATTGGGCATTGAACTCCGAAGTTTTCTCTTTTTTACATTTTAAAATTATTTTTTATTTATGTAAGATGCAGAGAAAGACAGATACTCCTGTCTACTGGATACTGTAGTTGCTCCCAACGGCTGGGCTGGGCTGGGGCTGAAACCAGGAGCTGGGAACTCAGCCCAGGCCTCACACATGGGCGGTGGGAATCCAGTTGCTAAGTCCCCACCGCTGCCTCCTAGGGGTCTGCATTGGTAGACGCTGAAGCCAGGAGCCAGGCCCAGGAATTGCATTCAAGCCCACAGTGGGCACTGCTGGCTGAATGCCCCCCCCCCCAACTGTTCACTCTCACAGATAACACTTAACAGGCACTTGTGTGTGAGACTGACCACGCGTCTGCTCATGTTCTGGGCTCCACTTTTGGAAGGACTGCTGGGTATAGGGTTGAGCGCCGCAAAGACTTTGATTCTGTGGCTTTGGTTGCTTTTGCTGGGACTGGGAAAGCGACACCCCCGAGGGCGGTGCTTTGGCCTCCAGCCGCCAGTTTCAGGAGACTCAGTGGCCCCTCGAGGGACAGCCTGCGTCTCCCTGGGCTTCCAGAGAATGAGTGGTGTGTGCTGCCGCTGCGGCGCGGGGACTGTCTCTCCCCCTGTGTGACCTGTTCTCCATGGAACTGAGTCTTCCATTCTTTTTTAGTTCCTATCAAAATTCTATTTTGCTTAAGAAATACAACTTCATGCATTTAATATATGCAAATGTGGGAACACGGTGACCCCCCACCTCCCTCCACCCACACTCCCACCTTTCTTCCTCCTCCCTCTTTCTTTCTAATTCTTATTTTTTTTTTCACCAAGATCGATTTTCAGTCACAAAAAGACAAATGCCATATGGTCTCTCTGATCTGTGGTCGCTAATCCAGTACTTAAGAGTAATCCATAGGAGCAAAACTGACACCGTGAGATGCGGTGATCTTGAACAGCCCTGCCTTGACTGTTGGTGAACAGTGTTTTCCTTGTTTGTTTGTTTTTGTTCTTTTTTCTCCATGCCAGTCGGTGAGCTCTCTACGTAATGAAGGGTTAACCTTATGAGTATTAAGTGAACCGAGCCTTTCATTCTTACACTTTGCTAATTTGCTTGTAGGTTAAAAAAAAGCCATCCTATTTTTGTCTAACTTGAAATTACAAATAAGACAAAAGTTTTCATGGGCCAGTATACACAAGCGGTCTTCAAAATTTCCTGGAAAATGAATATTATGAAAACTTCATAATTTCAATTTTTTTTGCACCCGAATGATCTTTTAATCGCACCTTTCCAAAAGCTTTGTGAGGTCACTTTGTGTTTCCTTCTTTCAAAGTGGTTTTGTGCTGGATCTTCCCTGCAACTTTTTGAGTGTTAGGATTTGTCTCAGGAGTCTTTAATGGATGAATGTTATGCCGGCGGGACCACACAGCCTGTGCCATTTGGGCCAGTGTGCAGTGGTGCCTAAATCATTTCAAACTCGGGTTCAGCATTTCCACCATTGCATTTTGAGTTCTTTGTCTTTAGAGAATCGGGGTAGTTGTGACAAGTCAAAATAGCGATGGCGTATGAGGAACTGACAACATGTGGAGAAATGTGAGTGCGAAACCAACACATGTTATAGTTTCATCACATCCAGAGTACACCGGAGCGGTTACGTTGGCAACCCAGGAAGGAACGAGATAAAGTGAACTCAAGCAACAGGGCGTGGGGGAGTCCACCAGCAACTGTGTCTGCGAATTGAGTCCCAGTCAGGCCTAGGAGTATCCAAGCCCCATGCTGAGCTGTGGAACAGGGCGGGTTGGTTCCCAGTGAGGGGCACTGGGCCAGGGTGTGCCAGGGGTGGGAGCAGCACACAGTGGCCAGGGCGCACCAGGGGAGGGAGCGGCGCACAGTGGCCAGGGCGTGCCGGGGTGGGAGCAGCGCACAGCAGGTGCAGAGGTGCAGGAAGATTTGCTGGGGTTGGATGCGTCACAGCGACAGCGCAGTAATGAGAAGGAAGTGTGTGACCCAGCTTGCAGGACCACCCACGCCACATATTCCGGTTTCTCTCTGGGACCACTCCAGGACTGTGAGGAGAGACTGGAGGGACCTGTGTCTGATTGGTCTGAGACCCATGTATTGCTCCTACTTTCTTCTGATTCCTTATAAAGACCCATCCTGCCAGCTCACATCACAAAGCGAAAGTGTGCATGTACCCCACAGGCCATGGGCGAGGCTGAAATATCACTGATCATTTCAGCTCGGCTCAGTGCCTGCAAATGAGCTTTCTGCTGTTCTCCCGAGCACTGATCAAGTCGGCACGGGAGGCACCGGGTCCAGGACCAGCGGAGGATGGATGTGGAGAGTCTTTAACATGAAGTAATTGGATGTGAATCTTTCATTACATTATGAAACTTAAGGCACACAAACCAGAGTCCCTGCAGCTGAGTTGAATTAGTTCCTCAACCAAGAGAAATTGGAGTACAAGCAAAGAGACGAGCAAAGACCAGAATGCCAAGGGCAGAACTTCGCATTGCACTTGGGCTCTGCCTGCAAAGTGTGCATGTTGGCAGTTTGGAGCCGAGCCACCCCTAGCTATTCCCTCCTGGTTCTTTCACTGCGGGCCCTGACACACCGATCAGCAGGGGCTCTCTTGCGGTTTCTCAGACAAAGTGTGAGATAGAAGCCACACGCTGTAACTGAGCACTGTGTGACGTGCGTCGTCTTTCTGAGCGCGGCTCGCTGTTGCTCATTAGCCAGCGTGGGGCCGAGGGTTTCCTATCTGCGAGTTGGTCGTTGGGTCTGCTGAAACACAATGACTTCCTGCATGCACGGGAAGCGAGTACCCAATGGCCCGATGGCGTCGAGACCCTTACCCACCCTCTTCACAGGCGAGAGGTGAGTGGGGGTCTGCAGCCACTTTTAGAGGGGAGAAGATGGTTTTCAGAGGAGATGCGTGGGTCCCAAAAGGTGTGACCAAGTCCTCTGGGTCCGGGCAGGGTGCCCACCATGTAGCAGCCCATCTCCCCCACCGACTGAGATGTCTAGGGGTGGATTTACGGGGGTGGAATGAGTTCCTGAAGATCTGGCTTGTAGGTTGGAGGAGGCACTTCCCCAGAAACCCGCTGCTCGTTGGTCGATTTCTCGGCTCTTTCCGCTGGAAATAGTCATCGTGCCGCAGTGCCATTCTTTGGGGTTCAGTGTTCTGAGCCACAGCATCAGCAAGATGCCAGAGATGCAGGAGACTTCGAGGTCTCTCAACCCAAAGAAGCTCCTTCGCTCCTTTTCCAACAGAGGTTTCCCTCTAACACCTGGGTGACTTTTCTTGCAAGGAAACGCACACTCTTCTGCTCCGGGACAAAGCCCGGCCTCCCTGCTCTCCCTGAGGACACTGTCTGGCCTGCACGGCCTGAAAATTGCCCCCCACTCTCCCCTCCCCATGGCGAGATGGGTGGCGGTGTCAGGCACATGAGGTTTCCCACCCAGGGGGCAGCCGTGGCGACTGCTACCAGCTAGCTCAGTCGTGGCGCCACGGGGCACGGGGCTTCTCTGTCCCTCTTCTCTGCCCGGCTTGCATCTTCAGCTACGGCCTTGTGCAGAGAGAGCGCGGGCTGGGGCTGCTCAGGCCTGCCGCTTCGTCTGGACTTTTGGGCTGGGCAGGGCCGCGGGTGCTGGCCGAGGGAGGCGGCGACAGTGAGGCTGCTGCTGGCATGGCTGCTGCCGTCCAGTGCTCGCGCCGCTGAAATGCGGTGGTCCCACCTCCCTGCCCTCATCCCTTCCAGCCAAATGGACTCAGCACGGCAAGTTAAGGCAAGCGAGGCTTTCAACACTGCCCTGAACAGAGTGGCTGGGGTCAGACTAACGGCCAGGAGAGGGCAGAAATGCCTCTGCCTTAGGAGACCAACCCTCACGGCCGCGTTCGTCCCCTGAGGCCCCTGACATTGGGAGAACTCAAGCTCCTCTCCAGGGTGAGGGCACTTTGGCTACTGTCAGGTCTTCCGACCTCCCCACTCTGCGCGGGCAGTGGCCTTGCCCTGGCGCTCACCTTCACATTCCTGCCTCCCAGTGGGATGCCTGAAGACGGGACGGGTCTGAAGCAATGTTCGGATTGTGTGATTGTACTCTCGAGTGTGAATTCTGCATCTGCTCCCTAGCTGCTGTCACCAGATGGCCGGGTGGCTCTTCGGTGTTCTGCTGGGCTGCTCGTGGGCCCACCAGTTGCGTGGGGATGTGAGTCAGGGGACAAGTGCTGGTGTCCAGCAGGTGCCAGGGCCCTGCAAAGCAGGACCCCTACACTCATGGAGTGTGCGTGCTGAGTGGTCACAGACGCACTCCAAGCATTAACTTCAGCTTGAGAAATGTCAAGTGGTGATAAGAATCTGGCAGGACACTGGGCTCTGCGGATGTGACTGGGCTGCCTACTTGGTGGCTCCCATGGTGGCTTCTCTGAGTGACATTTCAGCCAGGGTCGTCATGATAAGAAGGCGCCAAGCCTTGTGACATTGCAGAGGATTTGTAGTCTAGAAGGAATAGCAGGCAGAATGACACAAGAATGGAGCCGGCACATTCAGTGGACAAGGCCAAGTCCAGCGGGACTGGAGAGTACAGGGACAGTGGGGACAGGGCGTGTCTCCAGCAGGAAGTCTGTGGTGTATCTGAGTGGGAGTGGTCCAAGCAGAGGTGGTCGTAGGTTTTCTCGAGCTCACTGAAGCGGGGTGAGTATCTGAGTGGCGATGGAGAGAGTAGGAGGCCCCAGGCGCGTTCCAGGAAGAGGTGACAGGGCAGGCTGAGGGTTTCCACGCAGAATAGATGAAGGCAGGAGTCAAGGCACTGCCTGAGTTTGCAGGCAGGTGAGTCACTGTTGGCCGTCGTTGAAACAGGCCCTGCCCAATCACCAACCGATCATTTTCAGACACGAGAGGCCCTGAGCGGACGGCCGCAGGCTCAGCAGCCTCGGGGGCCAGTCAGCAACGCCTGACAGCCCGTGGCAGACGTTCTCAGCACTGGACCAAGTTGTACGTGGAGGCGTGGCCGTGTTTAAGACGCGGTGAAGGGGCCAGTGCGGCGGCTCACTAGGCTAATCCTCCGCCTGCGGTGCCGGCACACTGGGTTCTAGTCCCGGTCAGGGTGCCGGATTCTGTCCCGGTTGCCCCTCTTCCAGTCCAGCTCTCTGCTGTGGCCAGGCAGTGCAGTGGAGGATGGCCCAAGTGCTTGGGCCCTGCACCCCATGGGAGACCAGGAGAAGCACCTGGCTCCTGGCTTCGGATCAGCGTGGTGCGCCAGCCACAACATGCCACCAGAGCAGCCACTGTGTGGTGAACCAATGGAAAAAGGAAGACCTTTCTCTCTGTCTCTCTCTCTCACTGTCCACTCTGCCTGTCAAAAAAAAAGACACAGTGAAGGGACAAGTACCCCGAGCAGCAAAATGCTCGTGTGTGGAAAACCAGCATGTCAAAGCCGAGAGAAGAGTGAGCGAATTTTGCCACACGTAGAGCTTGCTGCACTTCTGTGAGACGAGGGAGACACCAAGGCCACTTCCAGAGCTGCCGTGACTGAGTCTGGCGCACGGCGGTGTCAGTGTTTAGATGACGTCAGCGCTGGACCAGCCGGTTTTCCCTAGGCGGGTAACTGTTTTCAAAGTTTGTTTTTAACTGTAATTTTATTATATCCAAGCGGCATTTTCCTTCCTTGCCGTGTAGAATCACATGAGAATAGTGAAAGCCATTAGGAAAATCAAATGCTTCTTAAACACATTTCCTTTATAGTAAACTTTTCTGGAATACAGCTCTTGTTTTGAACCAAAATGCAGGCGCCATTTCCACAGTCGGCTGTCCAATTAAAACCTTCCAGGATCACGGTCAGCGGGAAGACATGGGATGTGTGTGTGGGGGGGGGTTAAAATGCACGTGACGGCAGCTGCGCTCAGAGGCTAAGTGGGCAGGATTCCTCGTTATCCCGTGTCGAAACCTCTCTGTGACCGCTGTCCTCATGGCGGAGCTGGTCTCCAGGCAGCGAGGCACACCACAGTTCCTCCTTGTTTGTGTCTTTACGACCCCAAATAGAAAGAATACATATGTTTTCCTTCTTCACATTTATTTTTAGAAAATCTGGAAGATGAAATGCCTCCAGCTCGGCCACATGCCTCCTATTAGCCTTAATGGGAGCAAGGCGTCTTCGTGGAAGAAGAGAGTAATCCCCAAGGGTATAAATAGCAGGCGCGCGGCCACAAGGGTCTGAGCCGTGTCCCTGAGAGGGGTGGCCCCGCCCAGGTCAGGTGCCCATGCGGGTTGGGTTGGTTGAGCCTCCAGGGCCCCTTGGGAGCTCAGCACCCAGAGGTCCCTTCCAGCCCCGTTCTCAGCTCTCCAGGCCTGGCAGGGAGGCTCTGCAGTGCTTACTGGGAACCCCATGCGTTTGGGCTCAATGCCTCTGGGCTTGCTGCATTCTCTGCCCCAAGCTCAGGACACAACAGTGTGGCCCCAGAGCTTGCCCGTTGACTAGAAGTTAACACAACTGATAAGGCGTTTCAATAGAGCCGTGTGTTCCTGAGCCCCACCTCCAAGGACTGGGAGGCCCGCCCGTTCCTGCAGCGTTTGCAGCCTTGCAATACAGGGATCACTTGTGTCTGCCCACTGGTTGGCCTTGGACAGCTGTGTTTCGTGGTCCTCAGGGCGGGGGTAGGGTGACTTGGGCACACGTCTCACTATGTGTGCATCCCCCTTCCCAGCCCTCGTGGCGCATCTGTATCCAGGTGATTCTGATTAAAGTGCTCGGGACACTTTTGAAGGTCCGAAGGCAAGGAAGTTAGAGGTGCTCCCCCGGGGAGCCTGTCCCAGGAGGGCATGTGCAGGGGCCAGGCGGCTGGGCCTGTGTCAGCCCTGATTCTGCATTGCAAATTGACCTGGGGGTCTCACAGCTCCACATCCCTCTGTCTCACCTGCTGCCCGGTGACATGACACAGAAGGGACAAGACCAAGGCCAGGGGCACTGGAAAGCAGAACTGCCCCCCCAGCTCCCCTCAGGCCCAGGAAAGGGGCTGAGTCCTCCCCCACAAGGGGCAGCTCTCCCACCACCCCGTGAGGTAGACACCTGCATCCACGCTCTCCTGGCCTTCATTCAACACACTCCACAAGGTGGCAGGGGGTGAGCCATGGGCAGTCGTGGGGTGTGGCGGTGAGGTTTGGGTCAAGGATTTAGCAAACTGACTTCCTGCCTTTGTCTCCCTGTGTGTGTGTGTGTGTGTGTGTGTGTACTCCCCCCAGCCTTGAAACAAAGGACAAAAATCCATCCCGTCACTCAGGGTAGGCATTGTTAGCTGTGCCATGCCGCGGGCCCTCCTGGGGCGGCGCCGCTCTATCAGTTTCCCTGGGGAGTGGGAGGGGTATTAGCCCATGTGGGGAGGAGCAGCTTGAGATCAGATGGGTTGGGTGAGCTGAGCACAGTGTCACAGCTAATGAGAGGCAGGACCAGGTGGCACTAGTTCCCGAGCTGTACTCCTGGCTCGTTCCAGCACCTTCCATCCTCCTGAATGATGTCACATTGCAAACGCCGCCATCCTGGGACATATCATGGCCTCTCCAAGGCCTGTGCAGATGTGTGGATCAAGAGCTGAGCTCGGTGGAATTCTGGGTAGCTGAGGACGTATCTCTACCACCCGCAGGCTGACAGCACTGGATGACCTCGGTGTCTTAATTCACAGAGCTCAGGGGCAGGCATTTGGCACAGTGAGGAAGACAGTGCTTGGGGCACCCAAGTCCCATTTGAGATTCAAGTCCTGGATTCGAGTCCTGGCTCCACGTCTAATCCCAGGTTCCTGCTGTTGCACCCCTGGGAGGTGGCTCAACGACCTGGGTCCCTGCTGCCCCTGTGGGAGATCTGGATTCACCTCCTGGCTCCTGACCCCCGCCTGGCCCATCCCCAGCTGTTAGGGGCACTTGAGAGTGAACTAGCAGGTGGAAGAACCCTGTCGATGTCTGTTTTCCTCTATGTCTGTTTTTCTCTGTCTTTCTGCCTTTCAAATAAAAAATTAGTATAAAACAGGATTTTGCAAATGTTAATACTAGGGATCATAGTCGTCTTAGACTCACTGAGAAGTGACTTTTTTTTTTTTGACAGGCAGAGTTAAACAGTGAGAGAGAGACAGAGAGAAAGGTCTTCCTTCCATTGGTTCACCCCCCAAATGGCCGCTACGGCCGGCGTGCTGCACCGATCCAAAGCCAGGAGCCAGGTGGTTCCTCCTGGTTTCCCATGCGGGTGCAGGGCCCAAACACTTGGACCATCCTCCACTGCCCTCCTGGGCCACAGCAGAGAGCTGGACTGGAAGAGGAGCAACTGGGACAGAATCCAGCGTCCCAACCAGGACTAGAACCCAGGGTGCCGGCACTGCAGGCGGAGGATTAGCCTAGTGACCTGCAGCACCAGCCAGAGAAGTGACTTTCAACTGCTGCTCTCTGGGGCACTGTCGCTAGCCTAACCCAAATGACTGTTGTTAAAACCACTTAGATCAGAACTAAGTTAAATGAGCAGAAATGCAGTAGGGGGCAGTGCTGAGAGCCCCGTGTGCCCTCCTGTTAGTTGCTAACAGTGACCATTTGAAAAGCGCCTCTTGAATCAAACACCCGAGACCAATGCCTCATCCCAAAGCTGGCTTTGAAAGGCATCAAGGGGGCTGGTGTGGAGGAGCAGCGGGTTAAGCCGCCACCTGGGGCGATGCCAGCATCCCATACGAGCCCTGGTTTGAGTCCTGGCTGTTCCACTTCTGATCCAGCTCCCTGCAAATGGGCTTTGAAAGCTCCAGAAAAGCATTGGACCCCCAGCGCCCAGCGGAAGAGACCCGGATGGAGCCCCTGGCTTTGGCCTGGCCCAGCCCTGGCCATTGCAGACATTTGGGGAGTGACCAGCAGACAGAAGATGGCTCTCTCTTAGCTCCATCTGCAGGAGATGCTGGCTCAGGAAGGCCTTGTTCTGTTCAGTGATGTTCACCCTCTCCCCATCTCTCCCATTGTCTTCTCAAAGACACAGCCCTGTGTTTACCCCGGCAAAGATCTCCCAGCTTGAGGATGGAGGCCCATGCTCTCATTTCATATTCACAGCATGGAAGCAGTTAAATGTATTTGCATGTGTCTGAGACTAAGGGCTCTCGCGGGCCCTGCCCGTAAACCGAGTTTTGTATCTTACCAGGCAAACGCATTCCTCAGGAAGTCCACCCAAAGGGAGTGACCAGAATCAGAGCGCTTGGCTGGGCCTCGCCACCTGTTTAGCTCATCGGGAAATGGTCACCTGGGGAGGGAAGAAAACGGACACGTCTGAGCCCATTCCCCGGCGGAGGGGAAACCAGCCGGCGTGCCGGTCTCCGTCTATGCATGCCGACAGCAGCCAGGCTGGCCTGCGCTGCCTCAAACTCCTCATCACTGGATTTATCCCCAGGGACTATTTTCCTGTGGCCTGTGCGCCTCTTTGGGGAGCGTCTCCAATTCTGATCCACATAGCTCCACATTCCTCCACAGGCACACACAGGCCGCGGGTTTGCCCCTGAGCTGGGGCTGATAGCGCTGAGGTTTGCAAGGAACATCTGAGAAAACCAGAAGGAAGCCGGCCGCGGCGGAAGTGCTGCCGGCTGGCCCCGCTGCCCTGAGAAGTGGGACTTGGGGTCTTTTCCACGGGAATCCTGCAGTCTTGGAATGCACTTCCTTTGCTAATGTGGGATCCTTGGGGCATTCACATCCTGCCCAAATGGGGTTTCCAGAGCTGAGTGGCCTGGGGTGGGGGTGGAGGAAGCAGAGGTATTGTACGTCGGGCAAGCCTGGCTCTATCCTGCCCCAGCCCCACACAGCGACAAAACCGGGAATCCTCATGGCTGTGTCCTGGACACACGTGTGGACTTGAGTGTGGGTCGTGTTAGCGGGGGGATCAGCCTGCAGAGCCCTCACGAGTTCCAAATGTCCTGTGTCCCACTCCACGCTCAGCCTCTGGCCGTGCAGACCGAGCTGGTTCACTTCCTTCAGGACTCAGCACGCATCACCCGGTTTCTGGGCGGAGGCTCAGATCAAACCTTTGTTATCCCCCAGCACCTCCCGGGTCCCCTCTGCATCCCCACGCGGTGTCAAGCTCACGAGTGCCAGGTTTGCCGAGTGTTTTCACAGAAATGGGGGAGATGTCATATACGTGCAAATCACGGCTGGAAAGCAGCTGTGCGGATGCCCGAGGCTGCGTGATGGGCGTGGCTGGGAGGCGTGGGTGTGCGGGAAGGACCCAGGGCTGCCTAGGAGTGGACGTGCAGCACTCCACGGGCGCGGCTGGTGCAGGGCCTCATCTTGTCTGGAAGAGCCCCTGCCCCTCACTGGCTCGGCTGAGCCCCCTGGAGGGATCTAGCCTCCCTGGAGTGTTTCCGTGCTGTGCTGCCCTTCCGCTTTCCAAGTGGTCTTTGCTCTGCCGCTCTGACCTGGTTCACTCGCTGCAGGGCCCTGCAGGGTTTGCTGTGCTGGATCCCACGGCTAGGATGCAGGCACTGTTTCACAATCGGGGCTGCCCAGAACAGCTGGCCACACCCTCAGCTCAGAGCTGCGGTCGGTCGGAAGTGGCCGCTAGGAGGAGCGGTCCACTCTGACCGCACGCAGCCTTCAGGCCGTGGCCGTTACCCGCCCCGCCCCTGCCCCCCATCCTTAGATCTGTTCCCCCGGCCCTCGGCTTCTTGCTGACAGAGGACGGGAGCAGAGGAGCAAGCGTGCTGCTCAGGCTGGGGACCGTCCCGCAGGCCATGCCCAAGTGGCGTCCAGGCAGGCAGTTTTGGGTGAAATCTAGGTTCATGAGTGGTTTGGTCAAGCATTGCTCGAGTTCTCTTATTTTACAAGTGGCGTCAGAAGTCCTTTAAAAAGTGAGCCGAGTGCAGTGGCGTGTTGAGCTGACGGCTGTTTGCTGTCAACTTCGTGGTCATTTTACAGTGCTCTGTACTTTGGCCTAATTGCTGTGTTCCCGTCTGCGATCCGCATTCTTCTCTTTGTTATACATGTGACGTATGTAATGCAGGGGCCACGTTTTTATTAGCAGGCTGCTGAGCCACTGACGCTTTCTGTTCTTAACCACATCCCAGTGTAAACTCCTGGGTCTCTAAGTGGTTCCTGGATCATCGGGATGGCTTGGGAACTCAGAAATGCGCGTGGCAGCGGTGGTGGGAGCCGGCATGCAGGTGAGGGTCGTGGGGACAGGCGGCATGTGTGGGATTTTTTTATTGTTGCATTCCTAGTGCCTGGCACACACTCAGGACGCAGTAAGTGGTTGCTGATTTGAGGATGAAGGAATGAAGAAATTTCTCTGAGACCAGGAGAGACCAGCGACAGTCTCCTTTCCTCCCTCCCTTCCTTCCTCCCTCCCTGAGTGCAAACGACTCCAGTGAGCATGCAAGGGTGGGCGTCAGAAAGGGGAGCCTCGCTCTGCCTCCCCACCCTGCCCACATGCACAGAAACACACATCCACACCGTGCTACAGGGAGGGCACTCCAGCCCTCAGCAAACATCCCACGCGACAGGAGCCTGGAGTGGCCAAGGTCCTCCTCTGTGGCCCCCTTGGCCAGGTCCTCCTCTGCGGCCCCTTGGACACCTGGCAGAGCAGCTTGACTTGTGATGAATTTTTAACATGCAGAGTTACGTGCTTGGGAATCGTCAGAGCTCAGAAAATCAGGAGGAAGGGAAGAGATGGGAGCCCCAGGAGTGTGGTGGGGTAGGTGGGGCCTAAATTCCCATTCCAGCCTCTTCTTATGTAGAGAAGCATTCGAAGAAGAGGCACAAATACCATGTACATGTGATGAAGTTTATTTAAAAAGTGAGGGAAACACACACACACACACACACACACACACGCACGGGCATTGTTTAGGGAGAGTGGGCCAGGAAGGGAAAAGAGAGAGAGATTTCCATACTGCTGCTTAATCTGGGTCCACGTGAGGGAAGAGAGAGAGAGAGAGAGAGAGAGAGAGAGAGAGAGAGAGAGAGAGAGAGAGAAAGGGAGAAGAGAGAGTGGAGAGGGGAGAGGGAGAACCCCCTTCCCTCTTCCTGTGAATTTAGAAAGGGGAGTGGTTACATGGTACTGCCCCCAGGTCCCAGATCAGGGGAGGTACATCCTGGGGAGGGGTCATCTGATTGACAGGTGCGTGGATAGGATTATGGGGCAGGGGAAGGTGTGGTTTCCAGCTCCTGGCTCTAATCTAGCCACCTGCCTTATCACATATCAGAGGACCAGGCAGCATAGGAACAGTGGGCCAGGATAGCAATGGGCCATCGCCCCTGCTCCGTCCCTGACAACCACACACCACAGGCTTGGGCCTCCCTGCACCACTGTGCTGGACAGGAGCGATGCTGCTCTGATGTCAGCTTGGCTCACAGCTCGGCAGTGAAAGCCATGAGGGAGAGCCTCATGCTGGTGCCGGAGAAACCACGGCACCCCGCAGAGATGGCCGCTGTGAGCGCGGGAGTTCACGTTCTTATACGTTGCTCTCTTTCCAATTCTGTGCTCATCTACTGATCTTGTGACATACAAAAAGTTTTTATTAATATAAGTAGAACAGATTTCATGAATTTCATAGATCAGATTCTCAGAAAAAAACCACGCTTTCCCCTCCCTCCCTCCCTCCATGCCCTCCTTCTTCCCTTTCTTTTCTTCTCTTTGATTTTTGCAATAACATACTTTCACTTACAATGACAGGCTTAATGCACCCCCAACCACAATGCTCAACAAGTAAAAAGGAGAGACCACTGTTCACCGGAGTATGAACAATAATGGAATCATAAGCTGTCAGTAATTTCTAGTACTGTTTTTTGTGTTCTATATTCTACATATAAAAATGTCCTTTTGGGACTGGTTTATATCACTAAGCTTAATGGTCTCCAGTTGTTTCCATTTTGTTGCAAAAGTCGGGATTTCATTCTTTTTTATGCCTGAGTAGTATTTCACCACACTATATTTACTTTATATATATACATACATACATACATACATACATACACACACATACATACATACACACACACATACATACATACATACATACATTTTCTTTATCCAGTTATCATTCGATGGACGTCTGAGTTGATTCCATGGCTTAGCTATTTTGAATTGAGAGGTAATAAATATGGGGGTACAGATAATTCTTTCATATACTGATTTCATTTCCCTTGGTTAACTTCCCAGAGTAGGTGGCTGATTCATATTGTAGATATATTTTCAGATTTCTGAGGAGTCGCCATAATTTCTTCCATAATGGTTGTACTAGTTTGTATTCCCACCAACAGTGTGTTAGGGTACATTTTTCCCCACATTTTTGGCCAGCATTTGTTATTTTTTGATTTTTGGATGATCAACATTGTAACTGGAGTAAACTGAAACCTCATTGTGGCTTTTGTTTGCATTTGCCTGATGGCAGTTATCCTGAACACTTTTTTCATGTGTCTGTTGGACATTTGAACTTCGTACTTTGAAAGATGCCTGTTCATGGCCTTTGCCCATTTCTTTCTTTCTTTCTTTCTTTCTTTCTTTCTTTCTTTCTTTCTTTCTTTCTTTCTTTCTTTCTTTCTTTCTTCTTTTGTTGACAGGCAGAGTGGACAGTGAGGAGAGAGAAACAGAGAGAAAGGTCTTCCTTTGCCATTGGTTCACCCTCCAATGGCCGCTGCAGCCGGCGTGCTGCGGCCGGCGCACTGCGCTGACCCAAAGGCAGGAGCCAGGTGCTTTTTGGTCTCCCATGGGGTGAGACAAAGCACTTGAGCCATCCTCCACTGCACTCCTGGGCCATAGCAGAGAGCTGGCCTGGAAGAGGGGAACTGGGACAGAATCCGGCGCCCCGACCGGGAATAGAACCCAGTGTGCCGGTGCCGCTAGGCGGAGGATTAGCCTGTTGAGCCGCGGTGCCGGCCTGCCCATTTCTTAACTGGACTGTTTGTTTTGTTGTTGTTGAGTTTCTAAAGCACCTTATATATCCTATATATTAATCCTTTACATGCATAGTTTGAAAATATTTTCTCCCATTTTGTTGGTTGCCTCTTCAGTTTGTTGAATGTGTCCTTTGCTGTGTAGAATCTTCTCAGCTTGATGCAATCCTATTTGTCTATGTAGGCTTTTATTGCTCATTCTTCTGGGGTCTTATTCAAGAAGTCTTTGCCTATGCCAATGTTTAGCAGAGTTTCCTCAATGTTTTTCTCTAGTAATTTGATGATATCAGATCATAGATTTAGATCTTTGATCCATTTTGAGTTGATTTTTGTATGAGATGTAATGTAAGGGTCTTGTTTCAGACTTTTGCATGTGGAGATCCAATTTTCCCAACACCATTTGGAGACTGCCTTTTCACTAGGGATTGGATTTAGCTTTTTTTTGTCAAAGATTAGTTGGTTGTAGGTGCATGGATTAATTTCTGGGGTTTCTAGTCTGTTCATTTGGTCTACAGGTCTATTTTTGTGCCAGTTCCAGACTGTTTTGATTATAACTGACTCATAGTATGCCTTGAAATCTTGTATTGTTGGAAATCTGACTTTGTTTTTGTTGTTTAAAATGGCTTTAGCTATTTAGGGTCTCTTAGAAGAAGGTCGTTGGAATTTTGATTGGGATAACATTAACACCATAAATTGCTTTGGGTAGTATGGACATTCCAATGATCAAATTAAATTAACACTTAATTAACATTTAAATTAAATTTGATGAACATTTAATTCTTTAATCTATAAACATGGAAGATTTTTCCATTTTTTGAGTCTTCTCCTGTTTTTCTCCCCTTAATGTTTTGTAATTTTCATTGTATAGATCCTTCACATCGTTGGTTAAATTTATTCAAAGGTATTTAAATTTTTTTGTTAACTATTGTGAATGTTACTTATCTTACATATACTTTATCAGTCATGGCATTATTTGTGTGTACAAATGCTATTAACTTTTGTCTGTTGATTTTATATCCTCAGATTTACCAAACTCTTTTATGAGTTCCAATAGAGAGTCTCTCTCTCTCTCTCTCTTAAAGATTTATTTATTTATTTGAAAGTCAGAGTTACACAGAGAAAAGGTGGTTGCAGGGCCCAAGGCCTTGTCTACTGCTTTCCCAGGCCATAGCAGAGAGCTGGATTGGAAGTGGAGCAGCCAGGACTTGAACCGGTACCCATATGGGATGCCAGCACTGCACGCAGCGACTTTACCTGCTATGCCACAGCACAGGCCCCCCAATATCCTCTGGTGAAGCCTTTTGGCCCCCCTTTATATAGGATCATGTCATCTGCAAACAGGGATAATTTAACTTCTTCCTTTCCGATTTGTATACTTTTTTTTTCTTGCTTAATGGCTCAGGCTGAAACTTCTATAACTATATTGAATATTGGTGATGTAAGTGGGCATCCTTGTCTGGTTCCAGGTCTTAATGAAAGTGCTTCCGGCTTTTCCCCATTCAATGTGATGCTGCCTGAGGTTTGTTGTGTGTGCCTTTGTGTCGGAATCTATTCCTTCTGTACCCATTTTAAAGGTTTTTATCATGAAAGGATGCTTTATTTTATCAAATTATTTCTCTGCATCTATCAAGATAATCATGTGGTTTTTATTCATCCACTTGTTATTGCAATATACCATGTTTACTTATTTGCATATGTTGAATAATCCCTGCACCCCTGGGATAAATATGACTTGGTCAGGGTGTATGATCTTTTGGACATGTTGTTGGATTTGATTAGCTAGTATCTTGTTGAGGATTTTTGCATCCATGTTCATCAGGGTTGTTGATCGATAGTTCTCTTTCTTGTATCTTTTTCTAGTTTTCTCTGATATTAGAATATCCACTCCTACTCATTTTTTATTTCCATTTGCATGGAGTTCTTTTTCCATCCTTTCACTTTCATTCTGTGTGTATCCTTGTTGGTAAGATGGATTTCTTGTAAGTAGCATATAGATGATTCTTACTTTTCAATCCATTTAGCCAGTCTGTATCTTTTAATTGAAGATTTTAGTCCATTTACAGTCAGGATAATTAATGACTTGGTCTTGCCATTTTCTCATAAATATTCATATTGCTTGTTTTTGATCTTCTTTGTACTATTGTTAGGAGGTTTTCTGCTTTCACATTCTTGAATGATGCTGAGTATCTTTCTGTTTCTGCACATAAGACATCCTTAACTATCATTTTGTAAGGCTGGCCAGGTGGTGACAAATTCTTTAAATTTTTGTTTGTTTTGGAAAGTCTCTATTTCTATTTATTTATAAATGAGAGCTTCACTGGGTACAGTATCCTGGAATGACTTTTTCTTTAAGGGCTTGGACTATATCTCTCCACTCTCCCCTAGCCAATAGGGTTTATGATGAGAACTCTGCTGTCAATCTGATTGAAGATTTTTCTCTTGCACATTTTAGGATCTTTTCTTTGTGTTTTACTTTTCCAAGTTTGAGTATAATGTGTTGTGGCAAAGATCTTGATCATGTCTGTTTGGGGTTCTGTGTGCTTCCTGTACTTGTTTGACCATATATTTGTCCAAATTAGGGAAAATTTCTGCTACTATTTCATTGAATAAGTTTTCTAAGTCATTCTGCTTTTCCACACCTTCAGGAGGAATGCTGACATGTAAGTTTTTTCATCTGTTGGTATCGTGTCGATTCTGAGCAGTTTTTAGTTTTTCTAATTTTCTTCTTTTTTGCCTGATTGAAATACTTCAAAAGCTTTGTCATCCAGTCCAAATATTTTTTTCTTCTGCTTTACCAAGTCTGTTGTTTAAGCTTTCCACCATATTTTTACTTGACATAATAAATTCTTCATTTCCAATATTTCAGTTTGATTTTTCTTTAATATTTCTACTTCACAGCAGAATTTCTCATCCCTGTCTTCACAGTTTCTTTAACTCATATAATTGCTTCTCTGTGACTTTTTTTATTTGACAGGTAGAGTTATAGACAATGAGAAAGAGAGACAGAGAGAAAGGTCTTCCTTCCGTTGGTTCACTCCCCAAATGGCCACTACGGCTGGCGCGCTGCACCGATCTGAAGCCAGGAGCCAGGTGCTTCTCCTGGTCTCCCATGGGGTGAGACCAAGCACCTGGGTCATCCTCCACTGCACTGCCTGGCCACAGCAGAGAGCTGGCCTGGAAGAGGAGCAACTGGGACTAGAATCCGGCGCCCATATGGGATGCCGGCACCGTCTGTGGTTTTGAGTAATCTTACAATTATTCTTTCGCATTCCTTTTCAGGCATTCCATCAATCTCCTTATCTTCACAGTCCAATTCTGAAGTCTGGTTGTGTTCCTTTTACAGAGTCATATTGTCCTCCTTATTCATGTTTCTTGTATTTCTAGACTTATTTTCCACATCTGGAGAAAGACTTTGTGATGTCTCATCTGAAGTCTTTGTTCTTGGGAGTGTGCCGCGAGATGTGGTAGAATGCCTGCACCTTCAGGGCGTATGCAGAGTGTGTGAAGGGCAGGGCGGGGGCTCTGGGCAGTGTTGACGGGGCGGGGGAAGTTGGGGTAGCACCCAAGTTATGTGTGGTAGCTCCCCTCTGCAGTCAGCAGGGAGGGGTGACCATCCTGGCTGCTGTGAGCACTGCCTCCCCCTCCCCTGTGCCCCACCCCCGACTCACGCAGGTGCATGAACCACACTCCATAGTGTGGAGTACACACTATGTACACACTCCATGTCCCTTCCCAGCGCTCCAGGAATTTGAGCCTCAGGAGTCAGCTCAGTGATTTCCCGAGGACCAGGCACATTCCACACCCTTATAGGTTCCCTGGCCTGTGGAACCACATCGCTAGAGCCTGCTGCCTGCCTGCCACAGGCCGCTCGGTGCCCCGCCCCGGTAAGTTGAGTCCGGAGCTTTGGTGGGAGGAGAGGAGGGGAGCATTGTGTCAAACGTGGGCCCTGTCCCTGCCAGCTCTTCAGGCCAGGCTCCACTCACCTTATTGTATGAAGATGGTGCCTCCCCCATGGTCACCGGGCTCCTTGCTGGGGGAGGAGAGGGGCACAATGTGCTCCCCAGAGTCAACTCCCCAGAGTTAAGTGTCCTCTGCCTGCTCATCTGCCTGGACTCCACGTCAGTGGGGACCACGAGGCTCTCCCCCAGGCAAGGTCACCAGTGGAGCAAGGGCTTCTGCAGCCTCCTCTCTCCTTGCTCTGGGAGGCGGCTTTCCCGCCAGCTGCTGGCCACCAGCGTCTCGCGGGTCCTGTGAGCCCTGTGTACCATCCCCGCTTTGCTGTCTCAGAGCCTCTCCTCTTTCTGTGGACTTTGCACTGCAGACTGCCCTCCAACTCCCTCCTAGGAACGCAGATCCCCCCTGTTTTTCTGGTATCTTCCCATGATCAAAATCAATACGTCTTTTCCCTATTCAGCCATCTTGGAACCCCACACTGTGCATTTTTTTTAGAAAACGTATTTTGACGGAAATATGTCTTAATGAAAATGTAATGGTCACTTTGGGGAGCTTTTGCAACAAGCGTTTAAGGAAAGTTCAGATGTTCTGCATGCTGCAGGAGTGTGCGTCAGGCTTGGATAAAGGATTGTGGGAAAGTAACCACGGGGACTCCACTTCCTGCGTGGAAACAGAAATACACGACCTCATCCTCCCCCGACTCACGTCGCCTGCTGACCACCTGCAGTGTTGTGGCGGTGACGCTGTTGGCAAGCAGACGTGTGCACGTTCCTGTGTGTGTGTGCATGTTCCTGTTCCTTTGTGTGTTCTTGTGTACATGTGTGTTCCTGTGTCTGTATTCTTGTGTGCATGTATGTGTTCCAGTATGTGTGTTTCTGTGTGCGTTCGTGTTCCTGTGTGTGTCACTGTGTATGTATGTGTGTATGTTCCTGTGTGAGTTCTTGTGTATGTGTGCCTGTTCATGTGTTCATGTCTGTGTCTTCCTGTGTGTTCTCTGTGTGTATTCCTGTATTGTGTTCCCGTGTGCATATGTGTGTTCCTGTGTGCTTGTGTATTCTTGTATGTTCTAACCTTGACTTGTGGAAAGGCCCCTTGGCAAATTATGCTTTTCTCAAAAAATTCATTTTCATTGTTAGATGAATCACGTTTACAGTTAAAGATGCTGAACAGAGCACCCACGCTGCTAGGTGGGTGAAGAAGCGGGATGTTCTCGAGGTTTCAGACAACGTCCCTGAGCCCTCCTGGCTGACGTCCACCCACATCCCACCCAACGAGTGTGCACTTTATTCGTTGCTTTTATTCCTGATTTTCCCACCTGTGTCGGTCTCCTTAACCGTTATATCTTCAGTGCCAGAATTCAGACGAGCAAACACGAAGCTAAGTGAAGGCATCGCTGCGTCCGTTAGCTAAAAGCTTCAGGACAGAGTTGGGCAGACTGGCTGGGCCACAGCTTGCCAAGAAGTTTACGGGATATGACTATGGACAAGAGAGCAGCCGGCCGTGTGCTAAACACGGTGATGTCCCCAGGGCCGGGCAGGCAAGTACCCAAAGTCTCTGCCTGGTGGCTGGGGCAGAGGGGCCGTGGGCTGCCTTGTGCCACCGAGGGCAGCCCAGGGCAACTTCCCGGCTGCTGGTTGTACCTTTCAGAAGTGAGTGGATCCATCAGTTGTCCAGACGTCCCTCTCTGGCTGCAGAGTTCCCCTTGCTCCATGGCACACTCCTCTCTGGGGGCTGTCCCGACTCTTTCAAGTCCCAGTGCAACATTCGACTTACCCGTTGTTTTCACTCTTCCAAGTCAAGAGGTGCCTCCAACTTACCCAGGCTGATTCTCCTAAAAACGTACATTAAATCAGAGAGAGAGATAATAGATGGAAAGATAGGTAATGGGCTAAGAGTCAGGCTGCCTGATTCCGTGCATCTGTGCATCAAAGCCTGCCCTTCAAGAGCCTGACACCAGGATTAGAGGATCCAGCAGAGCGAGGCTGCATCGCTGGGTTTTGATTCTGTAAGAGGGCATCTAATCAAGGAATGGCTAATTAGGACTTCTTCTAGCCATAATATTTTATACTTAATGCAGAATGGATAGTTCTTTAAATAAGATTTGGGGTAAGATTTTTTGCAGAGCTTAGTGAAGCACGACTTATAGCAGGTGGGCGAGTCTCTCCAGTGGCCAGGGCTTGAACAGCCGCCACAGTACTTGGTGGCTCTGTGCACCAAGCGTGGAGACCCGCTGGTACTTGTGTGTAATTACATTTCACGGATTGATGAGAACATGGAAACTGAGTTTATCTCTTTGGAGAATAAGGAAGTTGATGGCTACCAAATCGCCCAACCTGGGCTGGGTCCAGGGGGACCCAGTGCCCTAAACTCTTTGTTCTTCCCATGGCACTGCACACCCAGTCTCACGGTCCGTCTGTTCGTGTTGGTTGGGACACTAGGGGCCTGGGGTCAGAGGGACACGACATGCGGACACTAGGACATTGTTGAGAGAGGTCGGTGTGTGAGCAGAGCAGGTGGTCTTGGGATAAGCTCCTCCTTGTAGATGAGCCGTTTCAGAAAACAGGGGGAGACTCTCCTGACAGCTCTTATTCCCCAGTGGTTCCCAGTCTCTCCTGCCCCACCCTTGGGAAGGCTAGGACACTGGCAGCGGTGGCTCTCACCCCAGCTGGGGCCATACCCTCCTTGGTGAGGGAGCATGAGCCTGGGGATGGCAACCGCTGATGTCACTGCCTCGTTGAAAGGGAGCCCCTCTTTTGAACATTTCTGAAAGAAAACGCATTTGAGAGGTCCAGTAGCTGCAGGATGAGCAGTGAGCAGGAAGCTGCTGTCCAGGCCCGGTCGCTGCACCTGCGGATGTAGAGGCGCCACGGCTTCCTGCTGCTTCTGCTGCCTTCCGGGGATGCTCCACTGGTACAAGCATGGGCCGGAAGTGCCCCCGCACACTCCTGCGTTTGCTGTGTTCCCTTAACAATGAGACGTGGAGATTATCCCAGGGCGCATCTGCCTCATTTCTCTTAGCCTCCGTGAAGGTTGGATGCATGTGATTTACTTAACTAGTCCCCACTGATAGACATAAAGTGCTTTCCAGGATTTTGATGTTGCCCTGTGGACAAGCAATGCCTGCTGGTTCTTGGATTCTTTGCTTTCTTAGAGGGAGCCACACTGACCTGATGAACTGCTTCCCCCCTTGCACTTCCCATAATACAAAACTTGGCGCCAGCGTTTCTGCGATGATAATGATCACCAGCAATGATTAAATGCTTGCTCGTATCAGGGCCTGTGCGAAACACTTGACGTACCTTATTATTATTTTACCTTTAATATTTCAAATCCAATTTAATATCAAAATGTTATTGTATAAAAGTCTAATGATGGAAATTCTATAAATATATTATTTGTTTTATAAATATATACATATATTACATAAAGTATAATGATATAGTAACTTAATAATATTTGATATCAACTCAGGATGTTACCCCCTGGCCTCAATTTTATAGATGAGGCTGGGAAGTTGACCATGGCAGGGGTTGGGGGTGCACCCAGCTACCTCTGGCCCAGAGTGAAGGTGCGAAGCCACCCATTGTATCAGCCCTGCAGAGGGTGTAACGTGAGTGTCAAGGGTGAGGGGACCGTGGTGTGCAGTCTGCACAGACACAGGATAGCCGTGTACACAGATGGAGCTCCCAGCTGTGCTAAGGGAAAGCCTTACTGGAGTGCTGATCAGGCGTTAGAAGTTCCTAGAGCTGAGGTGCTGGGCACAGGCCACCTGTGTTCCCCCGAGGCCGAGCCCTAGCCCCCGAGCCTGACTCCAGCAGACCCCCAAGTGCAGAAGTCAGCGCATCAGACAGAGGCTCCTCGGATGTCTTGAGCACAACTCTCATTTTATTTCTAGTTGAAACAAAAGTATTCTCTGGAAGCAGCGAGAAGCAGCAAGAAGCGCGCGTGACTCTGTCTGCTCCCCCAGTGGCTCCGCAGCCGGAAGGGGACGGCTCTCTGAGCCACGACCTTCCTGAGCCCACAGCGAGGCGCCACCAGCCCTTCCTGAACGCCACAATCCCTTTGCCTCGGTTCCTTTGCCCCTTTCACGATGTGTGCACATCTCTGCAGGAAGACAGTGGCGTTCAGATAGCGAGAGAGTTCCCCACAGGTAAGGAGCACGGGTGGCGGGTACAGATGGCCCTTAGCTGGAGTCGCACGGACAGCGGTAGGGTGACTCCCTGGGCCTGGTTCCTAGATGTTCACCTTGCAAAGCTGCCCCTTGCAGAGAGGCACGACCAGCAGGTGCAAATAGTGGGCAGTCCCGTGGTCAGAGGTTCCTAGCGCTGGCCCGGCTGGCCTCGCTGCCCAAGGCCGGCCCCGCTGAGACCAAGGAGGACCTCAGAGCCTCCTGGCTCAGCTGAGGAAGGCTTCCACAGCAGCGTGGCTACGCTGAAGACAGCAGGTGCACCAGGCTGACCATGACCCTGCTCTGCCCAGCAGGGGTAGCAGCTGAGGGATGTAGCTCTCACCTGGGCCTGACACCTCACAGGCACGGGCACAGCCCACCCCCTGCACCTTGCTGGCTCATGAGGCACTGTGCCGGGCCGCCGAGACGCTGAGGACGGCCCCTGACACTTGGGGGAAATGGTTCTCTGCCGAATCCACGCTACCTGGGGGCTCACCTGTCACTCTCTGTCTCTTTAGCAAATATTCGTTCTTGCTGCTCCTGGAGGGCATCCTTGCTGCTCCCCGTCCACTCCTGTGGATGCGCTCGGCCTCCTCCTCACTGCCTCTGTGTGGCCTTGTGCACATTTCTTCTGGTGACGTTAGGTCCAGGGAGCCACACTTCCGCTGCACCCTGCTCCCCGACTCTCCCATCACTGAACCAGCAGCCCAGCCCTAACACCCATCTTCCTCACTGCTCCCAATAAGGCTCTGCCCAGCGGGCCTTGGGACACTCCCATCAGCAAACCATAAAACCTCCGCTCAGCTTGGGCATGCAGGCAGTAAGGGTGTCCGCGTGGGCTTTGAGAAGAGCTGGGACAGCTGGCCCAGACAGAGGAGCCAGGCTTGGGCAGTGACACGGGGCTTGGGTAAGAGGTTCACAGGACATGGAGCTGCATCTCGTGGCCACGTAGCCTCCTGATGGCCACCCTAAGCCCTGCAGAGCCAGGGCCCTGGCTGGTGCTGTGAGGACACGGGGTGGGTAGGGGGGTGGAGAATGACGTGGCTCAGCCCTCGAGGGAGTCGTAGGCTTGTCAGGGCCAAGCATCTGCCCACCCCGACCCCTTGGCAGCGGCTGTGACACCCCGACCCCTTGGCAGCTGCTGTGACTGCGAGTGGGGTGCTCCCTGTGGACCGTGTTGGAAGCAGGGTGGGTCCTGCTTCAGGAAGCGTGGGAGGTGTCCTGAGGTTGGGACCCACCCGGAGGTGGGAGACTCCAGGGCAGAGGAGGCGAAGGGCTTGGTGGGGACGGCCCCCTGCAGGGCAGGAGCGAGGACAATGCTGCTGGAGTCCCAGCTGCAGGCATGGCTGAGGCCACAGCTGTAGTGAGAGTGCAGTGGGGAAAACCAGGGGCTCAGACAGGGAGCGCGGCCTGGGAGAGGCCGAATGTGTGGCTTTTATTCTATATTCATGTTTACATAATTATCTAATAATTATTAATTATAAACAATAATTAATGTATTGTTATAAATATTTACCCAATGATTGTCAGTCCCTTCTACTGCCCCAGAGTCTGCCCTGCCCTGAGGAATCCCCTCATCTCCTGATCTTTTGCACAAAGGAAAGTCAGTTTGGCCCCAGGAAGAGGCCAAAACCAGTGCAGAGAGAGGAGAGAGAGAGCGGTCGCTCTAATTCCTTCTGCAGCCCCTGAAGTCTTGGGAAGTTAGGGGGAGGGACAGACCACTGAACTCCACCCCGTCCTTGTATCTTTAGTGTGGCACACAGGGCAGAGAAAGCACCATACCCCAAAGACCACAGCTCTGACAACCGCTCAGGACACGCTGCAGGCGAGGCAAGCGTGGGAGGGCTGCTCACCTGGGCAGAGCGGCGAAGACCCCAGAGCCCCATCGGGCCTCCGTGAGGCCGGGCAGCTGTTAGTGCTGTCCCCTGTGGCCAGCGCAGCTGGAGCGTCTGGCGTGCGCCATGATGTCTTCAGCAACACGAGGCTCATCCGTAACGCGCTGGTGTCTGTATTTGCAAAACTGCCTGCTGTGTCTCACTGCGCCCCAACCCTTCTCTCCTAGGGGACTACACGTGCTGTGACTTGGTTTTGAAAATAAAGGGATGTAAGAAGAGTGACAATGCCACCGCACCTGAGCCCTCGCTGCCGCCGCCACCCTCGCCACCTCCCCCCGAGGGACCCGAGGCCCCGGACCTGTCAGAAAGCTACCCCAAGGCTCAGCAAACACCTGCCGGCTCCTTGACCCTGCAGGTGAGGCCTGGGTCCATCATGGCTGGATTCCTGCTGGGGGAGACCCTTGCTGGGGAGTCTGTGGGTGCCCGACCTCACTGCCACCTGTGAGGCTGGAAACGGACTCTCATTCTGACTCGGAGCAGGCCTGCTCTGTCGCGTTTGAGTGCTGGCGGTCACGATGCTGTCTGCACCAGGCTAGGATGAGGATAGAAAACCAGGTGTGACAACCAACAGATGATACCCAGGTCACCTCATCGACGTCAGCACCTTTGAGCCTGGCAGGATCCCAGGGAGGCAAAGCACCGTGTGAGCCCCTCTTCAGACAGGGACGTGGAGGCTTTGAAAGCTGAAAGCCATTGCCCGAAGTCCTGCAGCCTTAGGGTGAAGGGTATGCAAGGTTTCCTTCTGTGTCTTGTCTGCATTGTAGCAGGGATAGGTACGCAGCTCCTGCCGGCAGCCCATGGCACAGCAGCCACGCCTTCTTGCCACCTTGTAAACCCCCCTGCAAGCATGGAGATGGCTCTGCTGCCACTCCTGCACCCTGGGGCCTTCGCAGGTCCCAGTGAGACATTCCCAGTGCCCCAAAGGGACTCGAGCCTCCGGGGCCAGACGCAAGCAGGAGACGGCTGAGGGAGAAGCTAGGTGGGGGCCAGCAGCCCATCCCAGAGGCCGTCTCTCCCAGCCGGGAGCACATCCAGTGACTCGTGCCTCGTGGGGCCTGGTGGCTGGTGGTTGGCACCCTGCAGGGAGCCAGCTGAGTGACTGCCTCCCCAGCACGGCAGTGAGGCACACGCGTGCCACACACGAGGCTTACGCTGCCCTTCCCCTGGGAACTCGGAGCCCCAGGAGGCCGGGAGGAGATGGGGACAGAGGGACATTTCTGCCCAGCGAGTCTTTAATGGAGCTCCCATGTGTGCAGAGCTCAGGCAGTGGCTGTGAGACTGGGCCCCTCTCCCCCAGGGCCCACAGCCACACGCAGAGACCTGAGTGTGCAAATCTTTCCTGTGGTCCATTATAGGCACAGAAGGTAAATAGCTTAGTGTCTCCCTGTGGTCTACCAAACTAGCCCCAAGTCTCAGTTTCTGCATCTGTCAAATGGGAACGAATACCTGTGACTTGCAGAACGATGTGGGATTCTAGGAGGCAATGGTTGCACTTAGAGCGTGGGGCAGGCTGGCAGTGGGGCTCTTGACTTGACCCATGTCAGAGGCATGGAGGTGGGTGAGGGGAGGCATGGGGGGCGCTGACCTGTCCTGGGGCTCACAGCTCCATGCTGCCCAGAGACTCCTCCCAGCCTCGTCTACCCAGGAAATCTCCCACTGTTACGTTTCTCCTGACAAGGCACCTTTCCCTTGCTGTTGCTAAGGCTCACCTGCAGGCGCTGTGCCCCATGGTACCTGCGGTCCTCCCAGCCCGTGGCTCCGGAGTGCAGAACACGGGTGCTGGGCTTTGGGCAGCAGGATGGACGCACAGATGACCCTTTGCCTTCGCAATCTCAGTCTATGCAGCTCCTGGCTGGCCCTGCTGCAGAGGGCCCTTGGAGCCAGACTGACCACTTCACTGCCCCCCTTTTGCCCAAGGTCACGGGAGAAAATCGTGACCAGCTTTTGCACTGTGGTTTTTGATCTCTTGATGTGGCCCCTTTAAAAAAATAAAAGAAGTATTTAATTGAGAAGCAGAGAGAGAGGAAGAGAGATTGATCTTCCATCCACTTGTCCACTCCCCAAATATCCCCAATGGCTGGGGCTGGGCCACGTCAAAGCCAGGAGCCTGGAGCTCCATCTGGGTCTCCCTCAGGGGTGGCATCCGGCTTGGGCCGTCTTCCGCTGCCTTCCCCGCACGTGAACAGGGGCCTGGACTGGAAGCAGAGCGGCTGGGGCCTGCACGGGCACGCCAGTGTGCTGGCCCCTGGATGAGGCACTCTGGATCGGCTTCTCTTGGCCCAGTCGGACAGATTTGTTCCTTGCTCCCGAACCCAGTGTTTTCCTTGCTCCTTTTAGGAAGCGCTGGAGGTCCGGAAGCCTCAGTTCATCTCTCGCTCTCAAGAGCGGCTGAAGAAGCTGGAACGCATGGTGCAGCAGAGAAAAGCGAAGCCGAAGGAGGGGCTGGGCCAGCAGAGCCTCCTTCCCGTCCGTGCCAACAAGAAGCAGTTCACCGTCCCCCATCCTCTCAGCGGTGAGCTGCCGGGGCTGGGGGGCACTGGGAGGACTGAGGTGACTGGGGGTCCTCGGGGCTGGGGCCTTTGCCCCAGGGTGCTTCTGCTACACACAGAGCCAACCTCAGCATCGCCAGGTCTGGTCTGGGAGCCAGGCCATTCTGAGAGTTGGGCACATAACTTAGCAGGAATAACTTGAGACGCAAGGGCAGCAAGTTCAAATTCTTGGCTCCCAGCAGATCTTTGCAAGAGATCCCCTTTGCCCTTTGTAGATTGTGCAACCGATCTCGGGGCGGGAGGTTGACTTCGGCCAGTCTGCGCCAACATTGGTTATCTTGCGATGCGTTTCCTGCTGGCCCTCTTGCTGAGCACTCTGAGGCCAGGATCAAGGGGACCCCAAGAGGAAGGGTGCACACTCACAGCAGAAGGGGCTGTCAGGAACCTTCCAGGGACCAGCCACCCTGCAGGGTGCAAAACCGACCCCAGCATGGACAAGCGCCCAGCATGGACGAGCAGACTGTTCAACGAGCAAGAGCAACAGTAAGAGACGAGGGCCAGAGCAGGGCCATCCGAGCGCATCCTCGCGGCCTGCCAAGCCCAATGCTGAGCTCCGGAGGACTGGAGATGCCCCTGTTTTATTCCTGTGGATGCAGGGATGAGATTGTTCTTCCTAGGAAGATGTTTTAGCTCCCAGGAGGTGAAATCGTAATTCCCAGTAAAAGCTCTCTGGGGAATAACCACATTCAGTAAAGGGCAGCTTAGCAAACGCTGGAAGGATCGGATAAGGGCGACGTGGGGGACAGGAAAAGGTGTTGTAATAGAATTCCTGTAACTGCCACGGTCCACGGGCAGCCTCCTCTTCCTGCCTCCAGAGCCCTGGGGAGGCTCGTCTGTAGCCCCTGGAAAGCGTGGACTTGACTCATCCTTGTCATGCGAGGCATTTGGCAAAACACCTGCCGGGCCTTCCTCTTGGCACTTTCTAGTGTGCCAATAAGATGATGTGCAGAGTGTCATGCCAAGACAGGTGTGGTGTGGTTCTGTTCGCCAAGGGCTGTTTAGTCCCTGGCCCAACAAAGAGTGATCTGGGTCCAGGCACAGCATTCTCAAAGCACGGGTGAGGATCAAACACCAGCTACAGCCAGAGTGTCCCTGGGGAGGCCCGAGCAGTAGTGCCCCGAGCTGCCTGGGCCACTCCGCCTCAGGGGGAAAATGGCGCTTGAGAAAGCTGCTGTCAGCAGGTAGGAAACGGACGGAGCGGCAGGGCGGCGTGGTCACGAGCGTATCCCACAGGGCAGCTGCGGGGTTGCCTCTGAGCCAGCTCCTCCACAGAGATGCTGGGGCCTCAGTCATCTGCCCCAGGTCCCTGAAGCTGCTGGGAGAAACCACAGCAAACAAGGTGGCTTAAAAGAGTCCTAAATCATTCCCTAGCTTTCTGGAGGCCAGAGGGAAAAACCACCATGTCCACGGGTGGGTTTCTTGGGGAGGCCCCGAGTGAAGACCTTGTCCCTTGCCTCTCTCTGGCTCCCGGTGGCTCCTGGTGCTGCCTGGCCCTCCTTGGCTTGGAGACGGATCGTCCAGTGTCTGCTTCCATCTTTCCTGTCCGTCTTCCCTGTGTCTGGCTCTTTGCATCCAGATTTCCTCTCCTCATCCATTGGAGGGGAGCCCAGCCTGATCCAGGATGACCTCATCTCGCCTGTTTCCAAAGGAGCGGCGAGGTCACCTGCACAGGTGTGCGGACTTGCAGGGGTGTGTTCGGAAGGACACACCTCTGCTCTCCACGTCATTTGCCCAAAACAGACATCCTTACAGGTTCCACATTCCTTCGAGTGAGAAACCCTGACAGTGCGTGGAAGGAAAGGTTATCAGGCCCAGTGAACAGCGTTCAATCGCACCCTTCGGTCCTCACCTCCCCAGACAGCCCTGGTGACTGCAGCCGGACTTTAGGGCCATGCCTACGGCCCCTGCGGTATTTACGTGCTGATAAGAGCTTTACTTGTCTGTTTACGTCCGTGTGGGGTCCCTTCAATCAGACAACTCTGCAGTCGTGAGCTCAGGCAAACGAGGGGGACTTGCAGTCTGTGGGACTCGTCTTCAGCCGTCTGCTGGTGCAGTGTGGGAAGCCAAGGGCAGATGTTTTTCTCACATGCGGAACGAGTTCATAAATCACATGCGTGAATGAGCTCCGGCTACAGCAGCCAAGGGTCTGGTAGAAGGAAGGCTCCGAGTTGCTGTCCCCGCTGGGTAGCCACGGGTCATCCCGGGCTGCCGCCGGGTTTCAGCTTACTCCACCCCCAGCCTCCGCGGGTCTTGCTCCTGCGCTTCACACAGGGATGCCGGCAATGCGGGCACCATCCCTTCCGCGAAGCCTCGTCCGTCGCTCCTCTGTGATGGGGAATCCGCCCCAGCCTCCCAGGCCCCGCTCAAGTTCAGCCTCTTGCTGCTCCCCCCAGGCCCTCTCTCTGCTCCCGGACCCCCTGACCTGGCCTCAGCGGCTGGTGACTCAGTGCTGCTGCCTGGGCTCCAGGCAGCAGTGGCTCAGAAAGTCTGGCAGGGGGTGCCCGCGGGGCCTGGCCTCTGCCCCTCCCTGCCACATGGCCTGACCCCTGCCCCAGCAGATCCCTCCCCGCCACTGCCCTCCCAGCCCACCGACCACACCAAGTCCCTCCCTCGGGGACTCCACACTGCACCTCATGCATCACCAGCCTCTGAGCTAATCGGAATTGCATTATCCACAGTGCCCAGGAGAGCCAAGTCAGAGCCATTCAAATCAGGAGCGATGGAGGAATGGAATTCTCTAGAAGTACTGCAGAGTGAGCAATGCCTTTCCACATGAGTTTTAGGAGCATAGGTTGTATTCGCAGAGCGGCTGGCTGGAGAGGGTCCCCAGCAGACATGAGATGGCCCAGGAGCCATCGCAGTAATGAGAATGTCTGCTCCCCACACAGCTGGCTGCGCCCAGCCGTGCTGTCCTCAGGCCGCCAATGCTTTTCCATAAAACACTTAGATAAATGTTTGTGTTCAGTTCTCCCCATCTTAATCACAAGGGAATTTTTTAATGTGCTTATCTGATAAAAATGCATTTTTACTTTATCAGCCCACCAAGAACACAGGAAGCCTGAGTTATCGGGAGGCCATTTCCTTGGTAGTGAGACGTGCACACACGCTCCGTTATCACGCGCTGTCGTCGGGGTCCCGCACCCACATGGTGACATGTTGCACCTTTCTAAGAAACATGAGCAGAAAAGGCCAACTTGTGTCTGCTGTTTAGAAGCAGACTCAAAGGACAATGTTACTTCTAATTAAGTTTAGCCAACACGGGCCAGGCCTCTGTCCTCACAATTAGCCTGGATGAGACACCCGGTCCTGCCCTGGAGTGCCTCCCTCAGTTCCTGCTCTGGTTCCTAACTCCAGCTTCCTGTTCGCACAGACCCAGGGAGGCACCGGGGATGGCTCCAGTGACTGGGTCTCCGCCTCCCACCTGGGAGCCCGGATTGAGTTCCCAGCTGTGGCTTTGGTCTGACACAGCTCCCGTGGTTGTGGTGATTTGGGGAGTGGACCAGTGCAGGAGGATTCTTCCTCTGTGTCTGTGTCTCTGCCTCCCGAATTAAAAAGGCAAAAGCATCATGTCAAAGCCCCGAGTCCGGAGTGGTAAGGAAAAGGATTTTACGAGAGATTACATGTCCCAATTTCCTTGATTTTATTTTCCAAATAATTTCTCTTTATGTTCCACAAGGCAGTTAGGCAATAAACCTTGCTGTGACACCATGGACATAAATCTACCTGGCAACCAGCATGGAGTTTATTAAGTGTCTGTAAATCACTCTATCTTGTGGTTCCCTAAAAATGCTGGAAAACCCTGGAGCTGGAACAAACAGTGACTTCGTGATCAGCAGCTGCCCCGACTCGCCCTGCGTGTGGCTGTCGTGCAGAGAGGGCTGTGGTTTGAGCCGTTGGCAGAGCTCGTGTTAAAGGAGCAGTTGTTGAAACTTGCCACCAAAACATGCGCACACATTTGCTTCAGCTGCGCTAAGGCTTCGTTGACAAAAATTATATATATAGTAGATAATAATATATTAGTAAATTAATATAAATATATTTGTGGCGTACATCACTTCATACATGAGAACGGGTCAAAAAGTTCATGGAAAATGGAGTGAAAAGATGAGTTTGTTTCAGTGCAAAGCATTTGAAATTCATGTGTCATTTCTTCACAATAGGGATTTTTCTACACGTTTGAGAGTCGTCAAAGGCTCACAAAAATGCATATTATTAAAAAAGCTATGGCCGGCGCCGTGGCTCAATAGGCTAATCCTCTGCCTGCGGTGCCAGCACACCAGGTTCTAGTCCCGGTCGCAGCACCAGATTCTGTCCCGGCTGCTCCTCTTTCAGTCCAGCTCTCTGCTGTGGCCCGGGAGGGCAGTGGAGGATGGCCCAGGTGCTTGGGCCCTGCACCTGAATGGGAGACCAGGAGAAGCACCTGGCTCCTGCCTTTGGATCAGCACAATGCGCCGGCTGCAGTGGCCATTGGAGGGTGAACCAATGGCAAAAGGAAGACCTTTCTCTCTCTCTCTCTCTCTCTCTCTCTCTCTCACTGTCCACTCTGCCTGTCAAAAAAAAAAAAAAAAAGCTATGTGAGGGCACCCAAATAAATTTATTCTCTTTTTAAAGCACACCCAGATGTATACGTTGTGAAATAATTAAATCAAGACAGCTAACATAGCCATCACTTCACTTATTTTTCGTGGTGAGAACACCCGAGGCTCACTCTCTCCGCAGCTCCAAGTGTATCATATTCTCTTTATCTGTTGTCTTGTACTTGTGAAGCCTTGTTCTGGTCCCCAGAACTCATGCCTCCCGTCTAGCTGGAACTCTCTGCCTTTTGACTCATGTCTGCCCCAACCCCTCACCTCCTAGTCCCTGGTGAGACCCTCTGGTTCTCTGGGTCCAATGTTTTCAGATTCCACATGGAAGTGTGATCATACAGTATTTGTCTTTCTGTGCCTGGCTGGTTTCATTTAAATGTACTGACCTCCAGGTTCATCCGCATAGCTTAGGATGATAAGATTTCCTTCCTTTTCAAATATTGAATAGTAATCCGTTGTTTATGCACACCACATTTTCTTTAGCCAGTCTGATTCCTTATCTCGGCTATTGTGAATCGTACTGCAGCGAACACAGCAGTGTGGATATCTCTGACTCATTCATTTAATTTCCTTTAGGTAGATCCCCAGAAGTAGAACTGCTGAATTGAATAGCCGTTCTATCTTTAATGTTTTGAGGAATGTCCATACTGTTTTCCAGAATGGCTCTATTAGTTTCCATTCCCACCAACAATGTGTATGGGTTCCTTTCTCTCAGCACCCTCAACACATGGGGACTTTCTTTCTTTTCTTTTTTTTTTTTTTTTAATTATTTGACAGGTAGAGTTGTAGACAGAGACGACAGAGAGAAAGGTCTTCCTTCCGTTGGTTGATTCCCCAAATGGCCACTATGGCCAGCGCGCTGCTCCAATCCGAAGCCAGGAGTCAGGTGCTTCTTCCTGGTCTCCCATTCAGGTGCAGGGGCCCAAGCACCTGGGCCATCCTCCACTGCCCTCCCGGGCCACAGCAGAGAGCTGGACTGGAAGAGGAGCAACCAGGACTAGAATCCGGCGCCCATATGGGATGCTGGTGCGGCAGGTGGAGGATTAGCCAAGTGCGCCAGGGCCCTGGGACTTTCTTTTTCTCATGGCCCCCTTAGCAGGTGTCAGGCAACATCTCATTGTGGTTTAATTTGAATTTCCCTGTTGCATAGTGATGCTGTGTATTTTTTTGTTTACTCGCTGCCTGTTTGTTTGTCGTCTTCAGGTCTTTTGCCCATTTTTAATCAGGCTATTTTCTTGCTATTAAGTTGTTTGAGTTACTTAAGTGATTGGATATTAACACCTTGCCAGATCAGTGCTATACAAAACTTTTCTCCTGTTCCGTGGGTTGTCTGTTAACTCTGTTGTGTCCTGGTCTGGTTTTGCCTTTTTACTTGAGCTTTTGCTTCACATCCAGAAAATCATTGCGCAGATCAGTGTCTTGACGGTTCTCCCGTGTGCTTTCTTCGGGTGGGTTTACTGCTCAGCTATCACATGTGCGCCTTTGATCCAGCTTGAGTAATTTTTGTTGATGATGTGAGAGAAGGGGCCAACGTTGTTTTCATGCATGTGAGGCTTCTGAGCTACAGGCTTGTTGATCTTATTTATCTTTTCAAAAGAACAACTCCGAGGTTCATGGAGCTTTGCACTATTTTTGAGTCTGTTTCGTTAATTTCTGCTCTGATTTTTATTTTCTTCCTTCTACAACCACAGTTATCTATTTTTCTGGTGCTTTGAAGGATAATATTGGGTTGTTGTTTCATTTATTTGAAAGGGAGAGAGAGAGAGAGAGAGAGAGAGAGAGAGAGAGAGACTCTTCCATCTGCTTCTTCACTGCCCAAATGGCCACAATGGCTGAGGTTGACCCAGGCCCAAGCCAGGAGTCCAGAACTCCTTCCAGGTCTCCCATGAGGGTGGCGGGGGCCCAAGCACCTGGGCCACCCTCCACTGCCTTGCCACGTGCATTGTGGGAGCTGGATTAGAAGCAGTAGTTGGGACTCTGAACTGGCACTCTGAAGTGACAGCGTAATGTGCTATGACACGATCTTTCTTCCTTTTTTAATATTTATTTATTTATTTATTTGAGAGGCAGAGCTAGAGACAGAGAGAGGTAGAGACAGAGATCTTCCATCCTCTGGTTCACTCTCCAGATGGCCGCAGCAGCCGGAGCTGGGCGGATCCGAAGCCAGGAGCCAGGAGTTTCGTCTTGATCTCCTATGCGGGTGCAGGGGCCCAAGCACTTGGGCCATCCCCTGCTGCTTTCCCAGGCTGTAGCAGGGGCTGGATTGGAAGAGGAGCAGCCGGGACTTGAACTGGCGCCCATATGGGATGCTGGCGCTGCAGGTGGAGGCTCAGCCTGCTAAGCCACAGTGCCAGACCACAAGTGCTGAGCCACAAGACAACTTTCCCATGTCAGCAAGGAGCAGGCAAGCCACGGGAGTCACCATGAGGATGCCATAAAAGCATCATGTTCAATTTACTAACGCTCATTATTTTTAAGTAAGCGGAAAGAAACTGAATTTCCTGTCCTATTTAGTGAGGTCACTGAGAATCGGGGTCATCAAATCCTAGGGCTGAGCGGAGCGGCCTTCAGCATCAGCGGGGAGCTCCTTGACGAAGATGTCGGCATCCCTGCCAGCCCGGAGAGCTCTCTGGGGGAGACGCACGTTCAGTAACCACCAGGAGCCCTTGCAAAGCGTCCCTGTGGGAGCTTTGGGCTCAAGGAGGGGTCTGATCCCACCCACACCAGAGTGGACACAGCTGGTACATCTTGGGGCTGTTGCGCAGGCCCCTGGCAGGACTGGGGATCTGGTTAGGAAGTAGTGCAATCCAGACTTCCTCAGTGGGCCCCATGGCTCCTATGGGGGACTCATGGAGATCCCTGGACCCCTTTGCTCCTGGCTGGCTGTCTTGATGAGTAAGTAAGCAGCCAATAAGTAGAAACAGTCAGCGTTTGGTGCTGTTGGCCGTAGGGAAGGAGAAGAGACATTCTTTGTCCTCCAGGCACAGGGCTGGGCATCTTTCCTTCTTCCAAGGGCCATTTGGATATTTACAACATCTTTTGTGGGCCACGTAAAATTAGCAACTTCAGATCAAGGCTGCTGTGGCTGTATTGAACACCAGGTCCCACCTGCATGGCCTTAGCAGGGCCAGAACAGATGATTTGCAGTACTGATATGGCCCTGGCTTGGGCATTCCCCATCCCTGCAGGGACTCGTGAGCCACCTAGGGAGAGTTGGTCAGCCAGGCAGCCATAAGCCACGTCAAGAATCCTTTGGGAGAGGACCCCGGGAGTGGGAGGACAAGGGGGCTATGATGTGCCCTTGGGTGCAGAGATGGAGTAAGAGAGATCCACCCAGTACTTCCTACCACCTGTGTCGACATGGGAGCCTGAGGTGGTGGCCCTGGGTGCAGGAGCTGAGCTCTCTGGGAAGAGGACGAGTGACACCGCGGTAACCATGACACCCTTCCTGCCTTTTTTCTCAAACTGCGTGTGCACAAAGAAATGGGTATTTCCAGTTTCCTTTTTCTTTTTCAGTCGTGTGCTCCTTCAACAGGAGGGTCTGAGAGCCTCACTGCATTTCTAGGCTGTGAGACCAGCATCGCTGTTGTACGTGAGGGTAACTGGCACGTGGTCTTGTTTTCACATAAACCCCAGCATCTCTGCAGCTCCCACTCACTCTCTCGTGCCCTCGACTAAGCTGCTAGCACAGCAGCTGTCACTCAGGGCGAGAGTCCACGGAAGCGAGGAGTGAGGTGGAGACACTGCGTTTATCCAGCACAAGATATATTTTTGTTTTTGTTTTTAAATTTGTATTAATATAAAGAGAATGTGTATTTCATAGGTGCAATTCCAAGAAGATAATCATTCTTTCCTCCCTTCCTTTTTCCCCTCCCTCAATCTTCCTTCTTCTTTCCTATTACAAAAACATAATTTCATTCCACTCTTTAATCACAGGCTTAATGCACCACTAACCATAATACTCAACAGGAAAGACTGCAGTTCCACAGGAGAATAAACATGGGCTCAAATAATCAAATTTCTAGATATCTGTTTCATTCCTATACATTTTTTGCATTCTGTATTAACTGCCACATCTCAGAGAAAACAGATGATATTTGTCTTTTGGGGGACTGGCTAATTTTACTAAGCACAATGGTTTCCAGTTGCATCCATTTTGTTGCAAAAGACAGGATTTCATTCTTTCTTATGGCTGAGTTGTATTCCATCATGTTTACAGACCGCATTTTCTCTATCCAGTCATCAGTTGATGGACATCTGTGTTGATTCTATATCTTAGCTATTATGAATTCAACCAAAATAAACATGGGAGTACAGATAATTCTTTCATATGGTGATTTCATTTCATTTGGATAAATTCCCAGGAGTGGGATGGTAGATCTGTTTTTAGATTTCTGAGGAATCTCCATACTGTGTTCTACAATGGCTGTACTAGTTTACACTCCCATCAACAGTGGGTTAGGGCACCTTTTTCCTCACATTCTTGCCAGCATTTATGGTTTCTTGATTTTGAATGATAGCCGTTCTAACTGGGGTGAGGTGAAACCTCACTGTGGTTTTCCTTTGCAGTTCCCTGATCTACTGACGATAATGATCCCGAGCATTTTTCATGTGTCTATCGGCCATTTGTATTTCATCCTAAAAATGCCTGTTCATGTCCTTTGCCCATTTCTTAACTGGATTATTTGTTTTATTGTTGTTGAGTTTCTTGAACTCTTTATAGATCCTGAATATCAATCCTTTATCAGTTGCATAGTTTGCAAATATTTTCTCTCATTCTGTCAGTCGCATTTTTGTTGAGTGTTTCCTTTGCAATGCAGAAGTTTCTTGGTTTAATGTAATTCCATTTGTCTATTTTTATTTCCTGTGCTTCTGGGTTCTTTTCCAAGAAGCCTTTGCCTGTGCCAATATTTGGCAGTTTCTCCTATGTTCTCCTGTTGGTATCAGGTCACAGATTTGGATCCTCAATCCATGAGATGATTTTTGCATAAGGCAATGGTCTTGTTTCATCCTTCTGCAGGAGGGATCCGATTTTCCCCACCTTATTGAAGAAACTGTTCTTTCTCCAGGGATTGATTTTAACATGTTTGTCAAAGATCAGTTGGTTGTAGTGGTATGGATTAATTTTGGGGGTTTCTATTCTGTTCGATTGTTCTACAGCCTGTTTTTGAGCCAGTGTCAGGCTCCTTTGATTATAACTGCCCTGTAGCATGTCTTGAAATCTGGTATTGTGATGCCTCCAGCTGTTTTTGTCGTTTAAAATGGCTTTAGCTAACTGGGGTCTCTTATGTTTCCCTGTGAATTTTAGCATTTTTTTCTTAGTGCTGAGAAGGATATCCTTGGTATTTTGATTGGAATTACATTGAATCTATAAACTGCTTTAGGTAGCATGGAGAGTTTGATGATATTAATTCTTCCAATTCACAAACATGGAAGATACTTCCATTATTTTTGTGTCTTCTTCTATTTCATTCTTTAAGGTTTTGTAATTTTCATCATAGCGCTCTTTTACATCCTTGGTTAAATTTATTGCAAGGTATTTAAGTTTTTATTGTAGCTATTTTGAATGGTGCTAATTTTATAAGTACTTTCTCAGGAATAGCATTGAGAGAGAGGGACATAAAGAGTGAGAGAGAGAGAGGGATTATCTTCCATCCACTGGTTTCCTCCCCTAAATGGCCACAACAGCCAGAGCTGGACCGGGCAGAAGCCAGGAGCCTGGAGCTCCGTCCAAGTCTCCCACGTGGGGAGCATGGACTCAAGTACTCAGGACATCCTCTGTTGCCTTCTCTGGCACATGAGCAGGCACTGGATCGGAAGTGGAGCAGCCAGGACTCAAACTAGTGCTTGCATGGGATTGCAGCTGGCATTGCAGGCTGCAGTGGAACCCACTGCACCTCAACACTGGCTCCTGGCACAGGATTTTATCATCAGAAGAACCCTTTACAGGCAAACAACCAGGAGTTTTTGACTTGCCTTTGTGTGGTATAACGTGGACTGTTCAGTTCCTGGGGGGCTCCTTAGCCCAAGTTAGAGCACCCCACTCTTCCCTACTTTAAGCAAATGGGAGCTCCTCCTTGTGCACTGACCAGAAATGGTATGCTCATGTTGGGGTTTAAGTATTGAAATCTGTGGTGTCATCAGTCCAGGGGCAGGTGGCCAACTGCTTCTCAGCTTGGAAACTTGCACAGGGAGCAGCGCTGTGGACTCAGAACACACCGTGTGGGGGCCCCTAAAATGCACCCCACTTCCATCCCTTTTGAGAGGACCACTGTTTAAGAAGACTTGCGAGTAGGAGACAGGGCTGTGGACTTGACGTCCCTGCTGGGAGCTGGCTCGGCGGCCCTCAGGTGCATTCTCTCCACAAGCCTCTTTGGGGGATCCTGTTTCTATGAGGAGGGGAGCAGATGTCGAAGACGTTCTTCCAGGTGCTCAGGGGCGCTGAAGGGAACGAGCCTCGGAGCGGCCGTTGCCCTAAACAATCGTGTGAGGTTGACGATCATTTAGATTGGTGTTTGACGGGGAAATTTAAGCTTTGCAATCAGGGCTGCAGAGAAGGTTCGAGGCAGAGGGCAAACAGCTCCAGCCCCCTAAACAATCTTGCGGGCCTCGGGGCTCCTGCTACTTTCTGGCGTCTTTCTTGGCTGTTGCATGCACACATCTGGGGGTGGTGGTTACATGTCCACAGCGATGGCTACTGGGGCCTTGATTCACATGAGCAGCTTCAGGCACACCAGTCTTGCACCTGTCTGTCTGCTGACTTTGAAACAGGGAGCCTGGCCTTGGCAAGTTAAATTCATGAGACGCTGTGGTCTCGGCCCAGGAGTGAGCCAAGTGCAAGACACTCAGGGAGGGGGAAAATAAAGGACTTTCCAGAAACTCAGAAATGGACAGTTTACCTTAGTAACGTTACTGGGGCAAAATGAACAACCTTCTGTAGCTGAACGATAGTGGGAGGTAAAGAGACTGGCAGTCTCGTTCCTCATGTCGGTGAATTAGAATACTGGACGCTTCCAGGCGTTCATGGAAGACTCCCGAGCAGGCTGACATTGCCCTCACCACTCCCATGTTATCAAGGCGGGACTGTTGCTGAGAGAGAACAGGTGGACGCGACCTGTGCTTCTGAACAAAGCGCAGGCTGGCTGTTTCCACGCCGTGAGACGAGACCCCTGGCCACGCGGCACCTGTCCTTGCAGGTGGGCAGATGCACGTGGCCATGCCCCCCCCTCCCCCCTCACATGGCCCCGCCCCATCCCCAGGTCAGCCCAGTTCCTTCAGTTCTGTGACTGTGGGGCTTTCCCAGGTCTCCTCTCGCCTGGTGGACCTGGCCACTGCTCCGTGAAGCCTCCCCTCCCCATGCCAACCTTGGTCCTGGCACTGAGAGGCCGTGTGTACCTGACACTCCCTCTGGACTCTCAGCTCACACCGTATCTTTGTGTCTCTGCCACCTAGCTCCAAGTGATAAAAACTTAGTCGTCAAGCAGATGGGTTGCTCTAACTGCAACGCTGGGAGCCATCCTCGAGTGGTCACTTCCACCTGGGAGACGGGGAGTCCCTGGTCAGGTGGGTGCTGCTGCTGTGGCTACTGGCCCCTCTGGGCTCCTGGTACATGCTCCCCACCCACGCCCTGCTATCACTGCCCCTCCCCACCACCCAGTGTCTGAAGAGCTGCCACAGTCATCCTCCAGTGATAAAGCCCACGTGGCTCACCATCTCTCTCACCCAGAAGGCCCGCAAACTCCTTATGGGGCTTGCATGACCGCCTGCATGTGCGGCTCCCACCTCTGGTGTGTGTTGTACTTCTGTGCAGGTGCTGGGTGGGATTGCAGTGTCCACACACAGGTGACCTGCTTTGTTCCAGATCGCACCCTTGGTGGGAAGGGTGGACCCTCCCCTGTTGGCCTCGCATCTTCCTCTCCCCCAGGAAGGCCCTGCTGCCCGATCCGTGGGCCGAGGGCTGTGACACATCCCCGAGTCAGCAGCAACCACAGGCACACACTTCCCTGAGGAGCAGGCTTGAGCCCACAGCCAGGGGCCTGCTGGTGCGCACCTGCACCAGGGGGCCGGGATCAAGCGTCTGCTGGGGCGTCACAGCCAGGGAGAGCTCAGAAAGCACAACGGAGGTGCCCGACACGGCTGCAAAGCCAACTGAGGTGTCCAAAGAGCACTGCACTTCCCAGAGGGGATGGAAGGGCTGAGGTCGAGAAAGACTGACAAAGACAATGTGGCATGATTTACGGCCGCTGGGCACCCGGCACCACTTGCCTCGGCCTCCCCCAGTCTCCAGGAGCTCGGAGGTTACTCCTGACTCAAGCCCAATCTCCGTGCGAGGCTGTCAGGGTGGTGTCTCAGGCAGTCCCGTCCTTGCTTGCCCAGGTCCCTGACAAACGTACGTGGACATTCACCTTCGTTGGAAATGCCATAGAATGTTCTGGAGGACCTCAGCTCTGGCCTGGCCCCGTCTGGCGCAGGGCCAGGGCTGGGCACTGGGAGGCATCTTGATCACACAGTCTCTGCAGACCCTTCCTTAAGTGGGAACACGGGAGTCCTCAAAGCATGAACACTTAACATAGATCTCAATTTTTAAAAGATGTATTTATTTATCTGACAATGTTACAGAGAGGGAGAGACACACACGGAGAGATCTTCCATCCGCTGGTTCAGCCTTCAGATGATGGAAACAGTCAGTAGTGGCTAGTCCAGGCTGTAGCCAGGAGTTTCATCTGGGTCTCCCACGTGGGTGGCAGGGGTCCAAACGTGGGCCATCTTCCTGCTTGTCCCAGGCTATTGGTAGGGAGCTGGATAGGAGGCCGAGCACATGGGACACACAGTGGTGCCCACATGGGACGCTGGCGTTGCAGGCAGCGGCTTTACCTGCTACAACACGGCACCGGCCCCTGTGTCAATTTTTGAGTTACATATTTTTTTCCATTTTATTTGAAAGGCCAGAGAATGACAGACAGAGATCTCCCATGCAGTGGTTCATTTCTCACATGCCTGCAATAGCCAGGGCTGGGCCAAGCCAGAGCCTGGAACTCAATCCACATGGTCTCCCTCTTGGGTGACTGGGACCCATGCACTTGGGCGATCATGTATGGCTTCCCAAGGGCGATCGTGTATGGCTTTCCAAGGGCATTCATGTATGGCTCCCAAGGGCGATTGTGTATGGCTTTCCAAGGGCTTTCATGTATGGCTCCCAAGGGCGATCGTGTATGGCTCCCATGGGCGTTCATGTATGGCTTCCAAGGGTATGCGTTAGCAGAGAACTGGATTGGAAGCGGGGGAACTGTGACTTGAACCAGGCACTCTGACGTGGGAGGTGGGTTTCCCAAGCAGCTACTTAACCACTTTACTAAACACGGCCTGGGTTTCGAATATGTTGCCATCAAAGTAAATTTAGCCTTTACTGCATTTCCCCACATTTTGGAGTGCCCTCCTAATCTGACTCCTTCCTCCTATTTTTCCTCTGAGTCTCAGCTTTTGAAGTTCAGTAACGATGCCACATCCGTGCTTTCCTGTTTGAAGACCTAGATGGAATGAAAGCCCTGTGACTGCGCTGTTCTGTCTCGTAAAGCAGTAGCCGCGTCGTGTTTCTCACAGGAGGAGTTTCCTATAATCCCTACCTCTGCCTCACCTTCCATGATCTTCCAGAAACTTCTGTATGCGGTCGATCCTCTGTATTTATGGATTCTGCAACTTTGGATGCAATCAACAGTGCATCGAAAATATTTGGGAAAAAAATTGCATCTCTACCGAATACTTCCAGATGGTGCCCAGTGTTTCGTTGCAGCTCGTTCCATAAGCAAGGCACTGACCGGCCGTTTGTGTGGCGTGTACATTGCACCGAGTACCATGAGGTACAGTGACGAGGCACAGCAGGCAGGAGACTGTGCAGGCCGCACGGACAGGCATGACATTTTATACACAGGCTTGAGCAGCTGTAGATTTCAGTACCTGTGGGGATCCAAGCACCCAACCCCCCAGGCACCAAGGGATGACCATGTTCTCAATCCAGAGACAGCTGCTCCCTGGCTTGATGGGACAGGCAGGTGGCCTTCCATGGGGACAGCTGACCAGAAACACATCCAGGTCCTGCTGAGGAACCCACCCCAGCTGTGGGGTGCTCAGTGAGGTGGGGGGCTGCTTACCGGCCTCTGCTCCAGAGAGCACGGCTGCCACTCAGCGCCACGAGCCAGCCCCACGCAACAGCGCCTGAGGACATTCCTGGGTGCCAGGCCCCCGCTCACCCGCAGGCATCTCAGAGTTACCACAAAAGGCCATTTCCAGTGATTACAAAAGGGTGTAGGTGGTTTTTAAAGATATATCTCTTTTTTAAGAGTTATTTTTATTTATTTGAAAGAATAACAGCGAGAAGTAGAGACAGAGAAAGAAAGGGGGAGAGAGGCCCTCCATCTGCTGGTTCCCTCCCCAAATGGCACAACGGCGGGAGCTGCGCCGATCCAAAGCCAGGAGCCAGGAGCCCCCTCCAGCTCTCCCATGCAGGTGCAGGGGCCCAAGGACCTGGGCCATCTTCCACTGCTTTCCCAGGCCATAGCAGAGACTGGATTAGAAGAGGAGCAGTCGGGACTAGACCCAACACCAAGACATAGCATTTTTAAACTTACAAGCATTTATGAACATCGTAGTGATTAGGAACACATACGTCCATAGAGAAACATTTGCAGTGATTTTTAGCCGTGAGGGACTGATCCTCAATCCAGGGACCCTGAGCTGTGTGGCCGTTAGGTTGTCACCTGTTCTCTTCTGACAGCACAAAGGGCAGGTGGTCCTCACACAGAGGCTGAGCGGGCCTGACAAAGGGCTACAGGCGTCGTGAAGCCCCCAGCATCAAAATGCCCCCGTGGAGAGCTGGGAGATGTCCTGGTTCCCAGGGCCTCAAAAAACCTAGGGTGGGGCTGTTTCTGGGGGGAGGGGCGCTGGACTTGCACCCCAGAAAACGTGACTTTCAAAGGAATCGCTCTCCATGCAGCAGGTGAGAAGGTGACTCTGAACTTGATGTCCTGTGTGATGCTCCTCAAGGCTAATTCTCCATGGTCCGTTGCCATGGCAACCACAGATGCTGCCGAGTCCCTTCTGCATCCTGCAGGGTTTGCCCAGCTGTGGCAGAGACGGAGGGTCAGTCCCGGCCTCTGTGCTGGACGCACCCTGACGTTTAGAGATGTGTGGTGTTCTGCGCCTTCTGAAATGAGTCCTCTGTCTCTCTTTTCCCAGATAATTTGTTCAAACCCAAAGAGAGATGCATTTCAGAGAAGGAGATGCATATGCGATCCAAAAGGTAAGAGTCGCTGTGGACACAGGCGGAGGCTGGGGTGGCTGGAGGGTGAGCCCAGGCGTCGTCCCAAGGGGCTGCCATTCCTGGGTCCTTCTTTAGGGCCTGAGGTCATTTTGGCTGCACATCTGAAACACGGGCCCAAGCGCGTGCAGTTGTCGGACTGTGTCTCTGAACATTAATGCCGCTCTTGGGACAGTTTAGGAACAAGATGAGTCTTGGATTTGGAGCAGACCCTGTCACTGGTCTCTGGGAGACCCCCAGACCCATGCAGGAAGACCCCTACTGGTCCGCGTGGCTGCCCTGGGCGGGCGCTGTGTCACCCCCTTGGAAGGTGATTTAACGAGGAGCAGAGAAACTGTGCTCCTGACAGGCCTGGACGTTGCAAACACTTGGAAGCCAGCGGAACCACAGAGGGACCTGGAGCCAGGGCTCCTGGCACCGCAGCCCCGCAGGCATGGTGACCCGACAGCCGGCAAGTCCTCTTGGCTGTGCTTGGCTGGTGGCTGCTCCCGACTCCCACTGGTTCTCACCAACCCGAGGCACACAAGGCTGCTGTTCTTCCTGAGCCCTGGCCTTGCAACCAGATGGAAATAGCTCAGTGGTGTCAGCCAAGTTGGTGCCAGCACAATGCCATTCATCTGTAACGATCGAGCAAGGGAGGCCTTGGAGTCATTGAACAGATAGTGCGCTCCGAGAAGCCACTAGAACAGGAAGCACGCTTCCCTCTCCACCCTAGGCACCGAATCCCTGCCTTCACCACCATGTCCATGCTCATTGGGTCACCTCGAGGGCCCTCTGGGCAAGCCCGGAAGTGGCTGGAGGAAGAGGGGGACCATGCTGTGCGGTTAGAGGCCTGACTCCTCGTCTTCTAATCGAGGATTTTAAAGGACGCTGGGCTTCGAGGCTTCTGTTTCCAAAGTGCAACGTTGCACAGACCTCGCGCCGAGAGCACTCCCTTTTCAGTTTAGGGGAAATTCAGCCAGAGAGCTTCCCCTCGTGGTTCCCAAACCCAAAGCTGCTATTATGGAGCCTTGAAGACTAAGCCATCCGAATAATAGATCTCAGAGCAGCCCTTGGAGAAGGCGTTAGTGTTTACTGGGAGGAGCCGGAGGAGCTGCGGGCCCTGCAGCCTGCGCCCCGGGCCGCCCCAGTGCAGGGGGCTCTGACCGTGGCTCAGCCAGAGCTTGCTTTTCTTCTTCATTCATGATATCCTGGATGTGCATCTTCCCATTTTGTGATGAAAATCAAGTGTCGGCATGCCTGAGCCCTCCCCTTCTCCCTTTCCCCTCCCAGGTCCCGTCTGCGTCCTCCGGGGCCTTTCTCTCGGCCTTGATGTCGATGTCCATCTGCACGCACGTGTGCACGCACGTGTGCACTCACGTGGTTTTAACTATAGGTGGCCTTGCAGGCGCTGTCTGTCCGTGGCTTGCACGCTCCACGTTTTGGGTTGTCTGCAAGCTCGTTCTGTCCGAAGATACAGGCTGTGGCCCTCGCGGGCCGTGGCGTGGTTGTGCCAGGATTTATTCGGGAGGCTCTCTTAAGAAAACACTGAAGGCCGGCGCCGAGGCTCAATAGGCTAATCCTCTGCCTTGCACACTGGGTTCTAGTCCTGGTCGGGGCGCCGGATTCTGTCCCGGTTGCCCCTCTTCCAGGCCAGCTCTCTGCTGTGGCCCGGGAGTGCAGTGGAGGATGGCCCAAGTGCTTGGCCCTGCACCCCATGGGAGACCAGGAGAAGCACCTGGCTCCTGGCTTCAGATCAGCGCGGTGCGCCGGCCACAGCACACTGGCCGCAGCGGCCATTGGAGGGTGAACCAATGGCAAAAGGAAGACCTTTGTCTCTGTCTCTCTCTCTCACTGTCCACTCTGCCTGTCAAAAAAAAAAAAAAAAAAAAAAAAGAAAAGAAAACACTGAATCAGAAGCCACTCTGGGAGGGCATAGGGGTTCTTATTTTAAATCCCGATGACTCAGACGTCTGTGTCAGGAAGATGGAGTTTCCGTGCGGCGCCTTGGGACGTGAGAGCTTTCGCGAAGCATCCTTTCGGTCCCGTCCTGCTCCTTTTTGGGATCACTGCTGGACCTGGCAGCTGCGCGTGCCTTTATTCACGCAATCACGCAGCCCATGTTGGTTCCCATGGCGCTCCGGGCACCGTGCCACACATGAGCGTTTCCCGGGCCTGCTGAGTGAGAGGCTTTATGCTTCCCAGCTGGGTGACAGTTTTGCAGGAAGAGGCTGGCACCCCAGCCCACCACTAGCCGGCAGGGACCTTCTCCAAGCACACGTGTGGCAGTGTGACTCTGAATGTATCTCCCAGCTGGTGTCAGGATGACACAAGACAGCTGGTGCCAAGTGACAAGCTGCGTGTCTGATAATCACGATAATTTTGTCATCATCCTGTTGCACTTCGTACTCATTGACGGTGGAACATCTTAAGCAGATTCCGCCTGGCTTTCAGATGCAAGGGAAAATGAGAAGATGTTTGAGCTGCACGCCATGTGGACAGCCGTCTCGTGGCTCGGGCCGCAGTGACTCCACTGGGCTGGTGGACGCCCTGGGCATGGGGGCAGCTTCAGTTAGAAGCAGGAAGGAAGGAGGGAACCCTCCCGTGCCGCGTGTGACGTGGACGCTCCTGAAGGCCTCAGGCCAGGAACTTGGTGCCTTGGCTTGGAGGCATTTGGAAGCAGCGTAACTAGAAAGGCAGTAGGTTAGGAGGCAAAATCACACTCCCCTGTGTGCGGTCTCTCCCCACGTTAGGACTCCTGCTACCTCCGCCCACTGCTGCTCCTTTTCCAAGTCCCAAGAAGGCACAAAGGTCTTTGGGCTCAAGCGCAGAGTGGCAAAGCAGTAGAACGCCTCGTTTGACACATCAGTGTCACGAACCCCTGAGAAGGCAGGACAAGAAAAATGGCTTCTGATACATGCTTGGCCTCGGGAGCTCTGCCCCTGGGTGGGACCCCGCCTCCTGGGGTGCTCCGGGGGCCTGGGGGGGTGCTTTGTCCCTGCCCGGGGAGGTGGAAGAGCAGCTCAGCGTGGGCGCGGCGGTCACCCCCCATCCCAGATGTTCCCTGCATCTGTTTCAGAATCTATAATAACTTGCCGGAAGTTAAAAAGAAGAAAGAAGAACAAAAGAAGAGGGTGACCCTACAGAGTAACAGGCTCCGTGCTGAAGTCTTCAAGAAGGTAAGGCCTCTGCCAGCAGGTGTGATGTGTATGGTGCGCAGCCGCGAACCCGACTTGACCCTTTGTTTCCCTGCCTCTCCAGCAATTACTGGACCAGCTCCTTCAGAGAAACGCAGTGTAACCCCAGGCCTCCCTGCTGACCACTGCCTGCACCCAGGTTGACTCTGAATGCGGGATAAGCCATTAAATGTAGCATAGCTGCATGACGTGGAAACATTTATTTTATGTTTAATTTTATTTATCTATATATAAAGGAAAAATCACTTCCTAGATGACTGACCCAAACCAAACCAAACACCGACCCACAGAGCTCGGCCGACAAGCGCCTGCTGTGGGCAGATCCCCTCCCTAGCACCCAGGGCTGACCCCATTTAGGTTCTCGCTTCTTCGTTCCTCCTTTTGCCTCTGGTTTTTACCCTCTCACCACGTCCACCCAAGCAGAAAGGGTTAATCCACTCCAGTGTGCTTAGATCCCTGGGAAGTCTTTTGCTTCAAGTCTGTGGGACCCGAATCCACCACTTGTTTAATACCAGTCCCAACATCTGCCAATTCTGCAAACTCCAGAGTGAGGTGTCTTCAAAGCTTCCCGGCCGTGCAGAGCCCTGACCCTGGAGGCCGGCTGGGGGAGTGGGTGGGGCCAAGACCACGGGGCCAGCGGCTGCGTGCTTAGGACCTGCTACCGCCACTGGGGCACCGGTCTTCCCTTCGCCGAGAATCTTTTCAGACAGAAGCCATGAGGGCAGCGCTGCCGAACACACTTGCAGGAAACATCAGTGTTTTCTGCAACCGCCCACCCTCCCAAAGTTGCGCTGTCAAAAACGGCCTGATGGCTCCAACTCTGCTGTCTGTTCTTCCCTCCCTGGACAGCGCCGTTACAGGTACAAGTGTCTGGGCAGTCAAGAACAAGCTAGATGTCACTGCAAACGTGCAAATAAATGCAGTTATTACCAAAGAGCAAGCGTTCCTCCATCGCACGTTAGGAACCAAGCAGCCGCCATCCATAACGCTCAGTGCACGATGCAGCCAAGGCAGCAGGTGCCGCTAGCCCACCTGCTCCTCCCCTCCCCCACCTCCTGGGCTCCATGGGAGCCCTGGACCCCCTCCAGATGCCCAGTGGAGAACAGTGTCCCCCAGAGAGCTGGGGGAGAGACACGGGGAAATGCTCAAGAACGAGACGTAGGGTGCTAAAGGCTTGGCGATGCAGGGGAGCCCTGGTGACAGCTCTGTCCCTTTCCCGGCGCCTCTGTGCCTTCTCTCCCCCTACCTCTGAATCACAAGCCTCCCTTCTCTGCCTCTCCCCTGTGTGCCCGTCCAGCTGTTTAAAATCTCAGCCCCAGGGTTCTCCCCTGACACCCCCCCCCCGGGTGTCCCACCCTCTGGGGTGAAGCAGAGCCCTCTAGACAGCACACGGTGAGCGCATCGCACCTGTGCCCCTTGTCCCTGAGAGGCGGTGCCAACACCGGCCCGGGCAGGGGTCAGGGGCCCAGCTGCCTGGACGGACGCTGGTCTTGGCTGCTGCTCCCGTGACACACCCATGGAACCCACTGAAAAGATCCACCTCAGTCTGCTGCAGTACCTGCTAGGGGCAGCTGGGCAAGTGCACGGAGCTGCCCGGGCCCTGCATCTCTCCAGCCCCTCCCAGTGGCTGAACGCTGCGCCAGCAGCCAGAAGGAGGCAGTCACAGGGCCTGGATGCATCCTGACGGAGCAGGCAAAAAGGGCAGTCTGGGAGGTGAGAGAGAATCCGAGCTGGATTTAGCACAGAGCCCTGAACAGGCTTCAGCTCCCCCAGCTGCAAGGGTGAGGCTGTGACGGAGGCCAATGAGTCAACGCCGGTGGGGTGGCTTGTTGAGAAACACACCAGATGCAGAGCCAACCCTTGTGGCAGCGGTGTGAGACCGAGGGTCCCGGGCTGTGCGTGCTCATCCCGGATCCCCCCAGCTAGGCCGGGAGCTGAACTCATGCAGGCTCATCCCGGATCCCCCCAGCTAGGCCAGGAGCTGAACTCATGCAGGCTCATCCCGGATCCCCCAGCTAGGCCGGGAGTGGAACTCCTGGGCGTGGTGGCAGCAGCAAGGATGGGCCCCAAGAACAGGTGGCTTCTAAGGCCCTTTGTTTTCTCCTATGTTTTCCTCCCCGCGGATTCCCCGATTCCCGGCATGGGGTGGGCGTGGCACACAGCACCCTTGCCTGAGGGTGCTTCCTGCTCTCAGGGGCTCACCAGCGCCAGCCTCTCTGGGAAGCACGCTGAGTTACTGTTCACATCTCAAGTTTCCTGTACGATGTTTAAGGTACAAGGCCTGCTGCATCTTGTCTTCCCTGTAAGATCGGGAGCGAGTTTCCAGAGCTTTTCCAGACCAGCCCTCTGGATTCAGGGCTGAGCCCCTCCTAGGCAGCTCCAAGACCCTTTCCAAGGAAAGGACTTGTGTCCATGAATGCATCCAAGAGAGAGCCGGGATGGAGCTCACTTTCCAAAATGTTCCCATTGCAAACCTGACACCCAGTGTTAAAATCTAAGTAATGAATAGAAGCCAACCTGAGACTAAATGCATAAAATCATGCATTTCTGAGCACAGTTCTTAACTAATGGGCCTGAGGCCAACTACATGGTAGAAACGTACAAGGGAAGTTCCTTACAAAGCTTTGTGGAGGGGCTGTGGTGTAGCGGGTAAAGCCATCGCCTGTGGCACCACCATCCCACACAGGCACCGACTCAAGACCTGGCTGCTCCACTTCCCATCCAGCTCCCTGCTAATGCGCCTGGGAAAGCAGCGGAAGATGGCCCAAGTGCTATGGCCCCTGCACTGGCACGGGAGACCCAGATGACTTTTGGTTCCTGGCTGCAGCCTGGCCCAGCCCCAGGTACTGCTGCCATTTGAGGAGTGAACTAGCAGATGGAAGATCTCTGTCTCTCCCTCTCTCTCTCTGCAACTCTGCATTTCTATACACACACACACACACACAAATACAAAGTTCTGTGGCAAGTATGCATGATCTTTTCATTCCATTTTCCCATGAACTTTTGAACGTCTCTCGAGTGAGGTCTGGCGCACTCTGCTCTTGCCCGGGGAGGCCACCAGCATGCTCACGGCTGGAGATTAAGGCTTGGTTTTCCTGCTGAGCTGATTGCTCCCCATAGTTGTTTATTTTCTTTTTTTAAGATTTATTTATTTGAAAGGCAGAGGCGGCAGGGGGGGGGGTCTTCTGTCCACTTGTTCACTCCCCAAATGGCTGCAGTGGCCAGAACTGTGCCGATCCAAAGCCAGGAGCTTCCTCGGGGTCTCCCGTGCAGGTGCAGGGGCCCAAGGACTTGGGCCATCTTCTACTGCTTTCCCAGACCACAGCAGAGAGCAGCATTGGAAGTGGAGCAGCCGGGCCTGGAACCGGTGCCCATATGGGATGCCCCACCTGCTACGTCACAGCGCTGGCCCCCAAATTGTTTATTTTCTAACCCTGACGAATGCTCGTCAGCTATCCAGTGTCTTCTGTTGCAGCGCAGTTATGATAGGAATATAATAATGTGATCACAGACACAGCAGTAAGGACCGAGGAGTCCCAGCTGCGCTCGTGACGCGTCTTCAGGCACTGCCCCCACCCCCAGGTGCAGCCCTCCCATTTTCACAACAGACTCCAGGGAAGACGGCGGACTTTGAAGATTCTGCGTAGAATTTGCCGTGAGTTCAATCAGCGAATTCTGCCCTGGCACGGGTTTCTTGGCGTCTGAGTAGGTTTGGTTGTGGCGCAGCAGCTGTCTGATGCCGCAGCAGCTAGCAGGGGTGACCGAGTTTTTAGCTGATGTTCTCGAGCCTGGACCCAGCACCGTGTGATGATCTGAGACAGCCCCAGGCGTCTCACTGGGGTCTCCCTGACTTCGCCTCGAAGGGGAACGCCCTCCTCTGGTGGTCCGCGGTCTCTGCCAGCTGGTGGGGGAATACCGCAGGAAGAGTTGCCGGGCTTCTCAGCCAGGGTCTGTGGCCAAGCAGGCTTCCTGGAAGTGGTGTGCTCCCTGGAGCGTCCGCCAGTGTTTGCTCAGAGGCTGCAGGGCTCTTGGAAAGAACCACTGTGGGACGGGAGGGCCGAGGGTGCGCGCTGGCCCGGCCGTTCTGATTCCGTGCCTCCCTGAGTCCTGGGTCAGTACTCGGTGTGCAAATGGCAGGCAGTGGCCCTGGCCTCACTCACACACACACACACACACACACACACACACACCGGGACCCCCAGTCTGCCTGCCTGAGGCCATCAGCTGCGGGCAGGGACAGGGCCCGCCCCAGAGGAAGTGATCTGACAGAGCTGCTACCTGCCAGTCCAGTTTACGGCAAGAACACGCCTGGGTGTGAGTGCCCTGGGCTGCGTGTGCCAGAGCTCCTCACGCAGCAGACGTAGACGGGATCTGCCGAGTGGCTGGAACGTGGCCACACTACGTGCTGGGGTCCAGCGCCTTTGTCCGTGCCTGTGCGAGCCCAGCTGACTGTCGCTGGCTAAGCAGACCACACGGGGCACCAAATCGCTTTGGAGACCTTTGCCAAACCTGTCTCTGTGTCCCACACAGGCTGAGGGGACAGCTCCGCGCTCACACAGGGGATGTCCGAAAGCCCCCAGACTTTGCATGCCCCCCCATCTCCCCAGCGCTGGGCGGTGGCCGGAGCAGCTGTTCTACCCTCACACACGTGCTCCAGCCACACGGACCAGAGCAGCAGCTGTGGCAACTGCCCCGGAATCCTCTCCCTGGGGCACAGTTCTGATCCTGAGATTTCCAGACTGAGACTGTGGGGGCGTGGCTGTCTGGGGTGGGGGGGCACAGACACCCTTCCTGGCTGTCTACAAGGCTCTCAGGCACACACTCCGGATGCTCCTGACCGCCGGGCTGCGGGTGCAGAGAGGACATCCAGCCCATAGGACTGGAAGCAGGAAGGGGCAGGAGCAGCCTTCCCCGCCCCCTGGCAAACCCAGAGAACGCTGTGCTGTTCTCACCAGCTTGAAATTGCAACAGAGACCCCAAGTCCTTTCAACCCTGCTACTGCACAGCAGCGAGAGATCCGGGACGCGGCGTCCTTGCACGGCTGTCAGAGCACCGTCCTCCATTTCACCCTTTGGCTTTCCCGCCATGCCTGAGAGGGTGCAGCAGCTGTGGCTGGCACAGGGAGATGGCGTGGCCGCCGTCACCCAGGCTGTCATCAAAACCAACACCGCCGCAATGTCTTCACCCACCTGGTGACGTCGGCGAGGGGCGGACTGTGAACCTTTCATCACCGCTGACGTGGACAGGAAGAGGCACCCACGTGGTGCGCTCTCGGCTGTGGTTCCTCTGCACCCGTGTTACCACACGGACACCAGAGAAACGGGCAGCCACGGCCGCGTCACGGTACTTGCGTGTCACGTTGACAGGTTTCAAGTGCACACAGGGCTCTGGTGTTGTTAAGGCAGACTTGACGGCTCGTTAGGCCACATCTAAGTATTGTATGCTGACGTGAGTGTAAACAGGCGTCTCCGCTCTCAGCTCAAGTGGTTGTTAAAGTGACAAAATAACTAAGGCATTCTGCGGGGTTGGCTTGCTGGCCCGTGGCATTGCGCTAGCAAGGCGCAGCCTACCTCCACAGAGTTGGCCAGCAAGCAAGCATTGCGTGGATTATACTGGGGGTGTGGAGCCGATATTTCTAGATGGTGGAATTGACTTAGGGGGGAAAGATGTTTTTGTTGAAGTGTTTGTTTTAACAGGGTTTCAACTCTAAGGCTGTTAGCAGTAGAGCAAGAGTCCTCGCCCCCTGCATTGCGGCAGCTTCTGATTGGTCCGTGAAGCCGCCAGTCAACAGAGAAGCAAGCCCTGCAGTGAACCGCTGACCACAGAGCATGCTCCAAAGGTGCCCGAAAAGAAGACCGTGAGAAAACTTCTGAGTGCTGACCGCATTGCTGGGTGCCTTGCAGGCTCCTGTGCGCACAGCACCCGCAGCTTGCAAACAAGCGGTGGCCTCCTCGTGTCATTCCTCAGGAGAGCGTGGGGAGCAGCAGTTCCCACGGGGGTGCGGCCCGTGGGGCTCACGCTCAGCCTTAGCGCGCTCTGCCGCCGTCCTCCTTCCCCGGCTGGCTGCTGGCTACACCGCGAGGTGTGCTGGGGAGGGCGTAGGAGGCAGGACCTCAGATCGGCCGCCAGGACTCGGGAGGCCATGCACCTGCTCTGGGCCGAATGTTTGTCTTCTAACCCATGTGTGGCTGTCCTTAGAGATGGGACCTCAGAGGAAGTGTTAAGCTCCAATGAGGTGGTAAGGTTGGGGCCCTGATCCCTCTTGATGGGGGTCCTGGTAGCAAAAGAGCCTGGACAGCGCCTGCTCTCCCGTGTCAAGAGCTGAGCACACAGCGGGGGATGGCAGCCTTCGAGCTGAGAGAAGAGACCCCAGGATGAGACCCATCACTGGCACCTTGATCGTTAGACCTTCACCTCCAGATCCACCTTCACCTCCAAATCTGTGAGATAGTGACTGTGGTGCAGGCCACGCGGCCCGTGCTCGTCCCGGCAGCCGGCGCTGACCAGCGGGACCCCTGCTGTCCTCTGGGGGACCAGTGCTCCTTGCCAGCCTCCAGCCTCCGGTTACCAGGTCTCTGCTGGTGAGTGCCTCCCAGGCCCTGTGTGCACCCCGAGGTCTGCTGTGGCTCCCACAGGCCCCTGGCCCTGTGGTCTACTCTCCGGGAGCTCTAGGTTCACACGGACTCCACGCACAGGCAGGTTTGACACCCAGCAGCGTTAGCTTCCTCCCATCCACCCACGGGGCATCCAGGAGCTTCTGGACTCACTGTGCACATTCCATGGAAGAGTCTAGAGACCTTCTGGAGAGTCAAATGAAGGCCCTTCTCTTTATGATTTAAAATATATATAGATAGATATAGATGTAGAGACATATAGATAGATATATAGTTATAGAAATATAGAGAAATATAGATATAGAGACATAGAAATATAGATAGTTATAGATAGATATAGATATGTAGACATAGATGTAGAGACAGAAATATAGATATATAGTCATAGATATATGGATATAGATAGATATATAGTTATAGATATATGGATATAGATAGATATAGATATAGAGACATAGATATAGAGACATAGAAATATAGATAGTTATAGATATAGATATGTAGACATAGATGTAGAGACAGAAATATAGATAGATATATAGTCATAGATATATGGATATAGATAGATATAGAGACATAGATATAGATACAATTATTTGAAGACACAGAGACAATGCCTGGTCCAGGCTGAAGCCAGGAGCCTGGCACTCAGTCCGGATCTCCCATGTGGGGGCAGGGGCCCAAGGACTCGAGGCATCGTCTGTTGCTTCCCAGGATGCACATCGGGAGGCTGAGTCAGAAGCAGAGCCAGGACTCAGACGAGACTCTGCGGTATGGAGTCCCTGCTCCAGGGCCCGTCCCAGGCCCTTGTTCTATCCAGACTGGCAGAGGTAGATTTGTCTTCCAGGTTACATCTTGAATTCCTGTCCCTGGCACCCAATCTCCATGAGTTCGCATTTCAGACAAAGCTCTTGATTTCCGAAAGAGTCATGAAAGTTACTCTACCTTCTTGGCAAAGCTTGACTTTCAAGGTATAGAGTGGGCTTAGCCTCGGCCAAGGTGGGGACGTGGCCGGAGTGTGTGCTGCAGAGGTCCCAGTGTGGTGATGGTAAGAGGCGGGGGGCCTAGCAGGAGCAGGTTAGGTCACGGGGGGCACTTCCCTGGGAAGGGATGAGGGTAATTCCCGTGGGACCCCGGTTAGCTCAGGGGAGCATTGCCATAGAGAGCAGGCCTGACCCCTCCCTTCCACAGCTCGCTGTCACCGTGAGTGCTCTTTCTTGTGCTCCCAACAGGATGCCCTCGGCCAGACCGGACAGAGCCAAGGGGACCCTTCCCAGAGCCCGCCAGAGCCACTGTTGGACTTACAGCCCTCACAACTGTGAGTGAATGAAGCTCTTTCTTTGTAAAGTATCCAGCCTCGGGCATGCTGTTAGTGAAAAGTAGAGTCTTTGTTTCCTGAGATTCACCCATTGCTTCGTTTTCTGAGGCAAAGAGTCTGATGGCCTATGAATAGTGTTCCCACTGCATTTACGAAGCACGAAGCTCGGCCATCTCACTCGTTATTCTCAGAGAACTCCTAGGACTTAGAGGTAGGTAGGCTTGGGGCTGCTTCCCACTTAAATAGGGGCTGTAGAAAGGGGTGGAAATAGTTCCCAAAGTCACAGGTGAATGGAAAGTTATGATCACTAAGTCACATATGCATGGAATATTATAATCTCAAAAGTCCCATTTGAGGGGAATATTATAATTGCTAAAGTCACATAGGGAGAAATATTCTCTAAATCGCATGTGAATAGAATATTATAATAGCTAAAGTCTCATATGAGTGGAATATTATAATCTCTAAGTCACCTATGAATGGAATATTTATCTCTAAATCACATATGAATGGAATATTATAATGTCTAAGTCACATATACATGGAATATTATAATCTCTAAATCACATACCAAAGGAATATTATATCTCTAAATTACATATGAATAGAATACTGTAATCTCTACGTCACATATGAATGGAATACTATAATTGCTGAAGTCACATATGGATGGGATATCATAAAGCTAGAGTCACATGGGGATGGAACATTATTATATTAAAAACCCTCTGAATAACCCCATAGGTGCCATCCTGAGGGCAGACTTTGCACCTCCCAACAGGAGCCAGTGTTTCCTCCAGCTCTGAACCAGACGGGTGGAGCACCAGCGCAGAAGCTGGCATGTTTAGGGAGCATGCTCTGTGGAAGGCATTTTAACACACGAGAGTCTGCTCAGCCCGGCGGCGTGGTGGGGCTCCCCTCGGATCCTGCCTCTGCACAGAGGCCACGGCGGGATGCCGAGCAGGCGCCCAGCGCTGGCTGAGCTGGCTCGCTCTCCCTCCCCGAGCTCATCTCCGAAGTGAGAAGCTTGTGGGTGTGCTGTGCTCCCAGTGTGGATGCCCAGAGAGATAGAGTTAGCCAGAGGACAGGTGCAACTTGCCCAGCTAGTTTTTATTTTTTATTTTCATTCATTAATTGAGTTTATTTGAGAAGGAGAGATATAGAGAGCAAGAGCAAGAAAGAGAGAGGAGACCTGCCTTTTGCTGTTCACCCCCCCGTGCCTGCCAAAGCTGGAACTGGGGGCCAGGTTGAAGCCAAGAGCCAGGAGCTCAATCCAGTTCTCTCACATACACGGTGGCAGGGCCCCAACCGCTTGAGAAACCACCTGCTGCACCTCGGGGTGGACATTAGCCAGGAGCCAGAATTGTGAGTGGGGCTGGGACTCGGGCCCAGGCCCTCTGATATGGGACATGGGCAAGGCATCCCCAGGCCACACCCCCACCCCTGCCCAGGTTACTCCAGGCTGAGGACTTGGGCCTGAGATTTGGGCCGTGGAAGTCTTCCCGCAGACCCCCGAGCTCTTAAAGTGACACCATGCTGTAGACGGTGTGGGTGTGCATGAGAACTGAAGATTCAGACATATTTTTGGATTTCACTAAAATTTAAGGTAATTTACTGACCGTGAGGAGACTTAAATTATGGAGCAGGATCCCTCAAAGCTTCAAGGCAATAAAATTAGAGAATATTTGCTTTGGAAACTTGTATCCTTAGCAACAAGAATGTCAGTTCCTGCGAAATTAAGTTGGTTTATCACAAAGGGAGTCAACCAGACTGAGGCACCGTGGGACGTGGACTGTCTCATGCTTCTCCCAGCACGTGGTCCCCGTGGGTGCCGAGACCCTCTCCTCACCAATGTCTTCAGCCACGGGGCTTAGTTTCTCTGTCACCAGCTGCTTCTCTCCACTCTTCCTTGTGTGTCTGGCCCTGTCTGGCAAAGCAAGCTCAAGTTCTCTCCTCAGTGTCAAAAGTACTGGAGAGACAGACGCTTTCCTAATGCTGAGGAGAGATTGCTTTTACACTTGGATCTGGTTCTTTTAAGATTTATTTATTTACTTGAAAGAGTTACACAGAGAGAGGAGAGGCAGAAAGAGAGAGAGAGGTCTTCCATCCGATGGTAAACTCCCTAGATAGCTGCAGCCGCCAGAGCTGTGCCGATCCGAAGCCAGGAGCCAGGAGCCTCCTCTGGGTCTCCCATGTGGGTGCAGGGGCCCAAGCACTTGGGCCATCTTCCGCTGCTATCCCAGGCCATAGCAGAGAGCTGGATCAGAAGTGGAGCAGCGGGACTCGAACCAGTGCCCACATGGGATGCCGGCGCTTCAGGCCAGGGCGTTAACCCACTGCGGCTCAGCGCCGGCCCCTGAATCTCATCCTAAGAGGTTGGAGAGGCATCTCGTCTCTCCCTGCAGATGCCCCAGGTCGGTTCTTTGTGGTGGACATTTCAGCACTGACCACACTCGGGGTAACGTGTGACGAGCTTGACGGATAAGACCTGAGAGGTCCTGCCTGCTGCAGCCTTGGCCAGAAGTAGAACCCTGAACCCTGGGCTTTCCAGGTTACATCCAAGAAGCAACATCACTGCTGATACAAAAAACAGCCAGGCAAGTTCTATCAAATTCAGATCATAACCGCACAGTGACACGACGGCGAGATGTCCAAAACCTGCCACTTTCTCTCCCTGCTATAGAAGACGTGCATTTCCCTAAACATGTATTGTTAATAACCCATAAAATGTGACCGTCATCGAGAAATGCATTGTTAACAACATAACCTGTGAAATACACATGCTGGCTTTCCCCAGACTCTAGAATTCCTGAGCCCCCTTTGTCCCAAGGTTGTGAAGAGAGGAGCCTACAGAGGGCGGTGTGTAATGACTGAGAGAGGTCGCGATCCCGTGCAATCAAGGAGTCCACGTAGGATCCATTGGTCTGACCAATAAGCAGGATCCCAAACCAGACTCTTCCTCCAGGTCAACAAGCTTCAGACACACCATGGAGCGGTGTGTCTTCAGAGACGAGCTGTGTGTGTTCTGTGGGTGGGGGGCCCTTCCAAAACATGGGAATTGACATCCAGGAACCACGCCCAAGCCACTGTGGGTGCCGTTCTTGTCCCCACCATACGAGTTCGGAGGCGTGGTGCAAAGACCTGCAGTGACAGTCGACCCAGGGCTGTGAGCTTGTGGACACCATGTCCCAGCCTACAGTGGTGACCTGGCTCTGCCATGGATTCCATCGGTGATGGGAGGTGCGCACCATAATTCAAATCTTGCACGAAGACAATGGGAGACGTCGACTTCAGTCTTTGCTTGGTGCCTTTAGGAGCCTCCTTGACTCTGGGAAGAGCTCGTGTCCAACAGTGATGGGAGGGGAGCTCCCACGTGTGGTGGAAATTCACTTGGCCGGAACCTCTGAGAGGCACGAGGGCATCATTCAGGATATTGCTTCTTAAATTCTCATTTGCAGCTTTGCAAATAATTTTCAAAAGTCATTGGGCCATAAAGAGTTTTCATTACCCTGGAGTTGAGTCAACAGCAAGCGCTTGCCCGTTGAGTATGTACCAGGGGAGCTGTGCTGGGTACTCCGGGTACGTCCCAGAGCAGAAGTGGCACCACAAAGTCACCCACGAGCAAAATCATCTGGATTAAGTCCTCCAAGCAGGTGGGTGGCAGGACGCCTCCACTGAAAGCAACAGAAGAAATATCTCTACCAACGTTGACTGAAGGCTAAGATTTGGTTATATCAAAATGAGAGGGGCCGGCGCCATGGCTCACTTGGTTAATCCTCTGCCTGCGGCACCAGCAACCCATATGGGTGCTGGGTTCTAGTCCCGACTGCTCCACTTCTGATCCAGCTCTCTGCTATGGCCTGGGATAGCAGTAGAAGATGGCCCAAGTCCTTGGGCCCCTGCACTCACATGAGAGACCCGGAAGAATCTCCTGGCTCCTGGCACAGCTCCAGCTTTAGTGGCCATTTTGGGGGTGAACCAATGGAAGGAAGACCTTTCTCTTTGTCTCTCTCTCTCTCCCTCACTAACTCTATTTGTAAAAAAAAAAAAAAAAAAAAAACAACCTGGTGATGTGGTGATGTCTGAATGCATCAGCCTCCCCTTCTCTGCCCCCAGATCAGCTGTTGGAACTTGAGCATCCACGTGAGAATGTTAGGAGATGGAGCCTTTGGAAGCTTATAGAAGGCATCTGTCCCTTCCGCCATGCGAAGACGCAGCAAGAGGCAGCGTGGGTGCAGTGAGCTCTCACCAGACCCGGAACCTGCCGGGGCCTTGCTCTTGGCGTCCTCAGCCCCGGGAGCTGTGAGAATGCACTGCCGTGGTTTCTAAATGCCCAGGCTGAGGCGTTGTTCCAGCAGCCTGCAGACTAAGACACTGCACAGCGTCAGAAGTCGTTGCAAACCAATGTCAAATGTTTGGAAGGGCGACGAAGGCCAAGATCCTTTCTAAATACCTCCGGCAGCTCAGTGAAGGAAGCCAGCCCAGTGGGAAGATGGTGAAAAGGCAGGAACAAGCCCTTCACACACACGAAATACGAAGCACTCTAGCTCTGGAGGGGATACTGTTAGAATTAGGAGATGTAAACCGACCAGGAATTGTTTTGAGATCAAGAGAGAGCCGTCAGGGAAAGCCCAGGGAACGGGGTGATTGGCGCTGCAGGCCGTTGCCTCCAACATGCCCTGTTCTGGGAGCTCTGCCTGCTCCCCAGGCCACCCACCCACCCACCCACCTCTGCTCGGCTGACGCTTGCTATGGGGAGCAGCTCACTCACAGGCCCAGAATGCACCCTGCAGCCGCAGGAAAGCCAGGGCTCCCAGGAGCTGCAGTGAGCAGGAGTCCATCTCAGAGCCTGGCAGGGAAGCCTCCAGCTGCCCCCGGGAAACACTGCAGAGACCAGTGGCACAGGGGGCAGCAGCCGGCCCCCTCGCTGGGTCTGGAAGGGCCAGGCAGCACCTCGTGCAGGCACAGGCTGGAGAGAGCCCACAGGCGGCAGCAGACCCGGCACCTTCATCTGAAGAACAAATATCTGCCTGCTGGAAGGCCGCTTATAAAGGTTCATTACCAGATACTACATGGCAGGGTCTTGTGCAGGGGCAGCCCTGACTGACAGGTTGGTGGGAGGGGCATGGATGGAGCCAGAGCAGCCCCCTGCGTGGGGCACTGTCCCCCTCCCGCATGTCAAGTCCACAGACAGCCCTGGGGCCTGGACATCACCTGCACGGGGACCCCCTTCTTAGGGTCCATGAGCACAGGGGTCTCGGGAGCTGAGTGAGAGACCAAGCTGCTGTCCCTGTGCCCAGGTGTAACACCAGAATCCTCCAGCCACAGCATTCCTGGAAGTCACTACATGATCCAAAAGGACCCTATGAGGCAAAGCTGTGTGCCACCTGAGCTAAGCCACGGCAAAGGTTAGGTGGAGGCTCCTGGGCATGGCGGAGGGAGAGCTGGCAGTGCCCAGGGGCCCTCAGCACCTGGGCTGTGAAGACCCACCTCCACGGACGTCGATTTTCATGAATAATGGTATCTGACCCTGAAAAAAAATGAAATTGTGTGGATGGCCCTGGTTTCTCCTTCTGTCAGCTGGGGCTTCCAAGTCCTACTGGCTTGTCCCAGGCTTGTCCTTGGGGTTGAGAGTCCCGAGTGCCCGGTGTGGGTGGGAGTGCCGAGCACAGGTGCGCTTTGAGATGGTCTGCTGTGCGTGAACACGCCCTACGTAGCAATGACCTTGAAGCGTAGGGTGCTGGCCCAGGGCGGATGCCAGGATGCAGGCTCTAGCTCCTGACCAGGTCAGGAGCAGAACTGGACGTGGGGGCGTGGCTCAGGTTGGAAGTCCTGTCCAAGTGCTGACCAAATGGGTTGTTTGATTATGCCGAGTCCATTTACTAAAAAATAATTCCCAGGATGAAAACAATCGGAAGAGACAAGGAAATGATGCAAAAGAGCACCATTTCCTGTGCCGAGCCAACAGCCACAGCAGGAGGATGGCCCTGGGGACCACGCTCCCTGGAAGTTCCCCGAGGACACCCCGAGATGCTGCAACCCCCGCTGAGTTCGCGAGACTGCCCCCCGTGTCTCCACTGGGGTATTGCACCCAAGGGCTGAGCCGGCAGCAGGCAAGAGACCCCATTCCCGGGACTGAAACTCCAAGTGCAGGCTTTCACGTTCAAATCCGTTTCATTTAGACCAAGTGAGATCTGCACAGAAGTGACATTTGAAAGTTTCCAGTGGTGCCCGGGGGAACAAAGAGCAGCGTTATGCTGGAAAGAGCAGCTGCTCTTTGATGTCGGAAAGGGCAGCTGACAAGAGTGCCCAGGTGGAATTAGGGCTGGATTAGGAGGCCAGCGAGGGACCAGCCCTTCCCTGCTGGGGAAGATGCAGAGGCAGGAGGGGAGGGGGCGCCTGTGGCCTCCAAGTGCAGCAGTGAGGAGCTGACTGACACAGGTCGACACGCCTCACGTGGCCTCTGATGAACTGTTTCTTGGGACAGGGAAGACAATTGGCCAACGTATATCCAGTAAGTGTTTTAAAAAACATAAATAAAAAGAAGGGCCAGTATGATCTCAACTGTGTTAAGATCATGAAATAGATAAAAACGTATATGGGCCAGAATATGATTATCTGCAGACAGTAGGGGTGTGACGGCTTTTGCTTTGTTAGTTTCTAACGTCTTTGCCATGAACGTTGCATTGTGTCCTACGACTGCTCTGACCAAGCATCTTAAACTTAGAGCCACCACCTTTCTCGTTTTACAGTTCCATGCATCAGAGGCTAGTGCGGATCTCGCTGGGGGAGATTCAGGCATCAGCCGGCCGGGTCTGTGTCCTTTCCAGGGGCTCTGGGGAGGGGTCCACTTGGGCTCTCCCAGTTTGCTGGCAGAGCGCAGCTCCTGTGCTGTGAGCTCCTGGAGGCCTGTTTCTCGCTATCAGGGGCCTTCCTCAGCATCTCCAGGCTGCTCAGATTCCCTGGTTCATGGTCCCCTGCATCCCTCTTTGAAGCCAGGAATGGTGAGTCAAGTCCCTCTGAGAGCTGAGGCTTTTCCGCCTCTCTGTCCCTGGAATCTCACCGGCTGACGCTTCTGCCCGCGCCTCCTGCTGTCAAGGACATTGGGTCCCAGAGGACTCGGGCGAATCTCTGTTTTCAGGTCAGTCGGTGTCCGCCTTGTTTGCAGCTTGCATTCCATCTGCAGCCTTCGTTCTCTTTAGCCCTGTATCGTGACATGTTCTCAGCATCACGCTGGGGGTGACTATCCGGGGACCCAAATCCCGCCTATCACAAACGTTTCCTTTTAACTCATGAAAAAGAAAGTCCCTGTAACAGGAGCCGGCTTGAGCAAGGCACAGAGCCTGGGCCATCTTTTGGCCTTTAAAGAGTAAAAGCGTGGTCAGTCTTGGCTACAAACGGCTGACCATCTCCGTGAGCCATCCAACTTCCTAAAATCCTCGGGCTCCTTGGACAACTCGACTAAAATTCCAACTCGCTTGGTAAAACTCTTCAATTTTTATTTTTTAGTGATGAACTGCTTTTGTTTTTTCTGATTTCAAATGTCATGCCTGATTTCCCATGGGGCCAGTGTCCCCGTTCCCGTGTGTGTAGTCTCTGCTTCTGACTTCAGAGCACTTCCCATGGAGAGGCAGTGCGCTGTCAGTTAGAAGGTCACCACTGGGACGTGCATTGGCCAGTGGACACAGGGCCACATGAGGCAGGCAGAGGCGTGGAGAGTACTCACCCCAGGGTTTGACCTCTCCTCTTGCTCTTTGGACCACATGATGAGGCCTGAGCTCGGGGAGAATGAGAAGCCTGTCCCAGCTCAAGTCCCTAGAGCCACGAATCCACCACTCCCAGAAGTGTGAGTGTGGCCGCCCAGGGCCACCCTGACGCGCCCCGCTGTCCGCTGACCACCAGACCCACCGAGGCAGCTGGAGCCCAGGAACAGCGCCCCGGACTCACACACAGCTACAACAAGCCAGGATGCTTGTCTTCCACTTCAGCCATCAGTCCTGAGCAGATTGTTCACGGCAAAGGCTGCCTGATGCTAGCAACAATTCGCAGTTGCAAAAAAACTTACTAAGGAAACAAGTCACTCATAATTCCGTTGACCCAAAGGTAACCAGTGTGCATTTTTGTTGGCTTTTTGTGTCTAGTTAGTGACATGACTAGAGAGAAGGAGAGAGAGAGACAGATGACAGAAACTCACATGGACTTTGCCTGATGCTCTACTTTCGTCTTGCTCCCCCACCGTCGCGTTGGTGTCACGTCTCGTCATTAGCGACTTTTGGAAGGTGGGGCCTTCCCTGAGCTGACAGCTTGCCGACACCACATTCTCCCTGGTGGTCACTCTGTTGAGTAGGGTTCCCTGTGTCAGCTCCTTTGTCAGGCTGGTACCAGTGGGGCTGTGAGTGTGACCTGGTCCGGCCATGGCTGTTAGCATTTTCAAGAAATATGTCCATAAGCCCCCAGCAAATCCACAGGCAGTCCACTGAGTCCTCTAGGCCTCCAAATGGGACGTCGGGGGCACTAACCCCTCACACTCCAACCCTCCCTGCTTTCCGCCCCCGAGTCACGCCCCTGTTCCTCCATGCTCTGTCCCCATTCTTAGGTCATGGGGAAGAGCCGGGTGGACACACCTCTGTCCGTCCGTGTGGACACATGCGCAGAGGCCACACAGACGCACCTGCTGGGCTTCTGGGCCTCCTGGCTGCCTGGTTGAGTCTTCACCTCCTCTGCCCATTCCTCGCCTACAGCACAAGTCCTGGAATCTTCCTGGCAGAAATGAACCGACCGCAACAGACCAGAGGTGCCGGGGGTCAGCCCTCAGGATGCTTTCCCTTGGGGTGGGTGGGGGAGGTGAGTGTGAGAACACTGAGCCAACTGATGGTTCGTTCAGCCAGTGGACAAGCACTGGCATCACTGAAGTTCCAAGGAGACTTTAGAACAAGGCGGCCTGCCTGGCTCGTGTGTCACAGCTCAGTGTCAGAAGCCAGCCTTGGCCATCCGGCTCTTCCATGGTTTCCCTGTGCACAGCCTGAGGCACCCGGGACTGAGGGTCACGGAGGGTGGGGGTGGGGGACAGGGGAGGCCGAGGGCGTTTACCCAAAAGCTCACGAGTGACAGCGCTAAGGAGGGCTGATTGTTGTGCCTTTACGTGGACGAAGGAGCCAGTGTGGAAAATGTGGTGAAGTGCCAGCTAATAATATCAATAATAATAACATCGCTGCAATCACTGCAATAAGAATGCGCCCATTCTCAGCTCTGGGCTGATGAGACCTGAAGAAGCTCCAGGGACAGTAGAGTTACATTCGTCCCAGGTGTCTCAATCTCTCTCATTGCTCAGCTTTTTCAGTTCTCTCTCTCTCTCTCTTATTTGCAGAATGCTCTGTGTATAGCCGTATTCATAAATTGCTCACAACCAAGTGGCAGCTATCAGTCCGCTGATGGAATCGTTTTGTACAAGTTCAACAGAAGCCAAATATTTGCCTGGAAGATGGACTTTTCAGGTTAATAGCTGGTGTTTATGATCTACACAAAACCCAGGTTATTTTAGCCTAGCAGTGAATTCTTGATTCTCCATTATGCAAAGGGCAGCCTTTCTGGGGACATGTCTATTAGAGAAATCCGAAATAGCATCTCATTGATCATTGTCCTCTTGGTGTGGGCACTCGGAACACCGAGTAGCTGCTGGAATTCCAGAAGGCACAGACAGAGCTGGGCAGGCCCAGCATTCCATCCCATCAGGCTTCCACACTGAGAAGGCTGCTGGTCTTGGCATGTGTTGGAAATGCAGAGTGTGCAAATGCTGTTTTCTGTCATCGTGGCGATACGGTGGCTGGAGGCGAGGAGGTGAACTATTTGGCATAGACTGCACCATCTGAGCCAATGCCAGCCGCAGCAGGTGCCCCTTGGCAGCCCCGTCCTGCTCCTTCGCACCTCCAGGCCTGGTGCAAATGAGGCCTTGGAGACAGAAACATTTCCCAGTCCCTGGGAGCTCTGAATTTCAGGCCAAATACACTCTGCCTGTGTGCTACAGCTATGGAAACAGATTTACATGGTCCAGAGAACTTAGCTGTTTGGATGAATTGTGTACTAAGCCCCATCAGACAAGGAGGGTTGGTAGAGTGATAGACTCATGCATTCATTCACTCAACCAAACCCTGCTGGAGCCAGCCTCTGCTAAACACTGGAATCCCAAGCACAAGAAGACCCTGCCCCTGTCGCCCGGGAGAGATTTAGGTTCTCGCGAGGGGAGACAAACAGGAAACCAGTACTTCTGCTGGAGTGATAAGAGCTGGAGAAAATGCTATCGCAGCCCGAGGCAGGAGTGCTGCCTCTGCACAGAAACACTCGGCCTTTTAGACAAAGCGTGCTGGAATGGAGGGGGCAGTGGCGGCTCCAAGCACAAACACGAAGCCAGTGGGACCTCATGCTTCACTGATGGGAGGAACAATTGTCAACTACATTGGACAGCCTGGCAGTTGCCTTCCAAGGCAAACGCGTGGCCATCCTCTGAGCCAGGAATTCCACGCCTGTGTTTATACCCAAGGGGAATGTGTGCAACACAGCTGCAGAGGCAGTCAGAACAGTTTTCTTGCAGGCATATTCATGAAGAGCTAGAAACTGCAAATAACCAGATTCCATCAAACTGTGGCATGGAGCAATAAGCAGCTGTTCATACAATGGAATACTCTGAGGCGCTAACAAGGAAGAGGATATTACAGCAGGCATTGATCTCAAGGATGAGCAGAGGAAGAAATCAGACACAAAGGACCGCCCACTATGATGCCATCTTATTTATGGTGCTGGACATTAGCACAGTCATTACGTCGGAGGAAGGGGCCCCAGGCGGGAAGCTTCTAGAAGTGTTCTGTCTCTCGACTGAGGGCTGCACACCTAAGGAAACTCGTGAAGGTGTGCACTTCGTATCCACGCACCTTGCTGTGTGTTTCACTCAGAGACTTTTTAAAGTTGAAAACCAACAGACAAACTGCTGCAGGTCACCTAGAAGATTCTCACGTCCATAGGAAACATGAACAATATGGAGATAAAAGGTGTCATTCTCAACTGCCCTGGCAGGAAGATGGGGAAGAACGAACCAGAGCTGGTCAGGGACTAGCATGGGCTGCACCCACTCACAACACTGCTGTCTGAGAGAGGCTCCCAAGAGCTCACCTCCTGCGTTTGTCAATGGGTGATGGTAGAGGCCGGTGTTGTGAGCAGTGGGGCAAGCTGCACTTGTGACGTCAGCATCCCAGAGGAGAGCATCTATGAGAGTCTTAGCTGCTCTGCCTCTGACCCAGCTCCCGGCAAGTCTGAGCCAGCTCCCGGCGAGTCTGAGCCAGCTCCCTGTGAGTCTGACCCAGCTCCCAACGAGTCTGAGCCAGCTCCCTGCGAGTCTGAGCCAGCTCCCGGCGAGTCTGAGCCAGCTCCCTGTGAGTCTGACCCAGCTCCCTGCGAGTCTGAGCCAGTTCCCGGCGAGTCTGAGCCAGCTCCCTGCGAGTCTGACCCAGCTCCCTGTGAGTCTGAGCCAGCTCCCTGTGAGTCTGACCCAGCTCCCTGCGAGTCCACTAATGTTACTGGAAAGACAGCAGAGGCCCCGCCACCCAGGTGGAGACCCAGATGGAGTTCGAGGCTCCCGGCTGCTGCGGCCACTTGGGGAGTGAACCAGTGGATGGAGGGCCTCTTTCCCTGCCTCACCCTCCCTCTCTGTCATTTTGCCTTACAAGTAAATGAACCTTTAATGAAGATAACTCCTAAGCTAATAACACCTAAAATCGTCTATTACAATCTCGGCACATCAAGATTCAGTCAATAATGGCCAAAGCATGTATGTTCACACTTTCTCCAGGGACAGCCACAATTTTAAGCATGAGAACTATTTGAATTTCTCCAGTGAAGATTTTTTTAACTTTTAATTATAAGTCCTAGCATGAAGAAAAGCAGAAAGTGACATATCACCCCCAGTAATCCATCACCCAACTGAACAGTTGTCAGTTGTTAGTTTCCTGACTTGCTCGCTTTTAACCGTGTTTTATTGTGGGAAATTTGAAATGTTAGGAAAGAAAGTCATGTGATGAACTCCCAAGCACCTGCCACTCAGCCTTGGAGATTAGAAAGCCAACGCCAACGTTGTCGCCAGGATAGACCTGCTGATGTCCTTGTCTCCTACGCCAGATCATTTACAGACAAAACTCCAACATGGTGTCATTTCTAAATGCGTATTACTAGAAGTTCCTTTTAAACTGTAACTGCAAGACTGCTGCACCCCTTTGAAGACCAGCGATCGTTTCCTGACATCAAGTCCTGATCAGTGGTCAGCTTTCTCATGTCTCTCACAGAGGGATTTTAGGAGTTGTTCAGATCTGTGGACCAGCAAGATTCACACACTGCATGTTGACGTTTTTTAAATACTTGTTTAAAGTGCACAGGTCCCCAGTCTTCCTTTTCTTGCAGTTCATTATTAAAGACACAAAGTTCAGCATGCCACCGAACCACCGGGGAGCTCGTGGACGTGCAGGGTCCTGGGCCCAGCCTCATAGAAGATCCGATCCAGCTGGTCTGGGGTGGGGCCTGAGAATCTGCATTCTTACCAAGCTCCCACCAGACGCCAGCTGCTCTGTGAGCTCCCAGTGAGTGGCATGGCTCCGGCTTCCCCCAGCCCATCCCCAGGGTGTCACAGAGCATGTCCGCTTGCCCCTGCAGTGTTTCTCAAATCAAGCTGGCTGGGTTGGATGAGAACAGTCATCGGGAGGCCCAGCCTGTGGCAGTGAAGGCGCTGACGATCACGCCGAGGTCTGTTATTTCCCCAGGGGCTGCAAAGTGCTGCTGCCCTAATTCTATTGCTCCTTTCCCTTCATTACCTGGCCTACAGGACAGTCAGGTAAGCGCTTGCGTCTGGGCCTTTATTAACCCATTTGCAGAACGATGGCTTGATTCCCTGGCACCTGGAGCAGCCAGCGAGTTCTCGCTGGTGTTTACCTACCCGGCGACCTCACACTTGCAAGGGCGTTTGATGCGCTGCCGTGCATCAGGGAGATTCTTGCGGCTCTGACGGCCATGTTTGAGGAGCGGGCACCTGCCGACGTGGCTCCTGGCTCCTCCGGACACGACCGTGGTGGCATTGATTCTTCCTCTGCTATGGTGAGACTGGAAGGCTTGCTTGTGTGTTTCCTGCCCCAGCCCCGGCCTCGGCCATTTTCCCAAGGACTCCTGGTTGCACCTGAGAGAAATGGGACAACAGAGCCCACCGCGGCCACGGTTTCCCCACCTCCTCAGTGCGTCAGGCTCAGACATGTATACAACTTCTTCCAGTTAGGGTTTCCCTGGATGCCATTCATTGTAAACCCAGAGCAACAAGCCTAACACTACACGATTGCTGAAAACAATTTCAGCTGGTTTTTTTTCTCTGACTTGTTTTCATCCCTTGGCTTCATCTTCCTAACGAGACACCATCAGATTCATGTTATAAAGTCACACGGAATAATCTCTTTCTTTCTGGTCATGCCACAAGGCAAACTGGATATATCTGTTTAATTTTGCTTATGATTTTCAGGGACTGATTCTTTGAACATTTCAAGTTGTTTTATCACTGGGAAAAATTATTTTCATGGTTTCAAAATCAAGTCTACAAAGTATAAACAGAGAGACCTGACCTATTAAAACAATGTAATAGTGTAACATCATACCCATACACTCAACATCAGATTACGACTTCTTAGATGAACGGTAACACACAGTCACACTTTCTGCCACATCAATTTTAGTTGATTTTATATCAAATTTTAACTTGATAGTGGTTCCACTTTGGTCACAGAAAATGTATGAAATGAAGACTGCAATGCACTCATAGTCCTTTAAATGCATTTATTTATCTTGATGCATTGAAGTGTGGCTCGAAAATCTTATCCACTCATTTGCTCGGGCTGCGATAGATAATTCTGTGTTCCAGTCCTGATCCGAGTTGCCCAATCAGAAACCTCGGGAGAACTATTGCTCTCCCCTCCAAAATGTTTGAATAATTTCAAATTTACATAAATGTTGAGAGGATCATACAGAAAGTTCTCCTGTTTGTTTTACCCAGCTTCATCCAGCGTCCACACGTGAGAGAACACAGGAGGGCAGCGAGTTAAGCTGACTGTGGCATTGTGTATCGAAGCGCCGGTTCAAGTCTCTGCTCCTCCACTTCCCGTCCTGCTCCCTGCTGATGTGCAGGGAAGGCAGCAGAAGGCGGCCCAAGTGCCTGGGCCCTGACTGCCCATGTGGGAGACCTGGGTGGAGCTCCTGGTTCCGGGCTTTGGCCTGGCCCAGCCCTGGATGTTGTGACAGGTTTGGGTAGTCCAAGGGCAGATGGAAGATCTCTGTCTGCATTGCTTTGCCTTTCAAATAAACAAATGCACCTTTATAAATAAATAAAATAAAAACATGGTACCTTTGTCAACACGGAGAAGCCAACACCCTCACAGAACTGTTAACTGACTCCAGCCTGTGTTCAGATCTCACGGAGCTCCTTCTGTTCCAGGATCAACCCGGGTGCCGCACTGCAGTCAGTACCCATCCGTTTTCCATCGACCTGAATCAGTGTTGAGGAGTGTGCCCATTTTACAGGTGGTAAGAAATGGAAACCCAGTGGTTTATGGGCAGCAGGATAAGCAAGGATTCAAGTACAGATATGGGCTGAAACTGCTCTTAATAGAAGCAGTCTGGCTTAGGGAAGGAACTGGACCATGCAAGGCAGAGCCGGCCTGGAGTCCCAGCTTGGGTGAGGTCTTGAAGCATTTGTGTAGTATCACTGGGTCTCAACTTCCCATCTGTGCAACCAGAAACGAAAATGGGCCCCTTGAGCAGTGGGAATTGGTAAATAACACACGCAGAGTGTTTGGACCGCAGTAAGTGCTCATTAAACGACAGTTGCCATTGCCATAGCAACCGTGGAGGGCAGGCCTCTTGGGAACTGCTCTCTCACCAGGCAGAGCACGTGTCCTGTAAATCGCGTGTGTGAATTTGCCCCTCCACTTACTGTGGGATTCCAGCCCAGACGGGCAACCTCCGGCTAAGGTGACCCCAAGTAGGGGACGTTTCAGGGAGGACCTCCCGCCCAGTCTGCCCTGACTCATCCGTGAGTTTCCTGGTTTCTGTGTAGAGGAAGTAGCTGTCTGGGGCTGCCGTTGGGCGCAGCAGGTTAAGCCACCACCTGGGATGCCAGCATCCCATACGGGTGCTCTACTTCTGATCCAGTCCCCTGCTAATGGCCTGGGAAAAGCAGCAGACGATGGCCCAAGTGTCTGGGCCCCTGCCGCCCATGTGGGAGACTCAGACCTGGCTGCAGCCTGGCCCTGCCCCAGCCCATCTGGGGAGTGAACCAGTGGATGGAACCTGTCTCCCCACCCCCAACGCTCCCTCCCTCCCTCTTTCTCTTTTTCCCTCCATTTCTCCCTCCCTCCCTCCCTCCCTCCCTCTTTCCCTCTCTCTCTCCCACTCCCTCTCATTCTCTCTCCCCCTCCCTCTCTCTGTAACTCTGACGTTCAAATAAATAAATTAATCTCTATAAAAGCAGCAGCTGTCCAGCAACCTGGGCTCTTCTAGTAAGCATGGCATCTAATAACACAGCACATCCCCCTTGGATCTTTGAAAGGACTGTGACGGTTCACCCGGCCGTGCTTCCTGACAAGCTGTTGTTGTTCCCAGCTCAACAGAGCTCCACGGCCCAGGCTGCTGGGGTGAGCGCGTCCATAAGTGCCCCTGCTTGTCTCTCTTCTTCCTCTTCTTTTTGCAGGGAAAGGAGACTTCTGTGTCACTTTTCAAAATAGAGCCTAAAAGTAGGCCAGGAGAAGAGCCGTAAAATAGGTCAGTTGCCGTAAATCTCCGCAGGGGAGGGAGCGGAGCTCAGCTCCCAGAAGCCTTTGCGCTTAGAGCCCTGGTGCCTGTTCTGCTGAGGCCCAAAGGCCGTTTGGGGCTGGGATGGCCCTGAGCCTCGGCCACAGCTCTGGTGGAGCTGGCTTGGAGTCAGCCCCAGCCCACTCACCCCGGGCTGCCGGAGGGGTGCCACAGGGGAGGGGCTGCAGGAGGGGCTGCCACCTGTGCCGGCCCCCTTCTCCGGCACCGTGAGGCCAGGGTCGTGCTTCCGTATGGTGCCCCCACAGCCTCCGTCTTGCCCCCAGACAGCATTTTCTCCATGGTGCAGGTCTGTGGCTTTCAGAACCAACTTCTCACGTGTCTTGGTGTTCCTCTATGTGGACGCGGTTCTCTAATATGAGATTATAGTTTAAAAAAAGCCACCGAATTTGATGTTGTGACCAAGGCTCTCCCATGTGACTTTCCCAGTTATCACCAACACACATTTCTGGTTTTACATTATTCTGACTCATGCTCGTATTTATGTTTTCTGTTGTTGGCAATATCTCCAAGTAGCCACAGTCCTTATCCATTGTCTGATTAGCAGAACAAAACACAGTCTGAGGGTGTTTGGAGTCTTGGAAGAGCTTTATTTTGCTTTTATTAAATTTCAAAATAGTACCAGAAGTAATAGACTTAGTTAGAAATCAAAGATTTTCGAAAATAAAACATGTCCCAGTACAGATTGCTAGTGCTGTGAAAATTAGGCCTAACTTGATTTGCAATGGTAATGGGCCTTAATGGAATAATTAGGGAGGTTATCGGGAGAATGGTCAGGGAAAGAAATGAAATATTGCTCACTTATCTTCTTGGACCTGGGCAATAGCCATGCTTACATGAAGTCACTGTTCTCAGGCCAGCACTGAAAAACCGTATGGAGAGGAAAATACTTAAAGGACCCAGATGGGAACGTGGTGGCACACTGGTTCATTTATCTGCTCAGCCAGAAATTGCCGGCCTCCCTCTTTGCCAGGCTCTGGGCTGCCCAGGGGTACATCAGACACAGTGAGTATCAGGGGACCATGGCTTCGTGCGGTAGACAGGCGCGCACATCGAGAGCGACCACGGCGAGATGCAAGCTCCATGCTAGCAGTGGGCACCAGGACGGGGTGGACAGAAAAGCAGTGGGGAGGAAACAGTGCCCCCTGGGCCGTGAGCGGTGGGCCGGCTGTGGAGAGTGGGAGAGGGCATCCCGACGCTGCAGGAAGCGCATGTCCAGGGACCCCGAGTGACTGGAGGGTGGGGCCGTGTGCTGGAGGGTGGGACAGGTGATCTGTGGTCCATCCCCTGCAGGGGTCCAGTGTCTTTCTGAGCACCATGAGGACCCCATGGAGCTTTGTTAGATGTTCATCCTCCAAGTGCCCCTGCCTGGAGTGACAGCCCAAGGAGCCTGTTCTGGAAAAACCAGGGATACCGGAATCGCTGCCAAGAGCAGAAAGGGTTAGCCGTGAGACCCAAGGAAGAGGACAAACCCACGACGACACGGATGTAATTTAGTGGGGGCCTCGCGGGCAGAAGCGGGGTCTCTGTGGCTGTGAGACAGCGGGTTTCAGCACCAGCAGGCTGGGGGAGGGCTCCACAGACAAAGGCAGCGTGTGGCTCACGGGAAGGCCCTGGGTTTCAAGAAAGGTCCATTTCCTAGGTGTGAGAGAAGGGGCACCCCCCAAGCCCAGCCTGGTAGGTCGGGTCACCTAAGAGGCAAGATGGTGATCATAGCCAAGACGGCCACAGTCCCATCCACCTGACCCCCTACTGAGCCAGGGGCCTGGGGCTGTCTCCACGGAGACTGTCTTCCCAAGGCTATCCAGCCCTGGGGCTGGGGGACAGGGTGTCTGCAGACTCTGGAGGAACACAGGACTGGTGGCCAACAGAGACACATGGTGGAGGGACTGAGAGGGGAAGGAGCCAAATGGACTCTGGAGTTGGGAGGAGACCCAGCCTCCAGCCCCAGGCGGACCGCTCTCGAGGTCTGTGTGTACCTCCTTTCTAAGAGGAGGAGGCTGGTGGCTGGTAGGGTGCAGTGGGTTAAGCCACTGCTCGCAATGCCTGCACCCCCACTGGAGCGTGTGGCTCCATTTTCAGTTACTCTGCCTCCGATCCACTTCCTGCTGCCGCACCCCGGGAGGAAGTCGATGGCAGCTGAGTGCTTGGGCCCCTGCACCCATGTCGAGACCCAGATGGAGTTCCAGGCTCCTGGCTTCAGCCTGGCCCAACTCTGGCTGTCGCGGGCACTTGGGGAATGAACCAGCAGATGGAAGATTCTCTCTCTCTCCCTCTCTCTCTTTCTCTCTCTCTGTAGACCTTACATTCAAGTAGATGAAGTTTACAAACAGAGGAATAGTGATTGGTGGGATTTAATGAGGGCTGATGAGATCTTGGAGGCTGCAGGTTTAGGATTACGTTCCAGAGGCGCAAAGCCTCTGACTAGGTCTGTGTCCCTATCTCGGAGACATGTGCTTGATTTGTGGTTCCTTATTTCACAACTCAGCCTAGGACAAAAAAGGAAGAAAAAAAAAAAAAAAAGCTGAGCAAGCGCTTGCTCTGAGGGGTGGAGCAAGCAGGTGACACCTGGGTCGGCGCCGCACAGGCTCCCGCTGATCCCTGTCCTGGAGCTCATCGTGGCTGGCCAGCTGCCGCCGCCTTGGGGCCTGAGGGAGAGGGAAACTGCGAATGCGCAGTGTCTGCTAAGAACCCAAGCTACATCAAATCCCAGGCCAGAGCTACGGTAGGAGGAGGAACAACTGAGTTTGGCCCCAGAGCATTGGACATGGAAGAGGCAGCGGGGAAGGGATCCCAGGATAGAAGCACCTGCTAGGATGCAGAGCTGAGAACGAGAAACAAAGACTCGCAGGGAATCCCAGAAGAGGACGGAGAGCACTGGAGGAGAGGGCAGGTGGACGAGGGGCAGCCCACCCTGCTCAGGGTAGCTACCTGCCTTGAACCGCCACTTCATTCTCGACGCAGCCCGGCACAGGCAGACACCATCCGCCAGCCCTCGGCTTCCCTTGGCCCCAGGCAGATCCTGTTTGCAGTGCCAGGACCACAATTGGCCTCCACCGTTAAGAGAAATGAAGAAACTGGAGAAGATCCAAGACGGAGCAACAAACATGATTAAAGAGAGTGAGAACAAGGCCCAAGGGGCACGTTACAGAAATTGGGGTCGATTTGCCTAAAACAGTAAAGACGGAATGAGGACCGTGTCTAGTTAATTTGGAGAGCAGAGAGCCCAGCAATGGACTTGCTAATGGATGATTCTCCCCACACGACTGGAAAGCAGGTCTCCTGGGGAGGAAAGCTGCAGGAGACTAGACACGGGGACCCCCGCCTGTCCCTGAAGCTCCTGCAGGTCCCACCCAGCCCCCACCAAGCCCGGCTCCCCTGGCTTTGGGGAGCCTGAGAAGCAAGTGGCCACCCTGGGGGCGTGCAGGCCCTCTGCCTCTGGGAGAGAGTGCCTCTTCATCACATTTGCTCTTCCATGCATTCAGGGTGCAGCTCCCCCCCCCCACACCGAGCAAAACCTGCAGGTGCAGGTGAGGTGCAGGTGTGTGGCAGCTGGGGTTACAAATGGCCTGCAGCCCCCCACCCCGGGCAGCCCCCCCGCAGCCCCCAGCGGTGGTGGTTTCCATCCGTTCACCGCAGGACAGGCTAACCCCGCAGTGAAAGCGCTTGGAGAACCTCATGACGCTTTGCGCCTGGAGACACCTCTGCCTGGGGCCTTGCGGCTTGGCCAGGCCGAGGTCTCCATTGAGTCAGGATGGAAAACCAAGCATGCGCCTGCCTGCCCTCCAGCCCGCAAACACCATGCAAAACAGGGATCTCTCTACAGAGTAGGGCGGCTGTGCAATTTGGTGGCAAACCAGACACTGTGACACAGAAGGAGCTGCTATTGAAAGAGATTCTGGGACAAAACAGGGACCCAGGCCTGCCCTAGGCAAACCCTTATCCAGAGCTCAAAAATGGCAAGGGCAGTGGCCTTGGCAATGAAATGACCAGGAATTCCTGGAAGCCAGAACTCAGCATAGAGTTACCTGGGTGTCACCCCCGCCATATAACCCATCAGCCTCCCAGATCTCTGATGCCCCGGGACAAACCTCTGTCCTCTTCCCAGCGCGTTCCACGAGCAGGACTTCGGGCACCACTGGACCGGGTGCTTTTGCCTCCCGGTATCTCTCTGAAACTTGAGTTCAGCTGTTTCCCAGGCCTGCTGACCACCTGTCCCAGGTGGCAGTGCGAGGGGCGACTGCCCGGGTGACGCAGGTGACTATGGCTGGGTGACCTTTCTCGTCCCTTCTGACTCAGCACCGCATTTCCAGGCAGAGTTAGACAGAGAAAGGTCTTCCTTTTCTGTTGGTTCACCCCCCAAATGGCCGCTACGGTGGGCATGCTGCACTGATCTGAAGCCAGGAGCCAGGTGCTTCCTCCTGGTCTCCCATGCGGGTGCAGGGCCCAAGCACTTGGGCCATCCCACACTGCCCTCCTGGGCCACAGCAGAGAGCTGGACTGGAAGAGGAGCAACCAGGACATAATCCAGTTTCCTGACCGGGACTAGAACCCAGGGTGCCGGCAGGCGGAGGATTAGCCTAGTGAGCCGCGGCGCCGGCCCTGGGCACAGTCTTTTCTCGCCATTAAATGGGCAACTTTAAGGCCCCGTGATGTACGACAGTGTGAGCAGCAGAGACAAGAGCTTCGCGTGCCCCACTGGGAGCAGGTTTCCGAGGAGGTAAGGCATGGGTTCTTGTAGCAAGATGATCTAGGAAACCAAAAATGGACCACGTGTTGCTGCAGGCTAAGAGGAGCAGGAGTTTCCATCTCCCCAAGAGAGGGAGTTAAAAAGATTTCCAAGAATCTTAATCACAGAGCGCCTGTGTTTGTTGATTTTTGCAGCAAGCCTTGGGAACTGTGCTTGGCGGGAGGAAAGCTGCTCCGTGAGCTGCGTCTGCAGTCCCTTCGCTGGGCAGAGCTGCAGGGAGGCTGAGCCTGCACATCCCGCAGACTCCGCCGTGAAAGCCTGGCTCGGAAAATGTGGCTCCGTGTCGCGCCGGCTCGCGCTCACGGAGGATCAGGCTGCAAGCGAGCGAGGGTAGCAAATAATGCCCTGTTCATCGTGAATGCCCGGGCTGTGACACAGAAATAGCGCACAGGAAACCGTCCTGCACAGCTCAGTTCTTCCAGAAAGGAAGGCACAACAAGCTGTCTATCTGAAATTTTAACGAGCAGACCCTGGCCCTTGACCCCACACCATTACCTAACAATCCAGAATTGAATGCGATGTCAGCCTCCATTTCCTGTGGAGGAGGGGCAGGAGTCCCCTCCAAGGCAGACCATCTGCTGGACCGACACGTGGCCCAGCTGGCTGGAACTGACCTGCACACAGTCCCGGTGCCCAGAGGCTCAGCCTAGCTCCTGGCTTCACAGAGATGGTGGATTCCAGGGCTGGGAAACCAGGCCCTGTGGCTAGGGATACCTTTCCCTTTCCTTTCTAGTTTTTGGCTGTTGGGTCTTTTTTGGTCAGAAATAAACCAAGGACCGTCTTGGAGCACCTTGAGCCTCTGGGAGAAAGTTGTGCAACTTCGAGGGTTTTATTTTTTAATTGGACTTTGATAATCAAAGGTAACAGCTGACTATTAGAGCAAAAGAAACAGTTGAGAAAGTGCCCGCTGCAGCTGGCGCAGGGCTTCCGAGAGCCAGCCTGAGTGAGCCGTTTCTCCATCCGGATGACGCAAGAGGCCGGCAGCTGGGCTCTGCGGAAAGAAGTCTGTCCCACTGACCTCAAAGGAAACAATGCTGAATTCTCTGGCCCGGCCTTTTAGAGTTGTAAGGCCCACATGTCTGACTCACCTAAGGCCGGCTCAGCAGCATCTCCAGAGCAAAGCCAGGGGCCCGGACCTCTGACAACACTGCAGGGCTCGGAGTGCAGACTGGCTTCCCACGGGCTGAGCCAGGCTCACAACCCCGCGCGTGCGTGTGTGTGTGTGTGTGTGCACGCACGCGTGACTCAGCAGATGGGAAAGCTCACACCCAGGATGCAGGGTTAAAGACCAGAGCGAATCTGCATGCAGACCTGGGGCCGGCTTCTGATGGGAAAGCCCTTTCTGGGTGCTGAGGGTTCATCCTTAGGGTTCAGGAGGTGAGGGGTGGGGGAGCACCTGAGCACCCCTCTCAGCCTCCATGAAGTGCGGGACACATAACAGTCAGCTGGCAACGCCACGATCAGAAGGGGTCACCAGCCAGCTCGTTTGGCGATTTGCCCATTTTCCCTAGCGGGCAGGAAGGTCCTTGACGGCCCGAGGCTTTTCTCCCCTTCACTGGTGCAACGCCAGTGAGTAGCAGGGCTGGATCTTCTTGGAGCGGAAGGGGTCTAAGAGCCAAGTGCTGCGTCTTGTTGAGGGGCGACCCCACAGCCCCCCCCCCCAGCGGAAAAACCCAGCTTCCAGCAGGAAGCGGTGGCAGGGAAGGAAGTGGGCTCCAGGAGGGGCAGGCCCAGGCCGGCATTGCCCCAGGCGTCCCCCCACCCCCACCCAGCTCAGTACTGACCTACTACCTACACCTGGGACTGCCAAGGCGCTCCCGCGAGATTGTGTGTTAAGCAGTCTGGGCGGGGTGCAGCCCTCTTCAGCCCACACTAGTTACCAAGCCCCTGAGGTTGGGGGTCGCGGTTGCGCCCCACAGGGCTGGTGCCAACCACCCTGCGTGTGCACCCCCTCGCTGCGGGCACGGACCGAGCCCCGGGGCGGGCAGCAAGTAAGACTGCCAACACCCAGGACCGGATGAGGCCTGGGATTAGCAGGCCAAGGGTCCGGAGCTCGCTTTGGCGCGAGTACGCGGTGCCGCCCGGCCCCAGGCCCCGAGAGTCTCCTTCCAAAGGAGCGGAGGGCGCCTGGGAATCTGTATTCCTGTAACAAGCCCAACCAGGACAGGGTAAGTTTGGCAAACTTTGCCATGAGTCCACCCAGGCCACGGCAAAGAAATGGGCGCCCACGTTCCAACATGAAGCCCGAGGCTGCGCGGCCACAGCGCCCGGGCTCGAGGGCTCGAGGGCTCGAGGGCTCGAGGGCTCGCGTCTCCGCGCCTGGGGGCCGTCTGGGGGCCGTCTGGGGGCCGCGGGCCGCCGCTCCCCGGCGCGCAGCCGCCCAGTCATCATTTCCAGCCCAGCCTGGAAAGCTGGACCGCGCCGCCGCGTGTGCTCTTGGCAGCCGGGCGCCCGGGGCCCCGCGGCCACATCATCCCGGGGCGGGGATGTGTGCGCTCCGAGCGCCCGCGCCGCCACCGAGCCACGTCTGTGCCGCCGGCGCGCGCGCCCCGGGAGGCGCCCTGGCCCGAGCCGCCCCGGGGGTGGGCGAGCGGCGGCGCTGGGCGGGACCCCGGCGGGCGGGGGCCCTGCGCGGTCTCTAGGACCCGCGGGACGCCGCCGGCGGGCGGGGTGCTGGGGAAGCCGATAATTTGTTCCGTGGTAATGAGAGCGGGGACTGCTGGCCGCGGGTCCAGTGCACAGGCCGGCCTCCTCTCCCCGGCGAGCTCCCGCGTCCCCGGGCCAACTCGGACAGTTGGCTCACTTGTGGCAACGGTCAGGCCCGGCCGTGCCAGCGCCGCGCGCGCGCACGCTCACACGCGCGGGGCGAACTTGTAAGAAAATGAGCGGCTAGGCCGGCTGCTCCGTGGCGCGGGCGCTGCGCACGGGCTCCGAGCCGACTCGCCGCGGCGGGAGAGCCCTCGGGGCGACGCCCGGCCCCAGCCCGGCGCCCGCGTGGGATGCTGCGGCGCTCGCCGCCGGGCCCCGGAGCTGCTGCTGCGCCGAAGGCCGGCCACGATGGCCGCGCGCCCGCCGCCCGCGCCCCCCGCGCGCGCCCTCCTGCTCGCCCTGGCCGGGGCTCTGCTCGCGCCCCGCGCGGCCCGAGGTAAGTCCCAGAGCCCAGGCGGTTCCCCCTGAACGTCCGCCGGGGTGCCGAGCGCCCAGGCTGCCCGGAGAGAGAGGCGGAGTCCCCGGGCGCATCGGAGCGGCCCCGGGGCGCGTGCGCCCAACGCGGCGACCCCGGCCCTTTCCTGGAGGCCCGCTTCCCGGTTCGGACGACCCCTCTTGGGTGACGTTCGCCGGGATCTCGCCGCGTAGCTTGACAGGTACACGTGTCGCCGGGAACCATGCGCTCCAAGTGGTCTCACCGACACTGCCCCTCCGGGCCGCCCCGGCCCCCGGGTCACTCCCCGCCCAGAAGTTTCCCTGCCTCTCTGGCTTCTCCACCTGCGACACCTGGGGGGCGCGCGGCGGCCCCGCGCCTTCTCCCGCAGGTGTGCCCACTGCGCTCGCTGGATCCGTCGCCGCCTCCCGTCTGCGCCCGAGCCCCGGGCCCCCACCCCGCCCCGCCGGTCACTGCCTGGGCGCCGGCGGCCGCCGGACCCCTGAGCGGAGTCCTCGCGCCCCTCGCGGCTCGGGTTCTCGGCCGTCAACCGCCGCTTCCGTCAACCGCGTGCGCCGCGAGAGCGCCATTCGGAGGGAAGCCGGCGCGCGGGTCTCACAGCTGCCTCGCAGACGTGGTTTTCCCGCGTGGAATCCCCTTGCAGCCGGGCACCTGCGGATCCCGTTTGCGTAACGAGGGCTCACCCAGCAGGTGCCTTTGTAAAAATTCGGGGGCTTTCCCTGCTCGCCGCCGGCGCTCCGCCGCCAGGGGCGCTGTCGGCCCGCCGAGCATTTCTGATTTCTCTCCCGCAAACCGCCTCCATCAGGAACCCTCACCGCGGTTTTGGTTCGCTGTGCATTCGCCAGGGCTACCCTCCACCCCGCACCGTGCCTACCTGACGTGGCTGAAACAACAATAAAGGCCCATCCGGGAGTTGTAGATTTAAAGAAGGTGTTGTACAGGGCAGGGAAGAAGCAAACGGAAGGCGGAGAGAGAATACGGCCGACCACGTAACAAGTGGAAATCATAGTCGTCTGAGGGTTTTCAGAGACTGTGTACAAGTTAGTCCTCTTGGGTGGTTATTGTGAAAGGACTTTGAAAAAGCCAAAAGTCCCAAGTGTGCCTGAGACGGCCTACACATAAGAAATCCGCTGAGCTGGGACAATATCCGTGTAGAGGAAACTGTCACATTAGACTAGTAACGGGAAGCCGTTTCTTGGAGGAGGGGGCTTATGACTTCATTTTTTAAAAAATATTTGAGAGGCAGAGTTAGAGAAGGAGAGGTGTTGCACCTGCTGGTTCACTCTCCCAATAGCCGTAAGAGCCAGAGCGAGGCTGATCTGAAGCCAGGAGCCAAGAAATTCCTCCCGTCTCCCATGTGGGTGCAGGGGCCCGTGCACTCGGGCCATCTGCTGCTGCTTTTCCAGGCCATCAGCAGGGAGCTGGATTGGAAGTGGAGCGTCCAGGAGTCCAGGACATGAGCTGATGCTTATATGGAATGCAGGCATCACAGGCAGAGGCTTAACCTCTGGGCCACAGCCCCGGCCCCCAGGAGCTCTTACGTTATGACTGCAGATTTGGGGGGTCCTAGGGTACGCACTACCCAGTAGAAAGTCAGCGAGGCCTGCACACTTCCAGTGGGTTCCACATTGTGATAGTTCAGGGGCTGCTGCTCGTTCACCCTTGGACTCCCAATACCAGATCTTTATCAGTGTCGCAAGTCACACACCATTGAAGTTGTTGAAAAGTCCAAGAATATGAGACGTTTGTTCATGCTGGCAAGATAAAAAGGGGAATTCTTCTTGTGAAGGGAGGAGAATATCCCGGGTTTGTCTCCAGCTTTGTCTGTTCCCCTACATGGTACCTTCTGTGACAACTCAGCCCTAACAGGTCCCAAACAGGACCCTGGGTCCCAAGCCCTCTGCTCCCAAATCATACCCCCTCCAATCATTCCTCTCCCAGTCTTTGTAAAAATTAATTAATTACAAAGGCATAGTGATGAGGAATTGATTCCATCCATTGCTTCACTCTCCAAATGGCCTCAACAGCCAGCACTGGGCCAAGCTGAAACCAGGACTCCATGTGGGTCTCCCACATGGGTGGCATCACTGCTGCCTCCCCAGGGACACTGGCAGGAAGCTGGGACTGAAGTGGAGCCGCAGGGGCTCCAGCTGGCCTCTGGTGTGGGATGCTAGCGTGGCATTACAAGTGGCAGCTTAGCCCACCCAGCTGTGCCGCCATCCTCCCGGTCTTAATCAACACAGCAATAAAATCCTGGGTGTTGGACCCAGAGGGGCTGCAGGCTCTTCTCTCCCTCCCCCAGGTTCTTCACCCTACTCATCTCTCCCCGCTGGCTACTCATCTGTAGCCTTTGTTCATGTTACCCAGTTCTGTTAGCTGTCCTGGCAGATTAATTGAACCCCAGGAGAGGGTTGTGGGAAGCGCAGTTTACAGCTGGTGGATTAGCATCTGAGCAGGGCCAGCCCTGAGGCCCTGTTGGTGCTGGGTTATCTCCAGATAGTGTCAGATGGAGCTAAATTGCAGATCACCCTGCCAGTGTTCCCTGAGGAGTGGTTATCAGTGGGAGAAATCCCTGCGTATCTTGGTGACCAGAAGTGAGGAGTTCTGTACAGTGAGTAGAGGAGCACTTTGGTTTCTCTTACCACACAACCTCCACTTTACTAAGAACTTCTCCTCCTGTTCCCGTGCCATAGCTGGTTTTACTGGCATAACAGGTCAGTGGTGTGATCAGGAACCCAAGTACATGTTTTGTTTGCATCCTCCATACTTAGATGTTGACTTCTGCATTTATATGTACTGCCTGAAGGTCTCATCATGACTGCTGTACCTCTGTATTCTGCATAATAATGAGGCACAAGAGTCAAAAGACTGAGCCAATTTTATTTTTATTAGAAAAATAATACAAGAGGTCTTTAAAAATTCATGGAAAATGCAAATTATGAAAAAGCAATCCACAGATTTCAAAATTATTTTGCACCAAAATAAAGTTATCTTTTTAAAAAGATGTATTTATGTACTTGCAAAGCAGAGTTAAAGAGGGCAAGAGACAGAGAGATCTCCCATCTGCTGGTTCACTCTCCCAAAGCCCACAGTGGCTGGGGCTGGGCTGGGCCAAAGCCAGGGGCCAGGAGCTCCAGCTGGGTCTCTCACATGGGTGTAGGGTCCCAAGCACCTGGGCCATCTTCCAGGGCCTTCCCAGGTGCTTCAGCAGGGAGCTGGATTAGAAGGGGAGCAGCTGGGGCACAAACTGGTGCTCCTGTGGGATGTCACCATCACAGGCACATGTCACAGTGCCAGCCCTGAAGCTGTCTTTAAGATTTTTACATTGAATTTAAAGGCAGAGAGAGAGAGCTTCCAGTTGTTGGTTCACTCCCCAGTGGGTCCACCAGTCAGGACTGGGCCAGGTGAAAGCCAGGAACTCCATCTGGGTCTCCCACACGGCTGGCAGGAGTCCAGATACTTGGCCCTTCATCTGCTGACTTCCCAGGTACATCAGCAGGGAGCTGGATTGGAAGCAGAGCAGCCAGGACTTGAACCAGCGCTCCGACGTGGGATGCTGGTGTTGGAAGTGGCAGCCTAACCTGTGCCACAGCACCAGCCCTGCAGTTATCTTCTAATTCCACTTCTCCACACACTCTCTGAAGTCCCCTGTACACCCACGCATTCCGTCCTCGATGGCTCGTTGGTTTAGGTGTAACATTGCGAGGCAAAGTCATTTAGTGTTTTGTAAGGTGTTTTTCACTGTCTCTGCAGCCTCCTGATGGAGAGGCTGTGCTGGCCTGATTTTTAGTCCTCTAAGTGTAGTCTTTTTTTTTTTCTCCTTTCTGGAAGCTTCTATGTTTTTTTTTTTTTTTTTTTTGTCACTCATATCTTTGCATTTCAGGATGGCGTAGTTTAGCCAAGCTCTCATTAGTTACTGTGTTGGGAACGCAGTGTGCCCTCAGTCTGAAAATGCACGTTTGCATGTTCCAGCACACTTTTGTGTATTTTTCTTCAGTTATTTCTTCCTGACTGATTCTACTACATTTTTTCCTAAAACTGCTGTTTGCTGAGTGTCCCAACCTGCAATAAACACCCTCACCCTTTAATTGTCTTATCTATTTTTCATCCTGTCACATTTTTGTTCTACTTTCTGGGAGAGTTCATTTTATTTTTCAACTCTTATCTTTGCTTTTTAAATTTCTGCTACCACATATTTAATTTCTATGAAATTTTTCTTGTTCTACGATATTCTGTGTTCTTTTAATATTATTATGGTATCTTGTGATACTGTTCCTTGTTGTAGTGGATAGAGGATTTCTGTTCACTGACTGCATTAAGCATTGCTTGTTCAGCATCTTATTCCCATTGTTGGCTCTAGGGTTCTTTTTCTTCTTTGTTCTCATCTCTAATGGTCTTCAAGAGTCTGGAGGTGCTTGGTAAAGGCCATTGAAGAGTGGACTGCCAGTGCTGTGTGCACAGGGACCCACCGACTGCTGGGCCTTTGGTCTCTCTGTCACTGACTTTCTCAGTCTAGTCGATTTTTCCAAGAATCCTCCAGCCTCCTGCTAAAGAGATTTAAGCTTGGCTTGAGGGCCTGTGAGGTAAGCAGGGGGGAAGGATTAAGCCCTGTGATTGCCATTGTGTATCCTTGGAAAAATTACTACTTGCTCCTTTTGTTTCCAGTCTACGCTGGCTACACTGTCTCACCTAGCTCGGGGGAGTCCTTGCCTGCAGAACTTCTCTGCTTGCATGTCCTGAGCCTGTCAGAGTGGGCAGGGGAGGCTGCTAGGGTGCTGCTCTGGGGCTCTAGCACGCCCTTAGCCAGCCTGTCAGCATTGCCTGCAGAGGTGCCCCGCGCCCCATCCCCACACCTGCCCAGGTTCCCATGCAGCAGGGGTTCCAGCTCTCCTCTCCTCCATAAGCAGCCGCCTGTCCATCCTCTCCTTCTTCCAAAGCTTTGCTGCTTTCTGTTGCCTGTTGCTGTCTTCTCTCTGGTTCTGTCTTGAAATTATTGTTACTACAGTTAGTCCTTCTGTGGGGTTTCAGGTGGGAGTGCTTTTAAACACCTGTGCACCTGCTGTGCACACTTGGAAGTCTGTGCTGTCGTTACCACGCTGCACATAAAGCCACGTTCTTTCTCACTTGTCACTTGGCTCTACTATTCCTTCCTAGTGGAAACAAAAAAAAAAATCCATTTTTGAATGTTTCAAAACCTTCTTTTCAAAATCTGTAAAAACTTGAAGTCAACATACACCTAATTAGATAACTGCTGCAGCTGTGGAAATTGTGGGAAAAATTTAAGGCAGCTACATCGTCTGAAGAAGCCGAGCACATTTCTTCCCGATGTGGATGGGGCTGCAGTGAACTCACTCGTTGCCAGTTTGTTTTGGTTTTTGTTTGTTTGTATCCGTGTGTGTCCAGAAGCTCTCGCGGTGTCCACCGGTGTCCACTGGTGTCCACGATGTTTACGGCAGGTGTGGGCACGTTTTCAGATGTTTCTTCTGGATGGGGTGGCCAGCCCTGCAGCCACTGGCTGTGTGACTCCACATACCATGTGCTAAAGGACTCCTGGGTTTGTGTATGTTCCTTAATGATCAAGTCTCTGTGCTTGAGAAGTGAAATGGACATAATGAAGAGAGAGAGCATTTTTAGGGGCTGTTTCTTTGTGTATGTTTGGTTAGTATTTTTCATGCCAGCACATCATTACTTATGATCATTCTTTCAGTAACAATGATAATAATAATTATATAATAACTTACTGAGTGCTTTGGTGCTGGGAGCTGTGCTAAGATACCTGCATGTACTGCATCCTACAATGGGACTTCACAGGTTCGTGGGAAGATGAGATTCAAAGATACATTTATTTTGATGCCAAAAAAGTGAAGCCCGTGCTTGGTGTGGATTTCAAGATGTGCACTTTCCACGGCCTTTTTGAAGACGCCTCGTGGGATCCTGGTGAGACTCCTGTGGTTTGTCCTCTTGTTCCACGCTGGAGCAGAGGAAGCGTGGCTGCAGGTGGTGAGCGTGTGCAAAGCCGCAGGGGCAGGGCCAGGTTCTGCTGGAGACCAGGTCTTCACCTGACGGTGGCAAACATCCTGGCATCTTGGTCTTTTTATTTGGCGTGACTGCACCATCTACAGCAAGCCGATTGCAAATTGGTTTTCAACAGAAAGATCACACAGTTCAGATAACCTTGATTCACCCACTGAAATGTGTGCATGCATGCTATGCTCTCTGACAGGCTTCCGTTTTCTGTCTTCATGTGTCTCCAACTCATTTTCCCTCGTACTTTATTTCATGCTCAATATACCTTGCCTCCAGTTGACAGATGGGGTAGAGAGGCGCATAATTCAGCATCATGTTGATGCTTTCTATCCTTTAAGCTTTCGTGTCGTTCCAAGGTTACATTAAGAGCTCAGCCTCTTGGCAACTGCTTAAAAAACTGGGCAGCTTCGTTGGCTAACTGACTTCTGTCTGTGTCCTGGGCTGGAAGAAGCATTGGCCTCCACCATCCGTTTTGATGATGTGGTCTGAGAAATGTTGATACTCCAGCAGGGCGTGGTACGCGCTGGCCTGCAATTTAACGACAGGATTCCTTGTTCTGTGTTCTGCTGTGTTTGTAATTAAAGCCAGGAGAGGACTTAGGCATTCCTTAGGAGAGCTACACTCACTCTAATCTGAATGCGATCTGGGCACTTGGTTTTGCTCCCTTGTTTTGTTTGGGAGCCTGCGTCAGGAGGTAGTCTGTGTTACAGGAAAGTGTAGCTGCCCTCTCTTTATGGCAGATACGTTCCTGAATGAGGCAGACTTAGGAAAAATTTTAAGCGAAAATCACCTCCTCAGCCAGATTTCAGTAGACTTTGAGATATGATCGGGAAAAACAGGGCCGCAAAGAAGTTTGGCTCATCATTCGTTCTGTTATAAAATGTGAATGTTTTCAAAGTTCTGGAAAAGACCTAGAATAAGTTCACACACCTACATTCTTGCCAACCAGATTCGCCTAGGTGTGACGGAGAACTTTTAAAATGTAAAGATCCAAAGTGGTAAAGACACCTTGACTGCGATGCCACCCCCGTTGCACCTGCCCATTCGTGAGCCTTCTCTGAAGCAGGTGCACTGTCCCGAGGGTGCTGGGTTTGTTTACAGACATATCCCTGTTCCGTGTCTGAAATTCTTCATTCAGATTTGCTGTATTTCAAGATCAGGTACAGGGGCCAGCTTTGTGGCACAGTTAAGCCATTGCCTGGGATGCTGGCATTCCATATGGCTGCAGGTTCAAGCCCTGGCTACTCCACTTCTCATCCAGCTCCATGCTACTGCACTTGGGAAAGGGGTAGGAAGTGGCTCAAGTGCTTGGGGCCCTGCCATTCACATGGAAGAGCTGGATAGAGTTCCAGGCTCCTGGCCTCTGCCTGGCTGTTGCAGCCATTTGAGGAGGGAATCAGGTGATGGGAGCTCTCTCTCCTCTCTCCAACTCTGCCTTTCACATAAATAGATACATCTTTTTTAAAAGATCAGTATATCTTTAAGACATTCATGTTGATGTATGAACTTTGTTCCCTTTCTGATTGAATGAACTGTAAGTAGTACAATCCTCTGTAGATGAGTGTGTTTCTCCCAGTTCTTTTTTTCTAAGATTTATTTATTTATTTGAAAGTCAGAGCTACACACACACAAAGAGAAAGAGAGGGGTCTTCCATCCACTGGTTCACTCCCCAGTTGGCCACAATGGCCGGAGCTGTACTGATCTGAAGCCAGGAGCTAGGAGCTTCTTCTGGGTCTCCTACATGGGTGCAGGGGTCCAAGCACTTGGGTCATCTTCCGCTGCTTTCCTAGGCCGCAGCAGAGAGCTGGATCAGAAGTGGAGCATGTGAGACTCAAACGGGCACCCATATGGGATGCTGGCACTGCAGGTGGTGGCTTTACCCCCTAGGCTACAGCGCTGGCCCCAATTCTTTTGATATTGCAGTGGTCCTGGTGCCTGTCTCCCTATGCACTGATGTGAGCTCTGAGAACCGGTTACAAGTGCATTGTGGAGCTGTGGAGCACACCAATTTTCTACTTGAAACTATTTTGCTAAGTTTCTTCCCTACTTGATTGTACCAGTCCACCTATTTACTTGTTGGAGATTCTGTTGTCAATACTTGATATTTTCAGACTTTTAAATGCTGCTGGTGGGACGTGAGTCCTGCGTTGCTGCACTGTCGTCTTCCTGATTGCTGCAGACGCTGAGCGCTGCAGGTTCCATGTACTTCGTTTCTCCTCTGTTTCTTATTCTCATCCGCTCTCATGTTTCTCTTGAGATTTGGTTTAAGCAATCCTCTTTCCAAGCTCCAGAAGAGATTTTTAAAAAATAATTGTAAAATTTAACTTTTTGCAGTCCATTTTTAGGGTAACTAGGATTTTTTAAAATTTATTTATGGTGTGAGGTTAGCATCTGTTTGCTTTCCCATCTAGGTCACCAGTTGTCCTTGTAACGTTTAGTGAGTTCCCTCCCCTTTCTGACAAACGCCAGTACAGATGGATGTACAGATGGGTCCTGTGTTTGATCGGACTATTGCACTGTGCCCGATCCAGCATCGTATTATCCCCAGGGTCTTGTCCTTGATAATAGGGCTGACGTGTTCAGGTCAGTTGGTACACTGTGTGGTGGTGCCGAGAGCAGACTTGGCCATCAGCTGGGTGAGGCACCCCCAGCCCCTCTGCTGCCCACTGACTCAGGGTGTGTGGTCTTGTGAAGGCGAGTATCCCTCCTGGGGTGCTCAGGCATTCCCCGGCTGAGCCCCAAAATCCCCACAGCACAGAGAACTCAGTGCCGGGCAAGGCGCCACGGCTGGTCATCCTCAGCCCCAGAGCAATGATGTCCTTCTCTTCCCCAGTCCCCCTGATCTATGAGATGGTGACAGTGACAATGTCCACCCTGCAGGGTCGTGGTGAGGATTAAATAAAATCACAAGGCACGTGACGTTCAGCCCATGCCAAGAGCTCAATAGACACTCATGCCCCCTCCTCCTCTCCTTTCTTCTCCAAGATGATCTTGATGAGTCTTGAAGCTTCAGTGTTGCTTATGAATTTCTGCCCATTTCTGCCAGATACTCTGTGGGTATTTATAGGCTAATCTGAGGGAGAACGTACGTCTGCTTGACAACAAGGCTTCCCATCCAGAATGTGATTTTTCTGTTTATTCTCTGTAAAGTTAATCAGTAAATAGTTTTCTCCCCCAAAGTTCTTTTTTTTTTTTTTTTTTTTTTGGACAGGTAGATTGGACAGTGAGAGAGAGAAAGGTCTTCCTTTGCTGTTGGTTCACCCTCCAATGGCCTCTATGGCTGGCGCATTGCGGCCAGCATGCTGTGCCGATCCGAAGCCAGGAGCCAGGTGCTTCTCCTGGTCTCCCATGGGGTGCAGGGCCCAAGGACCTGGGCCATCCTCCACTGCCCTCCTGGGCCACAGCAGAGAGCTGGCCTGGAAGAGGGGCAACCGGGACAGAATCCGGTGTGCCGGCTCCACAGGTGGAGGCCTAGTGAGCTGCATCGCTAGCCCCTAAAGTTCTTGTACTGTTTTGTAAGCTGTGTTTCTAGATACCGAAGGTACCCAATGGATTTGTCGTTATTCGGAATAGCATTGCCATTTTCTTCTTTTCTTTTTTAGATTTTAATTCCACAGGAGACATTTAAGCCACACAGAAACAGAGCGGTCTGAGCACGGGGGTGGGGGGGCTTGGGGGGGGTGGACCCCTCGGCTCCAGCAAGCACCGGCTCATGGATTTTTTTTCCTGTGGAGTTTTATCTTTTTTGCAAGTTCTAATTGACATTTTCTTGGTATAAGTGAATGTCGCTGAGGCTCATATGTTGATTTCGAATGTAACAATCTTATTTTCGTAGTTCTGATGGTTTTCTGCAGGTTGACGTCACAGAGGTCCCCGAGGATCAACCCCTGGAGGCGGTGACCTCCCACTTCTCTTCCTTCCCTTCTTGGCCACGCCCTCCATCGCAGCCATAACCACCGTGTGACTCCTAGTGTCTGTGCTTGTTTTTTCCAACTCTGATAATTTTAGATTTTGCTGCTTTTGGACACTTTTTTCTTTTCTGACTCCTGTTACATTGACGTCTGTTCCTACCTGCTTCCCCGTGTTGTTAATTAATCTGTAGAAGGAGCACCTGTCATTGAGCACACGCACTTCAGTAAAGGAATCTCCATGCAGACTCCGGCTCCAGCAGCGCTGGGCACCTCCCAGGCAGTCCCCACAGCTGGGCGCGCTCGAGTACCTGTCACATTCCTGTTGGCTAGCATTTAAATTCTACTTAAAAAAAAAAAAAAGATTTACTGATTTATTTGAGAGGGAGGGAGGGAGGGGAGGAGGGAGAGATCCTTCCATCTGCTGGTTCACTCCCCCAAATGCTCACAGCAGCCTGGGCTGGGCCAGGCCAATGCCGGGATCAGGAACTCCATCCAGGTCTCTTGTGTGGACTTGACCTTTACCTGCTGCCTCCCAGGACATAAGCAGGAGCTGCATCAGAAGTGTGGCGTAGTCAGGACTCAAAGCTGTACTCACGTGGGATGCAGGCATCCCAAGCAGTGGCTTAACCCGCTGCACGGGGACTCCTGCCCCACCCTGGTTCTGCCATTTGGAAATGCATCTCTTATCAGAAAGGTAACGCGGTGCTGATCGGCCATGTTCTGTTGGAAGCAGCCTGGGCTGGTTTTGATTTATCCAGGGCAGCCGCTTCCTCTTCTCTTCAAGGCTTCCTGGGAACCACTTCTGCGGCAGGAGTCATTGCAGTGGTCTCCACGGAAAGTCTCTGCATTGCAAATTCTGTGTCCTTGTTTATCTTTTTGCTTAATGTTCCTTAGCTATGCCAAGAATTCTAGATCGGAAGTCACTTTCGGTTAGCAGGTGTCACCTGTTGTGTCCTGGCTTTCCTGTGGTTGTTGGGAAGTGTTTAATTGAATGATTTGTTCCTTTGCATTACACCTGCCGTTTTCCTGTTTTCTTTGATTACTTTTAAGTTAGTTCTTTGTTTCCATAAATGGGAAAAAAATTAGAAAATTTAAAGCAAGTGAGTAGACAGCTTAAACAGCCAAGTACCCAGGCCATCTTCTGTCTCCTCCTTGTGCCTTAGCAGGGTGGTGGATTGGATGTTGAGCGGCTGAGACCTGAACTTGCACTCTGGCATGGGATGCTGGGTAGCTTAACCCACTGAGCCACAGGGCAGGCCCCCAAGATGGATTTATTTTTAATTTGTGTATATTTAGCCCTGCTGTATTTGTTGAGTCCAGTTAGTTATTAAAAGTGATTAGCCATTGGTTTTTCATTATGGTAATGCAATACTTGAGGGGGATAGCTGCACAGTTCTGGGGGCTCAAGGCCTGGTCTGGCATCCGTGTGGCCCTGGTGAGACCCTTGTGGAGCTTGGCAAGATGGCAGGAGCTCATGTGGAAGCAGAGACCCCACGGCCAAACAGGGAGCCGGAGAGGCCTACCGTTGGGGTCTCCTTATAATTGCTCTCTTGAGAACTCACGTGGGTAGTTCCCACAAAAGCTGCCTCAATCCTGTCCAGGGCACACACCCATGAGCTAAGGACCTCCCACGGGCCCTGCCTCTTCACCGTGTCACTCCGAGGACCACTCTTCCAACACGAACCCTTGGGAGGCAAACCACAGCAAACACAGTAGCTCCGCATGACTGCTTGCTTGTCCCCGTGGTCCCTACCTTGGGCTTTTGTTATATGTAGTCAGACCTTGGCGTCCATCATCCTGTTTTTAGCTTCTTTTTTCTCTGCCGCTCTCTGCCCTGTTTCTTCAGGGTTTTCCCTGCGTAAACTCCATTTCTCTAACTCTCTCTTCAGCTGTGTCTGAATGGCTGTTTAAGCCGACTCTTCACTGGCTTAAAATTTGATGTCTTTTTTTTTTTCATTTATGGAATCTCTGTGCTTTTTCAAACTTGCTAGATCTTTTTTTTTTTTTTTTTAACAGGCAGAGTGGACAGTGAGAGAGAGAGACAGAGAGAAAGGTCTTCCTTTGCCGTTAGTTCACCCTCCAACGGCCGCCGCGGTCGGTGCGCTGCGGCTGGCACACCGCGCTCGTCTGATGGCAGGAGCCAGGAGCCAGGTGCTTTTCCTGGTCTCCCCATGGGGTGCAGGGCCCAAGCACCTGGGCCATCCTCCACTGCACTCCTGGGCCACAGCAGAGGGCTGGCCTGGAAGAGGGGCAACCGGGACAGAATCTGGTGCCCCGACCGGGACTAGAACCCGGTGTGCCGGCGCCGCAAGGCGGAGGATTAGCCTGTTGAGCCACGGCGCTGGCCTCTTGCTAGATCTTTTAACAAGGGACGTCCTTCCTGTGTTTTTCATTGTGATTTCTTTATACTGTCCCATGCCTTTTATAATTTGGGAGGTAAGCTGGTTAGCCCTTAGATTATTCTCCTGGCTCAGTCCTTCATCAGTGGGGTCGTCTCCCCAGGGCCTTGCAGTTCTGAGCTGTGAGCCCCCTTCAGCTTCCCCCTTTGTGCACCCAGGGACTGCGCTGGAGAGCAGGGTGGGACCTCCCATGTCCCGACCCAGCTTTTGTGTGAGAATCTCAGAAATTTTACACTATGTGGTTGTCGTAATTTTCACCTCCACGTTCATGGGACAGAGGTTTGGAGTCTGGATTTGTCTTGGGAGAGTTCCAGCCTCTGCCAGATCTCTGGGTCGACAGGAGCCCCCTTTGCAGTTCATCTGGGGCGTTTGTTGTTCTCGCCCAGCGACCTGGGAGGGGCAGGCCTGGCGCTAATCAAGGGGCTTAGAGTCTCTCCATCCTGGGTGTTCCTGGTCCTGCTTCCTGTGACTGGGGGTCCAGTTCCCAGGCTGCGCCTCCTGGGTCTCCACAGCCGTGGCAGCGTTTGAATGCTGCGGCCAGGGATTCCTTCCACTCTCTGGACCTTCTTTTCCTTTTTTTGTTTTTCATCTTGTTCGATAGCTGCTGCAACACCACCACTCCCTTTCCCTAATTGTGTTGCAGGAAGGATTTCTGTCTGCATTCGCTCCGTCCTCTGCACTTGCAGAACCCGGAGCCCCAGGATTGATTGTTCAGTTCTCTTAGTCAACATGGTTGTTTGCTCCCTCTTGTGAGCCCAGAGTTGGCCAGGAATTGGGGGTTCAGTGGGGGAGAACAGAGACCCTCACCTCATGGCAGGTAGCGGGAGTGGCTCCTACACGTGTGCAGGGCTCCTGGTGGCCGGATTTGCCGCCTCCAGCCCTGCGTATCCGCCCCTGCTCAACTAAGCCCCCAGCTGCTGTGCTGCTGATCCTCATGAAGCAGCTGCAGGGGGTGAGATGAGCTTTGGGGGTGATGCCATCAGCTGTTCCCAGATCCCCCTGGCTGAGGCGAAATGAGAACAGCTGGGAAACTGGGCGACGGACACTCCCAGAAGCTGCTCCGCCGCCAGCCGAGGTGTCAACAGCATTCCATTCGTGGGAGCCTTCCAGGACGCACACTGAATTTGTTCCACTCAAACATTTGCATAGGGAGAGGACCGTGGGGGAAGTAAGCTGACAGTGGAAACCCATGTCTATCTTTGTGATTTTTGGAGTGAACAGCGTGGTTCCGTAAGACTGATTTCTGCACCGATTTGTCTAGGAAAATCACATGCCTGATTTGTCACCAAATTTTTGAGCGTCAGGTTTCATCCGCAAGGGCTTTAGTTTCCGGAACCGTTTCTTAGGGGGAGAGTCTGCCCTGGGAGCATAGCCTTTCAGCTGCAGGACCTGCAGGTCCCCAAACGCTGCCTCCCCGATTCCAGCACCTTCTTGAGTCCCGACTCCTCCCGCCTTTCCAGTGCTCCTCATCCTCCTGCCTCCTGGAGCACAGCGGGGACTAAGCCAGGGGCTCGGAGCCTCAGCGAGGAAGCAGCTTCTGCAGCGAGAGGCCGAAGCAAGGGGAGCCGAGTCCAGACGGGAGCTGGCTGATGGAGCCCTCTGCTCCCCTCGAGGACGTCAGGGACGCATAGTAGTGAGGCTTCTGCACTCAGCTCCCGGCGCCCTTCCGAGTGGACTGATTGCTCCAGAGCGCTCTGTTCCCCCCGGGGGCTTGGATCCTGGCCAGAATTCTGGACTTGAGCTGAGAAGGGGCTCTGAGTCCTGACTGCACCCCTTAGGGCTGGGTGGGGGAGCCTGGCTGGGTCTTTCTGAACTCTGTTTTGTTTTTGCCCACGGAGAGTGAGGCTGCTGCTGCCTCCTGGGTTGCAGTGAGCATCGAGGGAGGGAGATACTGGGGAAAGCGTTTTGTTATCACCCTCCTTCTCTCTAGGTCGTGCAGAGGGACACGTGGGCCCACTGTGGGTTCCATGCTTATGTTCGTCCTCATGTTGGGAAAGTTCTCTGACTCCTTAAAGCGCCACCCTCTCCTGCTCCTGGTGGGCGGGGCCCAAGGGAACCCTGCAGTTCAACAGAGGGAACGGCAGAGCGGGGAGAGACGAGGGTCTCTGGTTCTCCCCCTTGAATCTCATGTTGCAGTCTTTGTTTTTATTGATCTGGGCGAGGGGCATCTCCTTACTAAGCGGGACTGTTTGAGGTTATCAGCCTTCCAATATTGACGTAGAGCCGATATGATTATTACTGGTTCCTGGGTGGGATGTGCAGTGGGCCGAACCCAAGGACTAGAGAGAGAGAATGCATAATGGCAGAGCCCCAGGCAGAGGCGTGGGTCTTCCAGCCCCCAACCTCCACTGGCTTCTGGAGAAAGGGGTTTGGGCGGAGGACTAAGTAGAATCTCACAGCAAATAAAATCTAAGATGCTCCCCAGGGTGCTGAGTGGGAGTCAGTGGGAATTTCTGTAGAAAGCGGAATCTTTCACACTTTTGAGGATAAAGCACACAAGCAGGCACTTCGCTTTTTATTTCCTTTAAGATTTATTTATTTGAAAGAGCTACAGAAATAGGGAGAGAGAGAGAGAGAGAGAGAGAGAGAGAGATCTTCCATCCGCTGGTTCACTCCCCAAATGGCCGCAGTGACCAAGGCAGGACCAGATCAAAGCCTGGAGCCAAGAGCTTCCTCTGGGTCTCTCACGTGGCTGCAGGGGCCCAGGCACTTGGGCTGTCTTCTGCTACTGTCCAGAGCACATTAGCAGGGAGCTGGACTAGAAGTGGCAAACCTGGGGACTTGAACTGGTGCCCATATGGGATGCCAGCAAAGTGGGGAGGGGGGTGGTCTCTTAACCTGCTATGCCACAGCACTGTTCCCAGCACTTACTTTGTGTTGATTACCAGTTGGAGCACACAATTGCAGTAGCACAGCCAGTTAGAAGCTCTGTCATCTTGATCTGGATGATGCAAGTTTAGAATATTCTGGAATCTGACAGAAATGTTCTATTCTAAGACCAAACGTGTTATTCTCCCAGTTTGCAAGCAGGTCTAAGAGAAAGGGAAGGTTCCCACCCCACCCCCCGCTTGCATGGTTCATCCCCTGGCTTGCTCTTACATGGCTGCTTCCAGTCACCATCTACCCTGAGTTGCAAAATGGCAAATGGATTTTCAGAAGCACCCACTTCTTCTTCGTTCAACACATTTTCAGACAATGGCCCACAGCTCCAGGTTGCAGTTCTGCCTGCACACAGGGAGCACGGTCTTTGCTCTCACTTTGTGGGGCAGGTAGAAGAGACTCCATCGGGAGCTTTGCTTCTGGGATTCCCCCGTGAGCCAGCACTGTCGGAGCAGCCTTCCTGGTATTCTCAGAGAGTGCTCACCAGGCCCCAGGGAGGCGGATGCTACAGTCGCTCTCCCACCACATAGGACAGCCAAGACCAGAAAGTTCCATTCGCTGGAAGACACGTAGCTGGCAGGTGACCCAGCCGGGGTTATGCATAACAGCTGCTTTTCAAAGAGGAAATACAGACGTACCTTGGCATCCACGAGGGACCCCCCTCCAGCACCAAAATGCTCAAGTCCCTTGTCCACAATGGCCTGGTATTTGCATGTAGTCTACACATACCTAGCGCCAGGTAAATAGTTGTCAGGTTGTATTGTTTGGGGAATAGTGACAAGGAAGAAAGTCGGTACCTGTTCAGTGCCCAGGTTTTTGTGGCCAATTCAGGGTTGAGTTGGTTGAATCTGCAGAAACAGAGGAGCAGCGTGGTGGGGGCAAGAGGCGGGGAGTCAACACACAGACCCCGGGAGTCGGGTGAAAGCAGGCTCGAGGCGAGCAGCCCGCAGGCTCATTTATTTCAGTTGGTACAACATCTTATATAGCCAAGACCAGCCAATCTGGTCAAGGGGCGGTCTATGCCCCAACCAATCACAGCCTGTTGCCAGGCAGGCTCCGTTGCCAGGTGGGTTTCAAAGCCGCCTGAGTAACTGACGCTCGCTTGCCAGTGGCCACCTTGGCATGGCCTTCTCATCCCACCACAGACAGCAGTGGTGAGGACAATGGGATCAGCCTTTCAGCAGGCATTGTGGTCAACCTCCCAGGTCACTCATCCCATGGGACATCACAGTAACCCCTAGGAGTGTGTGCCAGCGTGGACCCACTTCACAGAGGAAGAACCAAAGGCACAGAGAAGTGGGGGTTCATCACAGCCCCTTTGTCATGTGAGAGATCAAGCCAGGACTGAACTCGGAGGTTGATTTCAGAGCCCACGTGGTAGACACTGGGCGACCAGGAGGGACCCGTGCATCTGGGCCCCTTGCAGATGCTGAAGGCTTTTGGTCCAGCTTCCTGATAATGAGCTGGGAAGCAGTGGATGACAGCCCCAAGAGTTCCTGCCATCCACGTGGAGACCTGGATGGAGCTCCTGCCTCCTGGCTTCAGCCTGGCTCCTTCCCGGCTGCTGTGGCCATTTGGGGTGTGAACCTGCAGGTGGGAGATTGCTGCGTGTGAGTGTGTGTGTGTGTGTGTGTGTGTGTGAAGTAGAAAATTTGGCTGATAATTTAATCGAAATCAGAAGGTGTCTGATTTTACCTTGTTGCTCTGATATTCCTGAGAGGAGAGCAGAGGGAAGGATGGATGTCGCTAACTCTGGCTCTTCTTGGCGTCTGGTGTTTCTGTGGTGTGTACTTGGCAGCCCAGTGAGCACCTGCATAACTGTGTCCCTTCTTTTCCTTTTTTTCTCTCTCCCTCATGTTCAGTGTCAACTGGGGAATAAAAGGACCATTTCTTTTTTTTTGTATTTATTTATTTATTTGAAAGTCAGAGTCAGAGAGAGAGAGAGAGAGCGAAGCAAGAGTGAGCGAGAGAGATCTTCTGTTCACTGGTTCACTTCCCAAATGGCCACAACGGCTGGAGCTGGACCAGGCAAAGCCAAGAGCTCCATCCGGGTCTTCTATGTTGGTGCAGCAGCACAAGCTCTTGGGCCATTCTGCCTTCCCAGGTGCATTATCAGGGGGCTGGCGTGGAAGTGGAGCAGCTGGGATTCCAGCCGGTGCCCACGTGGGATGCCGGTGCTGCAGGTGGTGGGTTAACCTGCTGTGAGCACACAGCTCACCCACACCAACTGCAGAAGGAAAGAAACGATGCCAGGCTAATTTGCAAAGCATGAATTTTACTTTGTTTTCTGTTGCTTCCTGCTAGCAACCGTTTGTTCACATCCATGTTGGATGAGTTCAGTGGTCTGAGGAACAACACTTTTATGTACACAAGGTCGAAACTTCGCATACAAGATTATTGTTGGTAAACACACACTAATTTTAAAAGTGCGCTTCTTAAGGCTATACCCTACTTGTTTTCATAATACATTTTTCTCTTGGTGCTTGCCATCAGTCCTGTGCAGAAATATCATAAAAACAGCAAGCTGGGGTCATGGAATATTGAAGTGAGTTATCAAAGCCATCACGAAATTTGTGTTTCTGAAGAGCTCCATCATAAATAGCAGCTGGGCGGCCTAATTAGTTATAGGCCTGGGAATAGGATATATTTCGCCTCCACAAATTAGCATGCCCTTCGTTTCCTGTTTACCCCGTTAAGTATGTGTGAGTATGTGTGTATACAGAGAGAAATCTGGGATTGATTTTCTAGTATTTTACTAAAAACTTTGTGTTTAGAAGAGATACTGGTCTGTGATATGTTTCGTTTCTTAATTTTTATTTATTTCAAAAGGTGATGAGAGAGGGAGGCACAGAGATTGATCTTCTGTCCACTGATTCACTCCCCAAATGTCTGCAACAGCTGGGCTGGGCCAGGATGATACAAGGTGCCCAGGACTCAGTCCGGGGGTCTCACGTGGGCGGGAGGCACCCCAGGACTTGAGTCTTCGTTTGCTGCCTTCCGGGTTCCACATGAACATGAAGCTGGGTTCAGAGGAAGAGGTAGGACTTGGACCAGGCTCCCAGTAGGAGACGCACGTGTCCCAAATGGCGTCTTAACCGCTGTACAAAATGTCAACCCTCATTTTTCTTTTTATATTTTTGCCTGGTCTTCGTATCCGGGTTAAACTGGCTGCATAGTGAGAGTCACGAAGGTTTTCTCTTCTGTGCTTTGTGCAGGAGTTGCAAGATTGTTGTTATTTCTGCTTTAAATGTCTGCTCAAATCTCAAAGAATTTGTCCTTGTAGCCATCCAGGCCTAGGGTGTGTGTGTGTGTGTGTGTGTGTGTGAAACAGTTAATTGTTAAGTTAATTTCTTTGAAAGATATAAGACCATACTGATAATTCTCATCTTTTGTCAGTCTTGATAATTTGTGTCTTTCAAAAAAGTGTTCATGTCATCCGAGTTAACAGACTTACGGCACAGCGTCTCTGGATTCCCCCATGTCATGCCGTTGTCTGTAAGGATGTCCTCCTCTTGAAATCGTAACTCGGGTCAGTTGTGTTCTTCTCTTGCTTTTCCTCTGGATCTTGCTGTGAAATAAGGGACTTGTTGATGTTTGCCAATAGCCAACTTTGCTTTCAAAGTTTTTCTATTTTTTGCATTGATTTTGGTTCTTTGTTATTATGTTTTGCTCTTCTTTGGATCTTTATGAACAAAAACATTCTCATTTTCTTGGAACTATTAACATTCCTATAAAATACGCCCTTAACTGAATATCACAAAATTTTATAGGATGGATTTTTATGATCGTTGGTTCAGAACATTAGCAAATGGGAATCATCTGGGGTGGGTGTTTGCTGTAACATTTAAGAGGCTGCGTGGGGTGCCTCCACCCCCTGTCAGAGCGCCTGGGCTCTGGTCCCAGATCCCTGGGAGCCCGCAGTGATAGCTCAGCTCCTTGGGTCCCTGCCACCCACCCACATATGGGACTTGGATTGAGTTCTGGGCTCCTGGCTTCAGCCTGGCCCAACTCTGGCTGTTGCTGACATTTGGGAAGTGAACTAACACGTGGGAGATGGCTCTCCCTCTCCCTCTCCCTCTCCCTCTCCCTCTCCCTCTCCCTCTCCCTCTCCCTCTCCCTCTCCCTCTCCCTCTCCCTCTCCCTCTCCCTCTCCCTCTCCCTCTCCCTCTCCCTCTCCCTCTTCCTCTCCCTCTCCCTCTCCCCCCTTCTCCTCTCTCTCTCCCCCTCTCCTCTCTCTCTCTCTCTCCCTCTCCCTCTCTCCCCTTCTCCTCTCTCTCTCCCTCTCCCTCTCTCTCTCCCCCTCTCCTCTGTCTCTTGCTTTCTCTCCCTCTCTCTCTCCCTCTCCCTCTCTCCCCTCTCTCTCTCCCTCTCCCTCTCTCCCCTCTCTCTCTCCCTCTCTCCCCTCTCCTCTCTCTCTTGCTCTCTCTCTCTCTCTCTCTCGCCCCCTCTCTCTCTCTTTGCCATTCAAATAAAAAGATATTCTCTAGTAATTACCTTTGGTCCATGGCTTATTTAGAAGCATATTTATTAACATCAACCTATATGAGAATTTTTAAGATGACCTTTTTAAAATTTGTTTCTGATTTTAACTTTTTAAGTAATATCTTCTTTGATTTTGATTTTCACATTTGCTGAGACTTGCTTTACTATACCCTGGCTTACATTCCATGAGCATGTGGGAGGATTCTTCAGTAGCTGGGCGGGGTAGAGCCTTTAAATGTCGTGGGGAGTCGATGGAGTCATCAAGGCCTGCATAAGCTTACTGCCCTTTTTGGTTAACTGTTTCTTTTTTAAAAAAAGATTTATTTATTTATTTGAAAGTCAAAGTTACACAGAGAGAAGAGAGGCAGAGAGAAAGAGAGAGAAGTCTTCCATCTGATGGGTCACTCTCCAATTGGCCACAACAACCGGATCTGAAGCCAGGAGCCTCCTCCGGGTCTCCCACGTGGGTACAGGGGCTCAAGGACTTGGTCCATCTTCTACTGCTTTCCCAGGCCACAGCAGAGAGTTGGATCAGAAGTGGAGCAGCCGGGACTCAAACCGGTGCCTGTATGAGATGCCAGTGCTTCTGGCCAGGGCATTAACCCGCTGATGAGTGAAATGTTTAACTGATGTTATCGATTTATTTATTTCTCCATTCAGTTCTATTCATTTTTTTTAATGACTGAGGGTACTTCAAAAAGTTTGTGGAATAATCAAATTAAAAAGTGTTTTTGTAGAAAACGTTTTGAAACCTATACAGAGTTTTTTCATAGTATGCATTTCCTTGGACTTTCTGAAGTGCCCCCAGTTTTAAAAAGATTTATTTATTTGAAAGAATTACAGGCAGACATAGGGAGAGAGAGAGAGAGAGAGATCTTTCATCTTTCACCTTTCATCTTTCACCTTTCACCTTTCACCTTTCACCTGCTGGTTTGCCCCCTAGATGGCTGCAATGGCTGGGGCTGGGCCAGGCTGAAGCCAGGAGTCGAGCTTCATCCAGGTCTCCCACGTGGGTGCAGGGGCCTACACTGGGCATCTTCTGCTGCTTTCCCAGGCCGTTAGCAGGGAGCTGGATGGGAAACAGCACCCATTCGGGATGCACCTGCCTGCGCCGCAACACCGGCCCTTGAGGTGCCCTGTTGTCTGAAACGCTTGCGTGGCTTGTTGCATCCAGGATGGTTCTGTTCTGCTGAACTGACCTGCTGTCTTCATGAAGCATCCTTTTTGCTCTGGTAGGAAATCGTGTGGTGAAGTCTTCGATGGGTGTCACTGTGCTTAGAGCCCCACCTCAACTTCCCTGTGCTTGGTGTGTGCGTGGTGAACCTTGTTTCTGTTTTTTGTTTTTCTTTCAATATGTGCTCTTATGCTTCAAGCATGTTTCTCATAAGCTGTGTGCAGTTGGCTTTGCATTTTAATGCATTTTGAGGGTCTCTGCCTTTTAATTGAAACATTTAATCCAATTACATTTAATTTAATTATTCATATGGGGAATTAAGTACATTTCTTGCTATTTCTTTCATATTTGCCCAGTAGGTTTTTGTTTCTTTCCCTTATGTTCCTGTTTTCTTTTGGATTGTGTAATTCTAGGGTTTCATATTTTTAAATCCATGTTTCATGGTTTCGACTGTATTTTAGTGGTTGCCATGGGGATTCAGATATGTTCTCGTTCATTCCCGGTGTTGCAGAAAGGAGCATGTGTCTTTCGTGAGATCCAGAAAGACTTCATGAAGTTGGTGTGGGACCAATATTCATGTCCAGTTATATGATTTTATTTATTTTGTTTGCACTTTGAGCATTCATGTACCTAATATTTCTTTTCATTTAAAACATGAAAGTAGGAATCCATTGTCTTTTTGGACAGCTACCCACTCATGATGACTGCTTTATTTCACGTGACTTGAAATGCTCCCTTGGTCATGTATTCGTTTTTCACATATGTTTAGGTCCTGTATCCCACGTGCATTGGGCCTGTTGACCTGTGCACCCATGTGGTAGCTCTGCAGGCTTAGTGACTGCTGTTTGACGAGGTTGTCTGGGAGATCCAAGCCACATCCTCTATCCCTTCCTCACTCTACCTTCCTGATAATTTTCCACATAAGCTTCAGGATCTGAAAGGAATCACAATCAACATGAGCAGGATTGCATTGAAATTGCAGGTGCCTTCAGAGAGGAGCCGGCACCTGGTGGAATTTGTGTTGTGCATTGTTGTCACCAATTATTACCTTACTTTGCCAATTTTCTATTTTGGAGTATTTCATTTACGTTCTTAATTAGGGGGTGGGTTTAGGAGTCTGTTAAGCAACAGCCTCCTTCCTATCTTAGATTCAGAGCTAATTGATTACTCAGGAAGTTGAATGTTTGTTAGAGATCAAGATAGTCTGAGGACAGCTGGGCTTTAGGTTCCATGCCAACCTTGGATCAGACACTTGGGGGAAATTATGCCTGTGTGAATGTGTGGTGATGTTCTTCTGTCTTTATTCCCTGATACTTACTTACATAGCATTTACCTTGTAGCAGATGTTACATGGAATCTAGACATATGGGAGCGTTCATGCAGTTCATATGCAACCAGTACATCGTTTTCTATAAGGGGTACGAGCATCTGAGGACTGTGGTATCCACAGGGGTCCTGGAACAGATCTCCTGTGGATACTGAGGAATGACTTACTAGAAAACCAATTGAAGAATCTGGCTGTAGATCCTTGGCTGCATTGGTTTGCTATGGCTTCAGTTCCAACTGTGCTGGAAAATACTGACAACACCCAGCCTTGCCCGAGAGGGTCACAGCCCTCAACACGTAGCAGGAGATCAGCCGGAATGCAGGGGTGGTGGGCAGATCCGAGGAGAGGGAGGACCCCGGGAGCTGAGCCGTCACACTCGGTTCCTTCTTCTCTCATGAGATTAGGCTCTGATTCCCTCCTGGAGAGGTGGAGGTGGAAGCCAGAAATGCTATCGTAGTGGTATCTTCATGCACGTAGAAGCAAGGATGGAGGTGGGAGGTGGGGAGTGGGGAAGGAGAGTCTCTGTGTGCTGATCAGTGCAGTTTTAATAGTCTCCCCGATTGTCTCCCCAACTTGTGATTCTTCTTTCTCAGATTGTCAGTTCTTCCCCTTTGCTGACTGAAGTATTTGTCTTCCCTTCATTGATCTGTTGGGAGTTATTTATATAGTATGGCACTGTCCTTTTGGGAGCCATGATTTTACAGGAACAGCATGGCCATTGGTGTCTTACTAAGCATTTTTAGCTTTTTCCTAATCATTTTTCTTATCATTATAAATGGGATCCAAATTTCAATTTTATTTTAGTTATGATATTTTCTTTTATGGAATATCTATACACATTTTGGGACTGGCGTGTTTATTAAAATATCTCGCTAGTTTTAGTAGATGTTCAGTTGATTTTTTTGGGTTTTCTCAGTGGCTAATCATGTCAGCTATAAATAATCTTTGTCGTATTTCTCTGAATTCCTCTTTGTCACTTTGTGGCGTTGTCTCAAATGTAAATAACGACTTTGAAGTGTGTGTAAGTAGCAACGATCAGTCTTTTCTTTTGCTCCTTGATGTGAAGGTGACGTTTCACCACTGATTCTAAATTTGATGTTGATTTAAAATGCAAGTTCATTACTTTAATAAAGAAACTATTTGTAGTTTTCAAATAGGTTTTTCTAAAAGAAAAATCAGCATTGGGTACTGAATTTTACTGACTGCTTTTTAGATACTTACTGAGGTACGTAACACTTTCACTTTTCCCCCTTTCTTTTAAAATCCTTTGATCTGATGTATTTCTTGAGTTGTTGATATAAATATTCACTATAGATTTCCAAATAGGAAACTGTCCTTGTATTTGGTGATCATGTCCAGGTCTGCTCAGGAATATCATATTTTTAATGTGCTGTTGGATGTACCTTTCTAGTGCTCTCATGATTCTCTGTGTCTGTGTTAAGGAAGACAGTCTTGGTTGTCCACACAAATTCCGTGGCTGGAAGCAATGGAGCACGTCTGCAGTTCACGAGCCTCTGAGTCAGGGATTTGGACGGGCAATCCTGGCCCAGGCTTGCTGTCTTGTTTTTAGGCCACCCAACTGTTACCAGGGCGACTGGGCTCTCCTCCGTGTCTCCTGCGGGCCGACCCAGGTGAGTTCTTACGGGGAGTTCTGAAGCCCCAGTCTAGAAGTCCATCTCAAGCCTCTGCTTGGGTCTCACCTGCTAGCAACCATCAGCCTGTCAGGGATCCAAACTCAGGATGAAGGGTGGAGAAATTGCCGCAGTCACATCCCAGCCCCAAAGCAAGAGGTCCCTTGAGGTTTAGCTGGAGAAGGGTGAGCTGTTAGGGACATCTTAGTCCGCCATAACCTGATGCCCCTTTTATCCAGGATTGTGTGTGTGTGTTAGGACAACAGAAGTGATGAGAATTACCCAACTTTTGGGACTTTAAAAAAACTCTCCCTTAAAATGATCTGGGCCCAGTGTCTTTATGGGACCTGTGTCTCTTAGAGATTTTTCAATTTTTAACACATTCACTGGTTTTACTGTTTCTTATTGGTCCACTTTTCATAAGTTATCCTATCCTGGAAAATCTTGTTTCCATATTTTCAGATTCATTAATATAAAAATGTGTAATACCTATTTAGCTTTTATATCTATAATGGTACCCATTTCTCTTTTAAGTTTATTTTATTGCAAATTGACAATTTATATTTGTATCTGTTTATGAGCTATACAATGTTATGACTTAAGTATATATTATGAAAAGGAAATAGTTAAACCAAGAAAGTTAACATTTCCCTCACTTCAGATATCTTGCATTTTTCATGATGAGAACATTTGAAATTTACTCTCAGTGATTTTGAAGTGTGCGACACATTATTATCACTTTGTTCACCACGCTGTGCGTGTGAACTTTACTTATTCCTCTCATCCGAGGCCTTGTGCACCTTGTGCACTTGGACCATCATCTCCCCATTTCCTCTGCTCCAAAGACTCTAGTAGCTGTGATTCTGCTGTTTCTGTTTGTTCAGTTGATTTAGATTTTGCAAATAAATGAGAAAATGCAGTATTTATCTTTCAGTTCCTGGCGTAATGTCCTCCAGTTCCATCCATGTAGTCACAAACGGCAGACTTCCTTTCTTTTCGATGATTTAGTTGTGATACACACTAGATTTTATTCATTTATCCCTTGATGGACACTAAGGTTGATTCTGTAACTTGGCTACTATGAGTAGTGAATGTTAGATCTCTTAGGATGTCACACAGTTCGAATAAACTTTCTTCATTTTTTTGCATCCTTTTGTTTTTGCTCTTCTGATTGGATAATTTCAACAGCTCTTTGAGCAATCTCACAATTTTTTTATTTGCTCTAGCCTGCTGTTGAAATGTTCTGTTGCATTTTCATTTCAGTCATTGTAGTTTTCATCTCTAGGATTTTCCAAAAAGAAAATAGCCATGGTCAATTCCATGGCATTCATGAGAAGACAGAGATTGTCATCAGCGTCCCAAGTAGATTTCTTTTTAAATTTAAGACAATATGTAATTGTACATGTCTATAGGAGACAGTGTGATAATCCGCTCCATGCATGACGTGTGTACTGAGCAAGTCATGATGATTAGCAGTGTGCCTCTTTAGCTGTTCCTCATCTCTCGGGGGTGGAAAACTGCAGACTGCTCGCTTCAAGTTCTTTGTAAAATACAGACAAATGCTTTGAGCGGCAGTCGTCCTGCAGGCTGCAATGCTAGACTCCTGCCTCCTACTGAACTTGATCTTGGTGCCTGCTGTCCAGTGCTTGCTTCTTGAGTAGCCAACCAGTTTGCTCTCAGCATTAAAAATTAGTATTGTTTCCATCAAAATGCTACTTCCAAAAACAATAAACATTTTAGTTATAATATGAATGTCATTGTATCCACGATTGTCAGTTAGGTCCGTGGGTTTTTAAGAATTTTGCTATTTTAGAGTTGGCAGAATGTGGGAACTCACCCACTCCTGTGGGTGCCAACCTTTCCACGTCCCCTCACGAGTGTTCACTGAACACCTACTATGTGCAGATACACTGGGGAGTCACTTGTGCATTCTCCCGTCTCCCTCTGCCCAGGACATAGGGTCATTAGCTATGTGAAGGGTGAGGCTGGTGGGGGCAGGCGCCAACCGCACTGAACAAGCTAGCATTGTTGTGGGACATTGAGACAGAGTCAACTGTCCTAATAAGGATTCCTAGGGCTCCAACGCTGCCTCTTTGGAACCTTGAGAAGCCAAGTGACAGCCGTAAACGTACCATCTTCCAGCCGAGGAAGGCGAGGCTGGGGAGGGCATGTGACTTTATAAGCAATAGACGCCATCCTAGGGAGAGAGCAGGATAGCATGAAAGCATAGAGGAGGTATCTATGGGAAGAAAAATCCAAGTAAACAAATATAGATATCTTTCCCTTAAAAAGGGAGATGCTGTTATTGGTATAAGCATATTGTAAATATATCTTCCTTTGGGACAGCACACAGGGTTGTGGACTTTGAGATGAACCTGGTCGCCTGGGCCAGGGGTGGGCACGGTCTTGCAGGCTTCCGGAAGGGGTGTTGTTTCCAGATCAGGGCAGCTGGAAGCCTGCAGTCGACTGTGCCAGAGCCGTCATCGTTACAGAAGGGAGATTCCCCTTCACTGGAGGGGCTCTGTAGGGCTGTTATGAGATCTTCCTAAAGGTGGGAGCACCGCCCGGCTAGAGCTGGATTGCGTTAGCGTTGTCTGTTCACAAACAGTGGTTAGCGTTAGAGGAGTCATAAATCAATGCTTTATTCTGCTACCAGAGCCCGTCATATAACTCAGCCCTTCCATAAACAGGTGTAGAATAAAATGGAAAAATGACAAACTCATGTAAACATGTGTGTGCCACGTTCTATCACCGAGCACCTACTGTGCTGGGACTTTGTTGGCCTTGCCTGCTGCTCCCGTGGGCCTCCCCGTTGCACCTCTTGTTCTGTCACTGACCACTGTCCTCTCCCTGCCACCCCCAGTACCTTTCTTCACATTACCGGGGCTGTGTCCCCAGATGCTCTGCCGTCCTGGTCTAACACTGCTGTCTTTAGAGCTAAGCGTTTGACCTGGGATCCCGAAGGCCTGGCACTTAGCAGGTGCTTCATATAGCTGACAGCTTGCATGATGGTCTCCCAAGCTTGGGAAATCATTGGTATCAGAGTTCACATCCCATACATCTCATGCGTACGATGTTCTGTTCATTTGATCAGCTCAGGAGTTTTGACTCATTCCATTTCCAGCCTGAGCTGGTGCCCCTCCTGGTAGTACCCCCACTTGGGGGAGGTCACCATATTGATGCCAAACTTAGTATGGACTCTTGGTCAGCAGAACACCACAGCCCTGAACTGCTGGCCCCTCACCCTGCACCACTGCACCCAGCTGTCCCACCCGTCGAGGACGAGGAGTGAGCCATGAGGGCTTTTGAACCTCTGAGCTGTTTGGTGTGCAGGAGGTATGCGTATGTCCTGGGGACGGACGGATGGCTCTGGAGCAGAGGAGAGAAGCCTGTCCTGACCCCAGCGGGGTCACCAGAGGGGCCAAGCCCACAGCAGGAGCAGCCTTTGTGCTCCTGTGGTGGTTAGAGACCGCGGGCTCGAAGCCTGGGGTCGCCGAGACTACTGATCTACCAAACAGCCCCCAGTGAAATCAGTCGCTGGGGTCTTGCTTTGAATGCACGCTCTTGTACCGCACCCCGAGTCAGGATGGCACCTCTGCGTGGTACTGAGACCCCACTGGTGTATCCAACCCCTCAAGTGATCACCGATCAGGCAACCACAGCTGGCTGTGTGTGGTCTGAGTCCCCGTCGTCCCAAGTTTCCCAATGTGGTGCTGCTTGGGAGCTTCCTTTAGGACGTGTTATAGGTGTGCATCACCTGTGCTGTGCTTTCCTTAAGTAATTTTGTGAATTCACCTTCAATGTTCTTTAAGTCAGCTTCCACATCTTGCTTACATTTATTTAAGAAGGACATTGTGCTTCCATATTATAAATAGAAGGCTGAAACCACATGACATAAATACTGTAAAAATAAATCAAAGGAAAGCAAAGCAATGCTATTCAATTCCGGCCAGACAATAGTGTCTGCTGATGTCCCTGAGCCAAGACCTCCTCCGTGGAAAAGAAAGGGCAGGTGGCCAGAGGCTGGGGCAGCTGCAGCCACGCGGCGTCCAGTGCACTTTCCCAGGGGCAGAGAACCGAGAAGGGAACAGCTTGTGTCCTTCCTGACCTTACGCTGCATCTCAGCGCTGCCCATGGGCACTTGTGTCCTGTGGGCCGGGTGGTCTGGCCCTCTGAGAGACACTGAGTTCTTCCATGAAGCCCTGAATGAACCTTTGTGTAGGGCAGAGGGGGGCAGGGCTCGGTCCTCCCGTGACCTGAGAGCACCTGGGGGGTCCACTCCTTTGGTCTGAGTCCAGAGGCCCGGAGGGAGGGGTGCTGGTGTCAGAGGACGTGTAGACCACCCTTGGAGCCAGCTAGAGCCTCAGGGGGCTCACTGACCTCCCTGGACAGCGGGGATGCCGGGAAAGCAGTGCACAAGGGGACACCTTGTCTCTCTAGCCGAGGGGTTGGCCATGTGTTCCTGGGCCCTGGACTCAAACCATCACCAGGGAGCGTTTTGGTGCCTGCCACTTGACAAGCCTGGGGACCCGTCCCTCTCTGTCACATCCACTCAGTGCCTGCACCTAGCATGGGCTGCATCCAAGGTCCTGTGCCCAGACGGAGGGCACCACAGTCCCTCGCTCATGGAGCGGCCCCCCTGGGGGTGGTAGCAGCCCACACTGGGGTGCCGGCTCCACATCAGGAGGGGGCTGCTGGGAGGCCAGTGCAGGGCACGAGCACTCCATCATGGGGCAGGGGTCGGCCGTCCCTGGCGCACACAGCAGGACGTCCAGTGAGGACGTCTGGATTTGGGTGGAGCCGCAGAGGACAGAGATAGCAGGAGCTCCTCACAGCCAGGCCCATCTGCCGAGGTGGAGGCAGTGCCAGGGACGCGGAAGCCAGGGGACAGCAGTCCAGGAGGCCTGGGTTGCTCCACGCTGGCTTGGGGCTGAACAAGTAGCTCCTGGTCCTCAGGCCCAAGAGCACCGTCTCCGGCTCTTGAAGGGAGGACAATGGTTTGCAAGGGACAGCAACTCAAGTAACTGATGTATTATTTTCTAAAGATTTATTTATGGGGATGGCGCTGTGGCGTAGTGGTTAAAGCTGCCGCCTGCAAAGCCAGCATCCCATGTGGGTGCTGGTTCGAGTCCTGGCTGCTCCACTTCTGATCCTGCTCCCTGCTGTGGCCTGGGAAAGCAGTGGAAGATGGCCCAAGTCCTTGGGCCCCTGCACCCATGCGGGAGACCTGGAAGAAGCTTCTGGTTCCTGGCTATGGATTGGCACAGCTCCAGCCATTGAGGTCATCTGGGGAGTGAACCAGAGGATGGAAGACATCTCTCTCTCTCTGCCTCTGCCTTTCAGAAAAAAAAAATCTTAAAAAAAATTATTTATTTTTAAAGGCAGAGTGAAAAAGAGAGGGGGAGAGAGAGAGATTCCATCTGCTGGTTCACTCCCCAGATGGCTGCAATGGCTTGGGCTGTGCCAGGCTGAAGCCAGGAGCCCGGAACTCCAGCTGAGTCTTCAACATGGTTGCAGGGGCCCGAGGACTTGGCCATCAGCTGCTGCCTTCTCAGGCGCAGTAGCAGGGAGCTGGATCAGAAGTGGAGCAGCCAGGTGCCACATGGTGCTCACATGGGATGCCGGTATTGTAGGGATCGGCTACCCGCTGCACCACAACGCAGACCCTACAAGCAACCTTGGAGCAGGTGGGCCAAGTGGATGGCCCAGATGGACAGGAGCCAGGAGTGTGCAAGGGTGCTGTGCAGGACAGGGCCCAGGGTTAAAGGGTGCAGGATTTGGGGGAGCCCAGCTGTTGAGAGCACAGCAGCTCTGGATGTGAGGTGACCACGGCCTGCATCTGAGCCGGGGCCGAGCTCCGGCCTGGTGAGACTCACTTCCCGTGCACTGCAGCATCCCCTGCAGCAGCTCCATGCATGTGCACATGGGAAGGACTGTAAACTGTGCTGTGCCTGGCACACAAGCCTTCCAGGATCACACAGCCCCCTGCAGCCTCCTCCAGCAGGGACTGTGGGGCTGGACCTTCCCAGAACGGCCAGATGATGCGGCGGTGACAACCCCCAGGTGGCCGTCCCTGCCTGGGCCTGAGTTCTCCCTCCTTCTCTCTGAGCGGACCTTCTAGACACCTGCTCGGACGTGTACTTTTGGGAGCAGAGTTTCTCGCCATGTGGCTCTGATTTGCGCTGACACTGTCAAGCCGAAAAACATAAATTGCACAATTTCCACAGAAAATCAATGTGACAATTTCTTTGCTCCCCACCCAGCCCTTCTCGTGAAAAGTAATCTGGAACCATGAACGGACTGCACGTGTGCCGGCTCACGGACCCGGCTCCCTTGGGGCTGCTTCAAGTCTTCTGTTTTCTTCTTGGGAACAGGGAGGGGGTTGAGATATTCACAAGAACGTCACCGGCCAGCCAGCAGCCAGCACTGCCTGCTCTCTAAGGGGCAGATGCTGTGTGTGCTGCTTTGCGTGGAAAACAGAGAAACAGACAGAGAGACAGACAGACATTACCAGCGCACACCCTTTTTGGCACTGGAGACAAAACAGCTGTATGCCAACACTACTCATCCCGACCTCTGTTCAGATGGGGAAGGAGCACGCCAGCGTGGCTCCAGCTGTCTCCCCGCAGAGAACTCCGTTACGGGAACTTTCTCTGCTTCCGGCCGGCAGAGCTGAACCCGATGGCGCAGGTGCTGTAAGATTTGACCTGACATATTCAGAATCATCGATGGTGTCAGGAACTTTCAGAGGTTTGAACGGCAGTTTCTAGCCTTCAGTTTCTTCCTGGACTTGGAGCTCTGGGGGCTGCTTGTCCTTTCGGCACGTATTTGGCTGGGAGGAGGTGTGTTTGGATCCCCGTCCCCCGTTTGATAACAGTCGCGTACTCAAATAGGCGGCAGCGCCCTGTCTCCCATAACCTGAGCCTTCTTGAACGTATTTTAAAAGCGAATCATTTTGGTCCCGTGGTCTGCTGCAGACATCACTTGTACTTTAGCCAGGATATTATTTGAGAACTGAAAAGCTCTCTAGGTATTACATCCGTATATAAACCATGTGTTAGAAAGATATAAATGCAGTTTTGAAATATTTGTTAGACTGCTCTTGGCTTTCAGTGCGTGCCAGACATGTGCTTCGGTGACAGATGGAAGTGAGCCCTGAACGGAGCACACAGCCGCCGTCTCCCAGCAGCGGGGATGGCGAAGCTGGAGATCAGGAGGATCCTGTTGCTAAGAGGTGTGTTCCCCAGGGACTTCTACATATGTCAGTGGGTTGTTTGCTCTCACAGTCTGTGCCATAGAAAACATCGTTGTATGTTCTGAATTGATCTAGAATAATGAAGTTTAAGGCATTCTCATGGTAACTTCAAATCTTGAAACTAGAACATTTTCCTAAGAATTTATTGACTTGCTGTTTTTGGCTTTGTGTGCCTGTGAGCGAGCCAGGGGCAGTCTGGACCTAGATCTTCCAGATGCAGCCGAAGACTCCCTGTCAAATCTTGACTTCAGACCAACAAGCGAATGTCTTCTTTGTGTGTACCCCAATATCGCGTGGGTGTACTTAGGCTAAAATGGTATTCATTGTTTATTGAAATTCAGATTCATTGGAAGGATTCTATTTTTGTTTGGTAAATCTGGCGACTCCTCTGGATCCTAATTTATTGTTTGCACTTGTAAACAGTGACTGTCAAAGAAAATTCCTCAGTGACGAAGCTTGGTGAGTGTGGAGGTCCATGTGGCACAGTCGTGGGAAACCCCAGTCTACCCTGTGAACACAGCATGAACGCAGGCATAGGTCACATCATCCTGCTCCTATTTTATTTTAGTAGACAGAGCGAGAGAGAGAAGGAGATTGGTTTCCTGTCTGCTGATTCACTCCTTAAATGCCTGCACTAGCCGGTGCTGGCCAGGCCTTCCATGGGGTGGGCGGTGCCCAGGCAAAAGTCAGCAGGCGTTGGAGTTGGGGGCAGTGCCAGCTCTGAGACCCAGGCTCTGGTGGGGGACGTGGGCATCCTGACCTGCAGACCAGACACCGGCTGCTTGCCGCACTTCTGCGTAGACTCCGCTCCTTGCCTGCTTTCTCCCGGCGCAGATCGGGTTCCTCAGAGCTCCCGAGGCCGCCTGCTCCCGTGTTGTGTGGGCGAGCAGGGGTGCAAGGGGCCCCCTCTCATAAGTGCCCTTCGTTCTGCTGCTGCACGTGAGACAGCTTCCTTGACCACCCCCACTGACACGAGAACCCAGGCTCTGCCTCTTGCCAGCCTGGTGCAGTTGGCCCCTCTTTTGTGAAGACTTCTCGATGGACCGTCTCATCTGAAATCCGGTTCTCAAGTTCTCTTCACTAATCTCTCAGCTCCCCGAGGCAGGATCCGAGGGTCTCCTCCTGGGCAGTGAGGATGCGGGCAGCGGGTGCTCAGAAAATGCTGCTTTTCTTTCTCCGTTCTGCAGTGGGGACTTCTCACTGAATCCTACCATGTCCTGGGTCTTAGGACAGAGGATTTCGGCAGTCACACTTTTAAAAAAATATTTATTCATGTATTTACATGGAAGGCAAAGTTGAGAGAGAGAGAGAGAATCTTCCATCTGCCAGGAACTCCCTTGACGTCTCCCCTGTGAGTGGCGGGTACCCAAGTACGTGCCCCATCTTCCGCTACTTTCTCAGGTGCGTCAGCAGGGAAGTGGAGCAGCTGGGATTCCAGCCAGCCCTCTGGTATCGGCAGCGGCTTAGCCTGCTATGCCGTGACGCTGGCCCTTGTAGTCGTCACCTTTGTTTTCCTGCTATTCCTGGGTTGAGGACTGCAGGCCTCGTCGTGTCCATCAAACAGGTCCCACCTCCGGGAGAGGCAGAGCTCGAAGCTGTGTCTGCCTGCGTGGAAACCTGCGATGCCAGGCCCCGCTCACACCCCTCCAGCAGCACAGGAGGAGCCTCCTCCCAGCCACCTCCCTTGAGTGAGGACCCTGACCCAGCAGGGTTTCTTGTGTGTTGTTTTGGAGATAGTTCTGTTTAATGTCCTTAACCCTCAGAAAGCTTCATATCAATGAATCAGGAAGAAGACAGAGCAGTTAGGAATGGGCAGTCGACATGAGTACATTCAAGGTGCTGCCAAACGTGGGAAGTGGACTTAAAAACAAGTTCACTTTGGCCAGCGCCACGGCTCACTAGGCTAATTCTCCACCTGCAGCGCCAGCACACCGGGTTCTAGTCCCGGTTGGGGCACCGGATTCTGTCCCGGTTGCCCCTCTTCCAGGCCAGCTCTCTGCTGTGGCCCGGGAGTGCAGTGGAGGATGGCCCAAGTGCTTGGGCCCTGCACCCCATGGGAGACCAGGAGAAGCACCTGGCTCCTGGCTTCGGATCAGTGCAGTGCGCTGGCCATGGCGGCCATTTGGGGAAGTGAACCAATGGAAAAGGAAGACCTTTCTCTCTTCTTCTCCCCAGTTAACAGGTGATGTCACGCAGAGTCGTGAAGTCACTCGCCTGGGGTCAGGGTCACACAAATAGTGAAGCCAGGAAGCCGACCCACATGGCCAGCTGATGGGGTCTGTGCCCCCAGCCCCCTGCACACTAGCTGGGAAATGCTCAGACGAAAACTCAAGGTCCTTCCCGAATCACACAAGTCTGGGACCGCGTCTCCCACAGGTGTCATGCGCCCACTCTGCCGGGACCCCACTGCCCCCTTCACGCACGCAGCGAGGTCCAACCCCGGGGCCTGTGCTCATCCTGCAGCTCTCCAGGCTTTGCACGCCCCCAGATCCGACTCAGCTCGAATGCCCTCTCGGAGAGGCTGCTCCGCACAGCCCGCGCCTGGCTCCAGCCCATCAGCCTGCCTCGGCCCTTCCGTCCACAGCACTCTCCACTCTCCACCTGCCGGCTCCGGCTCCACCACCCCACTCCCAGTCAAAGACGGCAGGGGTACAGGCAGGGGCCCTGCCTGTCAAACTCACTGCCAATCCTCGTGTGCAGCCAAGTGTCCGCTCAACACGTTTTTAGGAACGTTTCCCCAGCCTTGTGCGAGGAGACGACAGGGGCCGGGGTCCACGCTGGGCTGTCATCTTGGACGCCCTGACAGGTCATTGATTTGTAGCCACTCGGTGGCATCTGGCCCCGTGCAGGTTGATGTGCAGAACCAGGTCCACATGGGCCTTATTTATACGCCAGAATTCCAATTTACTTATTTTTAATGAGAAGGAACTGCCAAGTCAGCCGGAGTCCTCATCTAAAACATTGTGCTCATTATCTACCCAGCAGGGAGGCCTCCTTGAGAAGCCAAATTAAGACCGGAACAGGGAACCGAGGGGCCGTAATAGACACTGTCATCACCCAGCCTGTTCCTCGCTTCCCTGTCGAGGCCACACCGCAGCCGTGCCAGCGAGGGCCCAGGCTGCCGCTTCCGCTCTGAAGCTCATTTTTGATGGCCTCGGCCGGTTCTTGCAGGCCGGCTCTCAGATGCTTATGAACTGCTGGTGCAGGGGATTCCCTCACCACCATTCAGAACACGCTTTCACGAGGAAAGTGGACGGCGAGTGCTGACGCAGACCTGAGCGCCACGTGTTCCGGGGGAAAAATTCAGAAAGGCAAATGGCCCGGCCACAGGAGCCTTTCCTTCCGCCTTCTCCACCTGCTGGGCCTCCCCTGGGACGGGCACTGGGACCGAGGGTATCTGCAGGTGTTCCATTAGCAAGAAGAGGTCTTAGGAACCAAAAGTGAGCGAAACACCAAACACCTGCTGCAGTTGTGGACTCTGGGTGATGAGAAGGGAACTGTGTTGAGGAATTCGCCCGGCCAAGCTGCTTCCTTAAAGGTTGAGTGGTGTCATTATGGAGCGAATGATAGGAAATGTTTTTCTCTTTGGCTAGAAGATGTAGATGGAATCCTTGGGGTTTTACACGTGTTGCATTTGAGGTGGTCATGGGGACCGATTTTGAAAATTAACATGTCTAATAGATCTTATGAACGGATTGAACTTGGGGAAGATAGCCAGTGGGAAAATATTGATTCATTGGCTTAAAAATTAATGAGGTCTTTGGGGAACAGCAAGGGCAGAGGAGAAGATGGCCAAGACTGAGTCCCGGGAGGTGTTCAGCTGGAGAGGTGGCTGCAGCGGGTGTATGAGGGCTCCTCAGAGGGGCCGGGGCTTCCTGGGGGCGCCTAGTGGGTCATTTCTCATGTTGGTCAGCAGCAGTTAGTGTAGTTCCCAGACTGAATCGAATAAACTACGTTCCGTTCTTGCCCTTTTGCTGTTAATGTCCATTTTTCCTCCCAATCATCTCTTGAAAAGTAAATTTGAGGGAATTCTGACCACCCCACCCCTCCTGCCCACCGCCCCTGAATGTTACCAAGGACAGCATGTTGTTGTCCCCACAGGAGAGAAGCTATTTCCTTAGAGCTAGATCTGTGGAATCCGTGGAATCTGTTCTCTGTATATTCCTGGAAATAAGCCCATGCAGAGGGCTCGACTTGCCATTTGTCGTTGGACAACGTGGGGAAGAACCTGTTGGGCTCCGTGGCTGAGATTGAGCCCCCCAGTTCGTGGTATGGGGTTTGTATTAGCTTCCCTTGACCCGTGAAGGGGTAGAGACAAAGAGTGAGTGTCAACTGCCCCCTAGAGACGGAGGCACTGTGGGCCGGCAGGTGGTTCGTGTGCTGGGGTGTGAGTTCACTTGGAACACTTATGGAAATTATAACTAGCTACGTTTGAATTTCAAGATGACATAAAAGCATCTCCTCAAAATTGCACTTGTCCCGGGTACTTGATTGCTTTTAATTGCAAATGGGCTTTGCCTTTAGCAAGCCCAGGGCTGCGTAGCTGTGGTGCCAGGGAGACTGCGGGTGTGTAGTCAGGAGTCCAGATGATTGATTTGTATTGGAGTTGTTTTCCATCCTAAAAGTATTATGTGCTGGTTATAGAAAAATCAGAAATACAGACATAAAGAAGTAAAACATAATGAATCATAGCCCCAGTGTTCAAAGAAAACCAACAAGAGTGTTTTGGTGTCTTTCTTTCCAAACACTTATTTAAAAACAAACAAACAAAAAAAGCAAAAACAAACAGAAACTGAACTAAAAGGCATCCACGGTGACTTTTGTGTCCATGGCTTCAGCGGAGCCCCTTGGTGACCACTGTGGACGCTGGTCCTGGCCTGGCTCCCACGGCTCTGAGTGTCAGGGCCTGTGGATCACTCTGTTATATATTAATGTTAGCTGTCGCAAAAACACACTGGACACCGGAATAAGGGAAAGGTTTATTGGGGAACACCCAACAGACCGGAGTGAAGGGACAGTGAAGGAAAAAGAGAAGACTATAAGAGAGAGACAGAGAGGAGGGAGAAGAGAGACAAGAGGAGGAGAGAGGCCAAGAGAGCGCAGGAGAGAAGGATCAAGAGAGCAGAACCAAGAGAGAAGAGTCAAGAGCCAGGAGAGCGCGTGTTCGGGAACAGGCCCTTTTAAAACTTCTCCCGAGGGCGGACAGGGAAGCAGGAGCAGGCAATCCCATTAGGATGGGGGTGGAGCCTGGCTCAGGTAGCTGGGCCATGCGGCCACCTGGCTAAAACTGCGCCAGTTTCCTAACACACTCTGCCCCAGGCCATGCACAGTAGGGGTGGGTGCAGATCTCGCCTTGCGAGTCAGAGTATGAGGACTGCTTCCCCGTCCCAGGCCTGCCCCCCGTCCCAGGGTTAGCCTGCCGGCATGGCTGGCTGTGGTCTTAGACACTCTAGGTTCTGTTCCCACACCGAGTTATCACTGCGTCTATGTGGTGGTCACTCGGTGTACCCTTTGCAAACCGAGCGGTGCGTCTCCCTTTCCCTTCTCCCCTGTTCTGGGGCCTCGCAGCCAATCTCGCAAGCACGTTCAAGCTTTTGTCTCAGCTTGTTTCTCTGTTCTCTTGAATGTTCTGGAGGAGAGAGACTCCTCAATGGCTTAAGGATGGACTGTTTTCTTACACCTCTGCCGTCTTTATAGTCCAGGGCACCCAGACTGCTTTATGCTTTTAGCTGGACTGCAAATACTGCCGCCTCTTTTTCTTTTTTTTTTTTTTTTAAAGATTTATTTATTTGAAAGTCAGAATTATATATAGAGAGAAGGAAAGGCAGAGAGAGAGAGAGAGGTTTTCCATCCGCTGGTTCACTCCCTAGTTGGCTGCAATGGCCGGAACTGGGCCAATCCGAAGCCAGGAGCCAGGAGCCTCCTCTGGGTCTCCCACATGGGTGCAGGGGCCCAAGCACTTTGGCCATCTTCTACTGCTTTCCCAGGCGATAGCAGAGAGCTGGATTGGAAGTGAAACAGCTGGGACTTGAACCGGTGCTCATATGGGACGCTGGCACTGCAGATGTAGGCTTTACCTGCTACACCACAGCACTGGCCCCTGTTTTTCTTTCATCTGAGCAAGTCGCAGTGTTGGGAGGGGGGCGCAGGGCGAGCACCCCAGTCTGCTAATGGTTGGAGTCCCGAGTGAGAGCCAGAGTCTCTGAACCTCTTGACACTGGGGAGGTCCAGGGAAGGATGATTATCCTCACACCATTCCCATGACATTTGGAAAATGATAATCAATAGACTTAGTTTCTAGGTTTTGTTTAAATCCATAGAGCAGCTTGGAGGCTGGAGTAGGTGGCCCCAGGCAGTCCAGATAATTTTCAGGTGTGGTTGTTCCTCAGTCTCTGGAGGGGATTAGCCCCAGAAATCTTTGTTTGTTTGCTAAGACTTAGTTTATTTATTTGAAAGGCAGAGTGACAGAGACCAGGCAAGGAGAAGGAGATCTTCCATCTGTCGGTTCCGCCCCACATGGCCACAGCAGTCGGGACCAGGCAAGGTGGAAGCCAGGACCCAGGAGCTCCATCTGGATCTCCCACGGGGGTTCCAGGGTCCAAGCACCTGGGCCATCCCCTGCTGCTTTCCTGGGTGCAGTAGCAGGGAGCTGGATCAGAAGCAGAGCAGCCTGGACTCGAACCGGCGCCCCTGTAGGGGATCTGGCATTGCAGACAGTGGCTTAACCTGCTGTGCCACAACACCAGCCTGGTCCCAGACACCTTGTCTACTCAAGCGCCTTGTGTACAACAGTGTAGAGTCTTCAGAGATCCTCCACACATCCTCCTGTGTGTGCAGTCACCTCTAGGTTACTCACAATACTTACTCTGGGCATCACGTGGGCTCTGGGGAATTGTTGTATTGTGTAGGGCTGGGTGGGACAGACACATTTTTCAGATATTTTTGATCAGCAGTTAGTTGCGTCTGTAGAACCCAAAACCACAGAGGGCTGACTGTGCGCTGCACTCCAGCTCCACGGCTCCTGAGATGTCTTACCTTGCTGTGGCTATTATCAATGAAGTGGCTTTGGCATAACATTCGGAATTCAGTTTACTCTCATCCATTGTTCTTTGGTCCTCTCCTGGTGAACATTATCGGACCCCCAGTCCCATCCAGGACCCCACGGTACGTGTAGCTGTCACGTGTCCTGGAGCTCTCGTGTCGGATCATCCTGGCTTTTGAGAGCTTTGACAGTTTCAGGACGCACCACGTCTTTGGAGATTTGTCTCAAGACGGGACCACGGTGATGGGCTCAGGGAAGAAGCCCGCAGATGTAAAGTGTCACTCGCAGCCCATCATGTTCAGGGTGTGTGCCAGCCCCTGCCTTACCACTGTCGATAGGGATTCTGCTCGTGGGGCTGCAGAATGGTGTGAAAGTTCTCTCCACTGTGCAATTACTCTTCTCAGGTTAACGTTTGCCACGGTTCTTTTGAGGATTCTTGAGCTCTGTGGTTTTAAAATGATGTCACCATTTTCCACGGAGAGAATGTGCAGATGAGAGGAGAGAATGGCGTTGTTCTTTAAGATCGAAGACGTGAAGCTGGGCCAAGGAAATCTGTTATTGTAAGAGGCTCACCATCCTATGGCCAGGAAACAGAGTCGCTCTGCTCACTAAAGCTTCTTTAGGTCTTGGATGTTTGGGACCAATAAAAACGATGCATTTCTGAGGCGTTTGTAGCTCAGCGTTTGCTCCCGTCAGATTTTTGAAAGAACGTTTATCACAGTCCTGATTTTGCCAGCTCGGATTGATTGCCGAGTCCTTAGCTCTTGGAGGGGTTGGGAATCATTTCCCTGTAAAGCTAGAGCTCCAGGTGTGAGGTTTGAGTCTCCACTGATCCCAGCAGAGTCCTTCTCCAGTGGCCGTGGGTGCCACAGGTGGATGTCAACTTAGAGCTACGGCTGGCATTTTCTGGCTGCGAATGTGTAGTTGTGGTTTGCACCCCTGGAGCATGACCCGGACAGTCCCTGCCTCACAGCCTCGCAGCTCGGATTCTGAACTCCAGCCACCGAGCTTTCTGAAAGTCCGTGTTGCTTTGACTTGTCGGAGCTTCCTGAACCCTGGGGCAGGGTGAGGGGAGACAGTGTGGTTCTCAGCTTGCGCAGGGTGGGACCCCACAGGCAGACTTCGATGCAGGGCAGTCAGTCAGGATGGGGGCGGGTCTCGTGGCTCCAAGACGTCCCTGATCCCTGTGTGCACCTCAGAGCAGAGGCATCAGTCCTCGACTCTGGGGAGTGGGCGTCAGGGTGATGTGAACCTGGTTCTCTCCCCTAGCACTGCCCTTCGTGAGCGGGCCAGAGTAGTGTGGGCCGGAGCAAGAACGGGAAGGACGCAGGCAGGCAGCCGGGCCCTAGGTGACTCACGTCGGGGAGGATCTGCAGTCGCTTTGTTGGGGGAGGGGATGTCATCTTGGCCGGCTTTTCTGTCATCTTAAAAGCCATGACTGCAAAGATTCTGGCCTGAGGAACGGGGCCTCTTTGTCAGGGCTGAAGATGACAAGCCCAGAAGACGAAGCAAGCAAAGGGAACGCACAGATCCCGTGGGAAGGCAGAGGGAATGGCACAGAGGTGACGGTGTTAGAGGTTGAAAGCCCTACTGTGTTTTCTTCCAGTGTGAGCTGATCCAAACTGGCCACTGGTCAGCAGCAGGCTGCGGGTCGGGTTACCCAAGAGCAAACACTGGAAGTGCCTCCCCAAGACTAGTTATCCACATTCTCATTTAGGGAACTGAGTTTCGTTGATGTCCAAACATATATTATGAAAAACAAAACGCATGCACACTGTGTGTTTTACAAGGTCATATCTTTTGAATGTATGCATCGGGCAGGATCTGCTTTTATGATTTGTCAACAAGATCACTCCATAAAGTGCCCTCTGATATGCCACAGCTGTGTGTAATTTATTCTGTCTATCCATGCAGCACAAATAAAATTTTTATTTGCATCATCTAAAAGAAATACCAGTGTATAAATACATAAGCAAAGCTCATAAGCAGCAGGCGCCGACTACAGATGCTGCTGGGGGGATATTGTGCAACCAGTTAAAAAGCTGAGAGATGGCTTCATTAGCCGTGCACATAGATAATAAAGTCTGTACTCAGCAAATAGTGCAGCTACTCAAGTTCTTAAAGAGGTTGTACAACCTTCTGCAAGTGCTGGCCCGGCCCCCTCCCCGTTCTCCTGGGAAGTTTTAGAAACAATGTCTCTCGGAGAACTGGAAAGCCACGGAGGCCTCCTTTTGGCCGGTGATGCTGGGATATGTGGGTGAAAAGGGAAGCGTTGGGTAGCGGGAAGGTTTCGCCTGCGGAAAACTAAACAGCCCGAGAGCCTGGGTCGCAGCAGCCCCACGGATGGAGGATGCTCTGTCCGTGGGGTGTGGGCAGCCCCGGCTGAGCCCCCGGGTCAGGACGTGGAGCCTGCAGGGGCCGGCCCGGTAGTATGGCACGCCCAGTGGGTCCCCTAGAAGCTGGGATGTCGCGTGCTCTCTCCCTCCTGAGACAGACAGCTGCTCGGCCTCTGCCTCCTAGTACCTGCGGCCTGCAGGTACCTTTGGGGCCTTTCATTGAGATCACCCTGTCCCCACCCTTGCTGGGGCTGTGGCAGGCGACACAGGGCCCTGGTCTTAGAGCCCCCCCATCTCACTGGACAGCCGGCCGCACAGTGCACTCCTCGGGCCAACCACTCGTACTCGGAGCTTGCGACTTGCGGGGAGCAGCTTGTAGTTCAGCTGGTTTGTTTGCGGGGAGGGGATTGCCAAGGGACTGCCGTCACGTGCTGGCCACTGCACCTGACTTTTCGAAGATGACAAGGCCGGCCATGGGGACTCTTGGCACGTGGAGCGGTTTCCGACGGTGGAGGGGAGAGTTGGGATGGGACTCCGGTTTGCACTCCATAATTGCTGGTATTTCGCAGCTGCCTTAATCCAATTCAAATGCCAAGCCAGCCGGCTCAGAAGTTCAGTAATTGCCCTCTCCAGGCTGGCTCTGCAGGGCTGTTTAACTGGATCAGAACCCACTCTGTTTCTGTAAATCCCAAATGTGAATCTCACGGGTCCTGAGCAGGAGGCCCAGGCCTCCTGAAGCTTTGAGAACAACTCCCTTGGACCCGGCTGCTCCTCCCTCCCACAGCTCGGCAGGGGTCTGCGGTTCTCACCCTCAGGGCTCAGCTTGGGTCTCCTCACCCCTGTCCCTCAAAGTACTCTTCCCAGCCACTTTGTAGATTTTTAAATTTTGAAATCGTGGGGCTGGTGCTGTGATGTAGCAGGTTAAGCCTCCGCCTGTGGCGCCAACATCCGTATGGGCACTGGTTGGAGTCCCGGCTGCTCCTCTTCTGATCCAGCTCTCTGCTGTGGCCTGGGAAAGCAGTGGGAGATGGCCCAAGTGCTTGGGCCCCTGCACCCACGTGGGAGACCTGGAAGAAGCTCCTGGCTCCTGGCTTCAGATCGGCCCAGCTCTGGCCATTGTGGGCACTTGTGGAGTGAACCAGCAGATGGAAGACCTTTTTTGTCTCTCTCTCTGTAACTCTGCCTTTCAAATAAATAAATAAATCTTCAAAACAGTTCAATCACCTTTGACGTACAGGAAGGTCGTGGTGTCCTGTGGTCCCGGCTTCCTAGCACAGGCCTCTCTCGGAACTGGCCACATTCCTTGGGACATTTCTCTCCCAGGGCAGGAATGCAAGTCACAGTGGCGGCTTTACCTGCACCGTGCCCTCAGACGCAGGGCGCCCAGAGAGCCGAGGGGCAGAGCTGGGTTTATGGGGTGAAGGTCCCAGCAGTGCAAGCATAGGCGGTTGGCTCCAGGTGGCGTTCGGAGGGGCCGGCCTGAAGCAGAAAGAACGGGCTTCTGGAATGGGCGCATCAGGTGTAGGCGGCTCAGGGGTGCAGCAGGGAGTCCACGAGTCAGCAGTCAGCAGTGAGTGGGTCACCACGAAGAGTGGGGAAGGTGCTCAAGTTGCTCCGCCCCCAAGCCCTGCTCCAGCCCTCGGGCTGCCACAAAGGCAGGAGCGTAGCCCAGGGAGGAGGTTCACTGATTCAGGACCTCCACCTCGCTGGTGGCCCAGCTGGCCCGGTCCCTCCCACTCTGGGCATCCAGATGCCCCGGTCCCTCCAGCTCCGGGCAGTCCTCCGCAGGTGTCCACGGAGGCCGCCACCTGCAGCCAGGGCCCTCATCCCTGAAGACCTGGCCCACCCTGCTCCTGAGAAGCGCCCACGGCCATACCCAGCTTGGCTCCCTGTCCTCACCTTCTCCCGGCCTGCCTCTCTGCCGTGGGCCACACTCCCAGCTTCACGTCCATCCTGGTTCCATGGGGCTTTCGGTGCCCTGTGACCAGTAGGAGAAGTTCCTGGAAAGGCCTGTCAGACGGTCAGTACTCTGGTCCTGGGCCTTTAGTCACCTGAACATAAGTGCAGGCTTCCACACAGAGAATGATAAACCGGCGTGGATTTGAGAGTATTGGGGGAATTGTAAAATGTCTGGGGGTAAAATTTCAGCACCCTTTGTGCACCGTGAATGTGAAGTCTTTAGTAACTTAACACTGTGCCCTTATGGCTCAGGTCTGAAAATTAGGAGTCCTGGTTGAAGAAGTGGGACCGTGCCCTTCCCTTACCCACGAGGGTGGGCTGTGGCCGCCCCGAGAGCGAGGCCAGAGCAGTGGGGTGCTCATGGGAAAGCGGCCCACCCTGCAGAGGGGAAAGTGCGATGCTTCCTGTTTGGGCTGGACCGCGACAGCGCGTTCACCGGTTCCACCGCAGCCCGAGAAACGAGACCAAGACCGTGTAATCGTTCACTGAGTGACTTTTTTTTTTTTTTTTTTTTACATAAACCAGTCTAGTCGGTCTGAACTGGCAAATTAATTTTGTCTATGGAATCACTTACTGAAGCATATAAAATTAGACTTTGTAAGTACAGAGAGGAGAATTGGCATTGTGTTTAACAGATTCCCTGGGACTTAAGTAATGGATTTAGACTTTAATACAGCTAAAGCCTCGAGACTTTTTATAGAGAGCTGATCTTAAGGAAGGCATTAATTCATCACTTAAAAAGTCACTGCTTGTACATTTTTGTTGCTTCAGGGAGTGAATTATGTACCTTGACCATGATAATAACCCAGCACGTGTCACTGGGCCTGGAGGAAAAAAAAATTAACTTTTGTTTTCTTTAAGCTACACAATTTTAACAGCTAGATTGACGGAGAATTCATGCGTTTAACACTTACAGTGATTTAAGGGATTATAGTGCTTCTCTGGGCTCATTCAGCTTCCAAATATTTTCACTGTGCCATTTGCGTAAAAGCCTCTGATGCCAAACTTGCTGAGCCGAGCGACAAATGGGCTGGTTTCCTTTTCTTGCAGGGCTGAGCTCAGGGGAGCAGGGAGCGGCCCCCGAAGTCGTCAGCGCCTCCCTTTGGAGCAGAGACCGCTGGATCCCGGCAGAGAGCAGCCACACACAGGTCAGGGTCGTTTGCTTGTTTGTTTGTTTCCGCCGCTTTGAGGCTGCTGGACGTTGAAAACTGCATGAACTGTGGTGCAGTTCTCGGATCCGGTTCCGTCCGGACCCGCTGCAGCGCTGCCTTCACCTTGGAGAATGAGCGCTCTTTCATGACGCGAGCCGACTGGAAGGTGACTGTTGTGAGGCTTGGGCTGGCACTCTCTGTGTCTATTGAAAATTAATTTGCACACAAATACCAGGGATTACACGTCCAGATACACGAGTTCTTCAGACACTTCCATACTCCATTTTTCTGAGTGGTGGGTGTTTGCCTGTGTTTATGTCTGTGTAAGCAACATTTTGGTTTTTTGGATTGCCTATTGGTAGAAACATTTGTGCAACTTAAAAGAAATATTTGTAATGCGTTTTAATACAGTCTAAACTTTGACACATTTGATCTGAGCCTGCTATGATATAAAAGCATAATATAAAATACATGAAATTCTGGTAGTAAATTTAATATTTTGGTGAGTTTTATCTGCCAAAATTGACAGGACTTCTTAGATTTCAGAACTTGTAGGAACAGTTGGAGAGTGATAAAATCTATAGAAACATGAGCTCTTTGGAGAGATCAGATGATGGATTTGTCCCTGTGCTATGTAGAACTATTTTTAGATTTTTTTTTGTAATATGAAACAGGTTTTTTTAAAGATCAGTTGAGATTATGAAAATCCTTTGTAGCTTTCTGGGGGGTGGCAGTGGCCGCTTTTATGTGAGCAGTGATGCACTGATTTACATCAGTAATTTCTCTTCTGGAGAGTTGGAGTTTGGAACTGAGCCCTCGAAAGGTTGGTGGTTTCGTGAAAGGAACCAAATGTCAGAGCTTCGCTTTTTAAGACGTTTCGGCCTCACAAAGCCTGCTAAAAATTGAATATATAACGTACAAGTCAAGCATCGTCCTATTTGGGGAAAAACTTAAGATTTTTATTATTATTATTTTTTTTGACAGACAGAGTGGACAGTGAGAGAGAGAGAGACAGAGATAAAGGTCTTCCTTTGCCGTTGGTTCACCCTCCAATGGCCGCCATGGCTGGCGCGCTGCAGCCGGCGCACCGCGCTGTTCTGAAGCCAGGAGCCAGGTGCTTCTCCTGGTCTCCCATGGGGTGCAGGGCCCAAGCACTTGGGCCATCCTCCACTGCACTCCCTGGCCACAGCAGAGAGCTGGCCTGGAAGAGGGGCAACCAGGACAGAATCCGGCACCCCGACCGGGACTAGAACCTGGTGTGCTGGCACCACAGGTGGAGGATTAGCCTAGTGAGCCGCGGAGCTGGCTGAAATTTTCTTTAATATCTTAAGTTTGCCAGTGCCAAGGCTCACTAGGCTAATCCTCCGCCTTGCGGCGCGGGTACACCGGGTTCTAGTCCCGGTCGGGGCGCCGGATTCTGTCCCAGTTGCTCCTCTTCCAGTCCAGCTCTCTGCTATGGCCCGGGAGTGCAGTGGAGGATGGCCCAAGTGCTTGGGCCCTGTACCCCATGGGAGACCAGGAGAAGCACCTGGCTCCTGGCTTCAGATCAGCACAGCGCCGGCCACAGCAGCCATTGGAGGGTGAACCAACGGCAAAAAGGAAGACCTTTCTCTCTGTCTCTCTTTCACTGTCCACTCTGCCTGTCAAAAAAAAAAAAAGAAAGAAAAAATTTCATTATGTCACCAATCCTCAAAATCGGACTCAACATGACAGATACAGAACAAGAGGAGTGAGCCGTTTTACAATGAAAATGACTGCTTAAAACATCGATAAGTACTAATGATGTAGAACTGTGGGCAGTTCGGAGCTGGGAGCCATTGAGGGACTTTCCCCGAGGGTAGAGCTGCAGGTGTGGTAAATGGAAGGAAGAATGCCGGCTAAATGTGGGTTTCCGATAGATGACGATTTCTTCTCTCAGTGTAAGTGTGTCCCCACAAGCAACACTGAAGCCCCATGTTGACATATTCTCACCTAAAATGTAGTTTATTAAATGCAGCCTTTGTGTTCTGGCGCTGCGCTTGCAACCCCGGCTGGGGGAGACTCGCAGCAACACGCGGCCGAGGGCTGTGGGCTGGCTCGGGGTGCGGAGCAGGCCGGGCATGTGCTGATCTCTGCCCTCCGGCTGCCACCCCCCCATCCTGCAGGTGCCACCAGGAATGCTGGAGGGGATGGGACACTCCCCACTGGACAGGCTCCCCGTGGTGGCTGTGGGCCATGGGCACTGTTTGGGTGGAAAACAAGGAAAAACCCCTGTTCTCTGGTACATGTCCTGGCTCCTCTGGGAGTCTCCCTCCAGGGTGAGAACCATGTGGGTGGTGCCTGCTGTGCTAAACTGACTCCAGTCCTCGGCGTTTAGGGGAACGTGGCCCGGGTGAGTTGGGAACAGTGTCGCCATGGGGCCCGGCCCAGGGCAGAGCCCGTGGCTTCTGCTTTGGGACTGTGTAATTACAGCACGTCCTCGTGTTTATTGGGTAACTGCCAAGGAAGGGTGCACGAGGAGGTTTGCTGGGATTCTCTGTGGAGCAGATGTGTGCTCCAGCCGATGGTATACCTATGTGTGTCTCCCTGTCAGTAACAGATAAGGTTTTAGTCTGAAACCAGATCCGCACCGTGTGTCCTCAGGTAGACAGAGCAGCATCACATTAATGAATACGTTTGCACACGACGGTGCCTGTCACAGCTCAGACTGGGGCTTTCACGCGGCTGCCTTCCCCCCTGCTGCTTCGTAGTCAGCTTCTAACCGAGCGCCTGTGACCGCCAGGCGGGCGTCCGGCAGGGGAGGAGGGCCGAGGGGCTTCCTGCCCCCTGCAGCTTCCATCCCAGTGAGGAGGACGGAAGTGCAGTAAATCCAGGTGTGCTCTGTGTTTGCCAGCCCGTGTCCCTGGGGACGCACGCGGAGGCCGTGTTCGGATGGGTTAACGGGAAGGCCCTCCACAGAGGGGGACAGAGTGACAGCCTTTAACCTTTTTAAGTTTTAACCATTTTAAGCACTGAAGAGCAGGCCTGCAAAGTGCAAGGAGCAAGGAGGAGCGGGTGTGGCTGGGGCACGGGAGATGGGACGGACACAGACGGACAGGTGGACAGACGTGCATGGCTCGGGAGCAGTAGGTTCCAGATTTCCCACAGGGGTCCTCCTGCTCCCACAGAGAGAACATTGACCCATAGAACATGGACGTCAGCATCCAGAACGCGGCCGAGGGCGGCTCCTCCTCTCCTGGCCAAACCATCGGGCTCAGTTTTCACGGTCGTTCCTCCCCAGAGGGGACACGCGCAGCCTTCCTGAGAGGGGCTCCCTTGTTCCTTAGGATGTTCTCCACGCCGCTCCTGTCTGCATCGGGAGGTCCAGGAGGAGGTGGGGCCTGGGGCGGGCGGGGACCTGGCAGCCTCTGTGTGCCCTCCTTGTCCTTGTCAAGCACAAGCTGTCTGCTTTCTGTCCCTCCTGGGCACTGTGGAACGCAATGGAGTAGCGTCCGCATGCACGCCTCAGAGACGGACGCTCCACCTCCGCAAGGGGGTGTTAACAATTGCACGGCCTTCGAGGCCCAATCTCCGGTTTCTTGTCTTGCAAAGCATCAGGCCAGAGCCAGGGCAGACGGGTCACCCCGTGACTGACAGAAAGATGGCCTCAGTGGGGCTTGGCCTTGGATTTCCCGCCTTCCCACGGGAGGATGAGATTATGGGTACAGGAGATGAAATGAAGAGTAAAAGGCGATCCGATGAGGACGTGAAAGCCAAGCTCGTAGCGCAGACCGCGGGTCTCGGACCTGCAGCGGCGGCGGAGGACAAGGGCAGCGGCCGCGTCTGCCCCGTGCACTTCCACTTGCTTTGTCCCACGGCTCAGAGAACCGAGTGCTGCTGCTCCTCGTTCTTCCCGTGCCAGCCCTGCGTCAGAACGGCCCTCGCCAAGGTCGGAGGGGCCTCCCCACTCCCCGCCCGTGCGCGGTTTCCCTTCTTTCTCTTTCTTATCTCGGCTCCGCTCCTCTCTTCCTGTTGGCTCCTGGGACCCGGTTCTCCTTGGTTTCTTATCAGTTTTCAGCTCTTCTATTCCAGTCCTGGCTGGGGGCCCCGAGCCTCCTGTGAGTTTCTCCCCAGGCCCACTTCTCTAAGGACCTGCTCAGTGACGTCACTGAGCCCTGGGACTTCCTGTCCACCTGTGCCAGGGCTCCCAGGGATGCTAAGCACCCAGAGCTGCCACACTCTGGGTCCTTGGTACAGCAAAGCGTGTGTGACAACGTCAGCTCTCGTCACGTCTCTGGCGTTGACTTAACATCCACAGCCCTTGCTCTGCTTGGAGCCTTTGAGGATGCCCCTGGTGAGCGCCGGACACCTTGAGGGGAGAGTGCAAAAGGTTTGCTGACTGACACCCAGGCGTCCCCTGCGCCCAGGTCCTGAGTCGCCCACTGCTGCGGAGCCAGCTGTGACTGCTACAGGACACAACCCGAGTCAACTTCAGTGTCCCCCACATCCTGCAGAGCGTGTGGACCTCCTGGGCTCCCACAGCGTTTTGGGTGTTGTCTCCTTCAGCCAGCGCGGGCCCTTGGGGAGCGTTGGGAGCCTGGAGGAACACTGCGGTTTTGACTCTGGGTTGCCAAAGTCTCACCTGCAGGAGCCGCTCCCCAGCAGGTGGGGGTGCGTGGCCAGCCCCGTGTCCCCCATTTTTCTCCTCTCAGGGCTCATCCTGACAGTTGCAGGTGGCGCTGGTGCTTGGCCAGGTAAGCTCAGTGGTTAGCCTGTGTTAGAACAAGCCAGCCAGGGGCATTTCCTTGTAAGAAAACACTTTTTAAAAGATTGTAAGCTTCGTCCTAAGAAGCATACGGGGGCTCACCAGTCGGGACGTTTTCCCCCAACTGCTCAATTGCGCCACCGGCTGGAGCCCCAGCCCTACCCTAGCCTGGTCATTCCCATGAGGCCGTGCCGGCACACAGAAGGCTACTGGAGGCCTCAGCTCCCGTCCTAGGCCTCTCATGCCTGTTGCGGTGTGAAGTCCTGCCGAGGACAGAGAGACTTGGGGAGGGAGCTGGGATCGTTTCAGAGAGCCCAGGCCATGCCCAGCCTCTGGACAGAGGAGCTGCAGAGCCAGAGCTGGCTGCCCCGCACCTGTGTGTGATTTCAGGGGTCTTACGTGCACTGGGAAGACAGCGGTGGGGTTGAGGCTCACAGAGACAGATTCAGACCCTGCTGGGCCTCCCTTGCACTGTGATGTTGGGGCGGTCACTGGCCCTTACTGAGCCCCCTTTCCTCATGTGCACAGGGGTTGGCTGCACCCACTTTGCTGCCTGCAGCAGCAGGTTTGGCTCTCATCAACATGCGCTGCCTCCTCCCTGCTCTGTGTCAGTTTCTTGACTTCTGGGCTGTTGCATTTTGCTGGGTGACCCTTTGTTGTGTGTAGGACAAGTGGCTGTCTTGTGCCATGGGGGATGTTTATCCTCTTGTGCAGGTACCGTGTCCTCCCAGTTGTAGTTACCATAGATGTCTCCAGATATTGTCACACGTCCCCTGGGGGCCAGAACCACCCCTGGTTGAAAACTGGTGGGAAAGGTGAGAGAGGTAAGGAAACCCACCGCTCCCGGGAGCTTCGCCTTGAGCTTGGACGGGGCTAGCGCTCAGCCATCCATGCGCCTGTGCTCCTGGTGCAGCTGGAGCTGGGGATCAAATCCAGGGAGTCCGTGTCGGAAATGGACATCTCAACTGCCAGGCCAAGTGCTCGCTTCGCTTATGGACTTTGGAATTAGAATCTATTATGATTTTGATTTGTTATGGGATATTCTTCTTTCTCTAAACCACTGAGAAACCTGGCACCAGACCAGGCTCACAGGAAGCAGGACATGTGCTAGCTTTGGGCTGAGGGCCACAGGTTGCCATGCCTGGGCTGGATGTCCACAGAGGCCGCCTCGCTGGCTCCTCCCGTACCTGCAGGGTGGATGCTGTTGTCCAAGGTGGTCTTGGGGGTGCTCTTGCCCAGAGGCAGGGGGCACGTGAGAAGATCAGCGTCCTGTCTTCCACCCTGATTCACTCCCCAGGTGGCTACCAATGGCCAGAGCTGGGCCTATCTGAAACCAGGGGCCAGGAGCTTCTTCCGGGTCTCCCACAGGGGTGCGGAGGTCCAAGGACTTGGCCCATCTTCTGCTGCTTTCCCTGATCATTAGCAGTGAGCTAGATTGGAAGTGGGGCATCTGGGATTTGAACTGGTGCCCACATGGGATGCCCGCACTGCAAGCTGGGGCTTTAACCCTCTGTGCCACAGGGCCAGCCCCTGGGTGTTCTTTCTATAGCACTTTGCTGCTTCCCAGAACAGTCCTCGGCTTTCCTCCCTGTGTGCGTGGTCCCGGGGCTGGTTCATAAATCCCCACTCCAGACGGCTGAGGTCACCGGTCAGAAGACAGACGTGGGGAGCGCTCGCGGGGGCTCACCCCCTGCCCGTCTTGCCCTCCCCGGGGAGATCTGGCTTTCTTCAAGATGTGACTGCTCCATCTCAGCTCCCTGCCAGCGCGTTTCCTGTTCTCTCTTCCTCTCTGGCCGCCAAACAAAGCGGAGAGAGCAAGCCAAGGTATTGTGTTTGCTTCAGCCACGGCCCTGGGGGGACTGTGTTTCCAGCCGCTCTCACCTCCAGCCTGTTTCTTGTGACAATGGCCTTGATAGCATTTGTAAAAATCTTTATTATTGAATCACCTCTTCCTGCAGTTCCCACCCCCGAGCCTCCAACACTCATCAAAAACCTGGATCTTTTTTTTTTTTAAATCATGTTTTTTAAAACACTGAATCCATTGGACAACTGCGGAAGATAATTTTTCTTGGCCCTTTGCATGTTTGACTAACGCGCGGGACACTTGGTTGCTTGGTGTCAGGAGAAAGGGAGTTTGATGAGTTCTGTTTTCAGAGGTTTGTTTGTCCAAGGCCATGCCGAGCTCTGGGCTCAGGGGTCTTGGATGGAAGGGCGAGCAGCAGCCAGTCCTGCCCTTGGGAAGTCCATAGCGTAGAGTGGATTTTAAATAAGTGCGTAATAAGAGACGTGTGCTTTTAAAAAAAATAACTTGTATTAGGAAGTTTTAGATTTAATGAACAAGGCAAAGATGCTACAGGAGTCCCCTGTATCCATCCCTGGTTTCCCTTGTGACCGGCACTTAGATACCTGTGGCGCGTTTGTGACCTCCATGGATACATTCTGTGTCTGAGATCTTTTGCTGGGAGAGAGTTGGGGGACTGAGACCGCTTAGAGAGCACAGCGTTTCTTGCAAGGATTGTGGTCCTAAAGAGCTTGTTTCCCCCTCAGCGGCAGTGATGTCCGTGTTCCGCCTCCTCGTGTCATGTCTTGAGGGGGTGGGGATGCTGCCACCCGTGGGTGCACCTGGGATTTCTCTCAAGTTGCAACACTGAAACCAGAGAGGACTTGTGCCTCCCCATGCTTGCTCCCTGAACAGTCTCATGGGAACGAACAGGTTCTTGTTCAAGCAAAATTCTGCATTCAGATTTGGAAAACAAAAGCCTTCCTGCTCTTTCCTTTATAGCTAGAAGCGGGCTGTGCTGTGGCACCTGCACCCCACACCGGAGCTCTGGTTCGAGTCCCGGCTGCTCCGCTTCTGACCCAGCTCCCCACTAAGGCACCTGGGAAGGCGGCGGATGATGGCCCAGGTCCTTGGGCCCCTGCCACTCGGGCGGGAGACCCGGATAGAGTTGCTGGCTCCTAGCCTTAACCTGTGAAACAAAGGGTAGAACCTCGTTATCTCCCCTCTTCCTCTCCATCTCTCTCTCGCGCATCCCACTCCCAATCTTGTTTTTCCTTTCAAGTAGAAAATAATAAATAAATAATCGTCTGAAAATGAAAAATCCTGCCAAGCTTACCACAAGAATGTGTGTATGGAGACTCCTGTTAAAACAACCAAATCCAGCGCTGTAGGGAATCTTGACCTTGCACTGTCATGTACAGAGAGCGTCCACCAGAGACCTTCTCTTTGCTGACTTATCACTGTCTGTGTGTTCTCTCCTGCCTGTGTCCCTGTGAGCACCAGGCATGTCTGTCCTGTGGTGTGCATCCATGTTTTACAACCATTATTCATAATTACTTTGCTAAAGAGAGAAATTCATTGAAATGAAAATTTAATTTCTCCCCAGCAAGAGGAGCTGAGAACTGAGAATCGGCTTCCGGTGGCCTTGCTGACGCTGGAGGACCCCAGGGTTGCGTCTGAGACTCTCCACTCCCATCATAAGCACAGGTTTTTGCCTCTGTGGGGGCAGCGTCTACGCAGGTTGAGAAAGCGCCGTGGGCGCCGTCTGTCAGTGGGCAGGCAGAACTGTCTGTCTCCCGAGACCGGGCGTCTGCAGGAATCTGCCCACTGCAGCTCCGAGGCAGCTGAGGATTCGAGTTGGTTCCCCACCCACACACTGCTCAAGCGTTCTGTGCGGGAACAGCTTTATCTTCGCAGAAACATCACAGAGAGGGTGCGTTGTTCCCTCACCCAGTTCTCCCTGCTGGGAACGTCTCGCAGGATAGTTACAGTTGTTTGCCAGAATGAATGAAGCCATTTTGGTGATGATTAATTCAAATCCATATCTTATGCAGATTGCCTTAGGTTTTATTTTAATTTTTAAATTTTAAAATTTTCATTTTAATTAATTTTTAACAGATTCAATATGGTTTGTAGATACAAGTCTAAAAGCAGAATGCTATTCCCCCATCCTCCCTCCCATCCTCTCCTCCCTTTTAACCTTTTTTTTTTTTAGTTTTTGAGATAACCTATTTTAAATTTACATTACAGTAAAAAGACTTAATACTTCACCAAGTTCTTTTTTAAGAAAAAGATTTGCTCATTTGAAAAAGTGACAGGCAGACAGAAAGAGAGAAAGAGAGAAGAGATCTTCTGTCCGCTGGTTCACTCCCCAAATGGCAGGACGGGGCCAGGCTGAAGCCAAGAACCGCATCCAGGTCCCCCACATGGGCGGCAGAGCCCCAGGCACTTGGGCCATCCTCTGCTGCTTTCCCAGGCGTATCAGCAGGGAGCTGGACTGGAAGGGGAGCAGCTGGGACTTGAACCAGCGCTCACATCTGGCATGTCGGCATCGCAGGCGGTGGCTCTGCCGGCTGCACCACGGCGTTCCTGGGTTTACCTGAGGGCCTCCATCCCAGGGTCCCTGTGACGCCCCCTTTCCTGTCTCCCGGGCTCATCCTTGAACAGTTTCCTAAACTTTCCTTGATCTTGCTGACTTGGCAGTCCCGAGGGATGCTGAGCAAGCCGTGTCGACTGTCCCCGATCTGCAGTTTGTCTGTGTGGGGAGAGGCGGCACAGGGAAGGCGCTGGCCTCGCTGCCCCGTGCCCTGGGCACGTGCCACCACAGGACTTGCCACTGCTGGCGCTGACCGCGGTCGCCCGGCTCAGGGCTGCTGGCTGCGTTTCTCCTCTGGGGGTCCCTGTGTCCCCCTGCACATGTGTACTGTGGAAGGAGGCTGCTGAGACCCCCCCCACTCGATGGAGTGGGAGCCGGGCTCCACCTCCTCGGGGGAGAAGAATCTCGTGGAGTTTGGGGACTTCTCTGTGTGAGACTTGCTCCTCTCCCTGTTCATTGCTGTGTTTAAGCCTTTGTCTCATGGGCATTTGTGCTCTAGGTTGTGAGCCAATACCGTTCTATTTATGTTGTTGTTCAGAGTGTTCTTGCTTTGGCCACTGGGAGCTCTTTCAGGTGGCTCCTGTGTGCTTTTGACCTGTGTGTGTGTGTGTGTGTGTGTCATCACTTCTACCTCATCACTACACACACCCTGCTTGTCTGGTGTCCTTGTGTTTCCTGTTCCTGTCCTAATGTTGCCTGTTTCTCCAAGGGTCCCCGACTCACTGGAGAATGGACTTAGAGACCAAGGCCTGGGCTGGGTGTGCTCACGGCCCGTGGGTTGTCCCTGCTTGCAGGTCAGCTGACAGACTAAGGAGGCCCCTGTGGGTCTGGGGGGGCAGAAACAGAGGAATGGCTAGTGGCAGCAATCAATTCTTGCGACCCAAACCCAATCATTAAGTTCTTTCATCTGAAAATGTTATTTTAAAAAGTTAATTCCTGATGGTCCAGCATCTGACATACAAAACTCCGGCATTTCACATTCCCCGAGTGGATCCATGCCTCAGGGCTCTTCTGCTAATTACTGGAAACGAATCCGACCTTTTCCTGAAAGAACTTCTCTTCCCTTGAACCTGCTGATTCCCAGGAGTGTAGACTGGGCCATCCGCTCGGAGGGGACCCTGCCGAGAGAACGGGACATGGATGTGGCTCTGCTCAAACGTCCCTTCCTAAGGGGACGCTCAGAGCTGGGTTCCTTGTCCTCTCTGGCACGGGCTACCCAGCATGCACCTCTCAAGGGTGTGGGTGAGCAGACTCAAACTCACAAGTGTCAAGTGTGCACTGTTCCCAGTTGCTGGCGGATCAGCACGCTTGTAGCTCCCTTTGTGGGTGCCCCGTGTTACATCCACGTTCGCGAACTTCACCCGTGGTCCGCCAGCGTGATCTTAACCTAAGCGTAAAAGCAGCTACACACATATGATAGTTTATCCACACTTGTACGTAGTAATTCCCCCAACACATAAGTAAATATCAAACACTAACATGAAATGTGGGGTGGGCATTTGTATAGTAATTAAGACAGGCTCGGGATGCCTGCATCCCATCACCGAGTGCCTAGCTTGTCTGTGGCTCTGTCCTGATTCCAGCCTCCTGCTGATGTGCACCCGGGAGGCAGCGGTGGCAGCTCCAGTGGATGGGTCCCTGTCACCCACATGGGAAACTGGGTTCAGTTCTCAGCTCTGGCTTTGCCCTGCCTGTTGTGGGTGTTTGGGGAGTAATGCAGAGGATGGGAGATACCTCCATCTCTCACTGTCTCCCTGTGGTGTGTGTGTGTGTGTGTGGGTGTACGTGTCTACCTTTCAAATGAATAATTTTTAAAATCAAAGTGTGCTGTGTAGCTCTTAAAATGAATTTTCCTGTCACCAGGGAACATGATAGTCCATGTAGAAATGCTGTTAAGACCCTTACTCATTGCTCTGTTTATTGAATACCTCATCAGGGTCACCCACATGCAGTCATGGACATTGAGCCCTGCCCGACTTGGGGAGTGAGTGCCATCGATCCCTGGGCTCCAGCAGCGCGAAGCCTCTGTAACTGCTGGGGGTGCGGCTCTGCCTGGGGACCAGGTTCTGGCCCGTGGAAGTCTGTCTCAGAGTTTGACAAACAGGAGGCCTTCAAAACATTCGTGGAAGACATGTAGAGTTATAGAGAGGGAGGGAGAGAGAGTTTCCATCCATTAGTTCATTCCCCCAATGGCCTCAACAGGTGGGGCTGGCTCTGCCCAAAGCCAGCAGCCTGGAACTTCGTGCAGGCCTCCCATGTGGGCCAGGTGCTTGGCCCACTTCTGCTTTCCCAGGAGCATCACAGGGAGCTGGATCCGAAACGGAGCAGCCAGGACTTGAACCGGCACCCACGTGGGATGCTGGCATCCCAGAGAGCAGGCTGGCCCACCGCACCGCACACCGGCCTCAGCAAACGTCTTCTACTTCCATTTCCCACAAACATGTTGAAGTACTTTTGAGCATTTTTGAAGGGGAAGTAAATTCCTAATTTAAGATGATCTTTTCTGTTGAGTTCTTCCTGTCTGTTCATTTAATTAACAAGCATTGCTTGAGAATCCGTTATGTGCTGGCTCCTGTGTAGGAGCTAGAGATATTCTACTCCTTTTAAAAAGCATAAATCAGCCGGCGCCGTGGCTCACTTGACTAATCCTCAGCATATGGTGCTGGCACACCAGGTTCTAGTCCCAGTCAGGGTGCTGGGTTCTAGTCCCGGTTGCTCCTCTTCCAGTCCAGCTCTCTGCTGTGGCCAGGGAGTGCAGTGGAGGATGGCCCAAGTGCTTGGGCCCTGCACCCCATGGGAGACCAGGAGAAGCACCTGGCTCCTGGCTTCGGATCAGCGTGGTGCGCTGGCCGTGGCGGCCATTGGAGGGTGAACCAACAGAAAAGGAAGACCTTTCTCTCTGCCTCTCTCTCTACTCACTGTCCACTCTGCCTGTCAAAAAAATAAAAAATAAATAAATTTTTTAAAAAAGCATAAACCAGCAGTGCCAGGTCAGATCTCCTGTGCTACTTGCTCAGAAGGAGCCCTTGGACGCGTCCATTCCTCGTGCTGTATGAACGTAAGGGTTAAGAGCCTGCCAGGGTACAGGACTCCATCCCAGCTCCTTTGAAATCCAATGCCTTCTTTTCTAGTTCAGAACAGGACCACTGGGGCATATAATCTCTGCCTGTGCCTAGTCAGCTGCTAGGAATGTGTGTGCATGGCCAGAAGTTCCTGCTGGCTTTCGTGTTCTCTGAAGTGGGCTACGTGGGCACGATCAGATCTCCAGGCCTCCCCGCGGCTGCCCGTGCGTGAGAGTGGGCGTTTGCTGTCTTGCCACGTTCGTGTCTGGGGCTGCTTTGGAAAGGTTGAGAGTCCTGGTTCTGTAGACCCCCCCCCCCCCCAGGCCTGCATTGAAGAGGGAGAAGAGGGCTTTCAGCGTCTACCTCCAGAGCAGTGCTGGCGGCGTCTGGAGGCTGAGTGTCCGGGCCTGCGCTTCGTTGGCAGGTGCTACGCCCCGTCTGGTCCAGCCTGGAGTGTCTGTGGGAGCACAGCTGCCATAGGAAATGCCTGTAACAGGCGTTCACACAAGCCGGTCACCCCCAACTTCCAGATCTGATTTCCACGCCCCGTGTTGCCACTGCTCAGCCGGGAGGGGCAGACACGTGTTCTGGGTTCCACAGACAGGAGCACAGAGCTGATCTCCCGGCCCGGCAGGTGCAGCGAGAGAGCGCATGAGTGGAGCCGGCAGGGGGGGAAATGAGTCGGGGAAGCTTTAAAGATGTTTTCTAGAATAAACGCCCAGGAGCCGCGCCAACGCCTGTCTGGTTCACTGAACAACCCTCAGAGACAACACGTGCGCTTTTCTCGGAGGAACCTTACCAGTTGCAAGGGCTCAGGTTTCCAGTTTCCAAGAACTTGAGCACGCCCGGCATCGGCGCGTCGTCATCAGGGACTCCAGAGGCAGCTCCTTTGAAGAACTCCCTGTGGCCTTGACAGCAAATTAACCGAGCGACCTCATTCGAGCAGCTGAGACTGGTGCAGCTCTCCCAGCCGTGTCCTTGCCGTTTCGGGTTCAGACAGGAAGGCACATTCACCGTGTCCCAGCTTCTGGAGGAGCTGAGACCCGCCCAATCCCGCTCCCTGCCCTCCCGTGTAGGAAGCCGCAGCCCTGTGCTCTGAGCACCCTGTGGCCAGTCCAGGGCCTTGGCTTGCTTGGCATTGGCACTTGGTGAGCTCTCTTTTTGCAACTGCTGTTTCTCGACTTCTTGGTTCCAAACGTTTCTACCTCCTTGTCCACTCCAGCTGCTGCTTCCGCTCCTCCCGTCTCGGCCACCGGCCCTCTGACTTTGTGCTGCTCTCAGCTGCTGTCTTCTGCCTCCTCCCTTTTTATCCTGTTGTACCTGGAGCGTTTCAGCCCCTTCCAAGGTTTCAACTACTGACTCCATTACTGTGACACTCACTCCTCACCTCTAGCCGGGAGTTACAGAGAGGCAGAAGCAGAGAGAGAGAGGGAGAGAGGGAGGGATCTTCCATCTGATGGTTCACTCCCCAAATGGCCACAATGGCTAGAGCTGCGCGTACCCAAAGCCAGGAGCCAGCAGGTTCCTCTGGGACTCCCACATGGGCACAGGGAACTAAGGACTTGGGCCATCTTCCGCTACTTTCCCAGGCCATCAGTAGGGAGCTGGATTGGAAGTGGAGCAGCCGTTCCTTGAACCAGAGCCCATATGGGACGTCAGCACTGTAGGCAGCGGCTTTACCTGCTACGCCACAGCACCGGCCCTAGCCGTGATCTTTTGCCAGGTCCAAGTCCACATGTATGACCATCGTAGGTCCTCTTGGTGTGGGCGTTACACGATTCTGTCTAGCTCCTGGCCCCCAAGACAGTTTCACCGCATCTCCTCGGAAGTTGAGTGGCTCAGGGATGTACTCACGTCGGGACGAAGCCACCTCCTGTACGTGAACTTCCACCCAGTGTAATGCAGAAGGAGCCCTTTAGATTCGTCCCGGGTCTCTGGACACTGTTCTACCCTTTCTTGTAATGAACTCTGGCTGAGAATGATGGCCCATTGTTGAGAATGATCTAATAAGGAAACTGACTCTTGGTTATGAGTGATACTAATCAAACTAAACCTGCTTATGTTAAGTTGGTTTTTTTTTTTCTATTCACAAAATGAAGAAGTCCTGGAGGTAGTTCCTGGCTTCCAACGGGACAGGATCCAGGGACTGAGCCAATGTCCCCACTGGTGTTTCTTCTCTGCGTCCACTGGCTCAGCCTCCTTCTGCTGGCTCTGCTTCAGTCCCAAGATGCCTGCCAGCCGCTCCAGCCTCGCGTCCCTTTCTGATGAACTCTGACCGAAAGCACTCTCCTCCTCGATTACATAAGGAAAATCCTCACATCGAGTCTTTGAGGATCAGCACAGACCACGTGTCCACACTGGAAATGATCATTGGGACCAAAGGTGTGCAGTAGTTGTCGGCCAAGCCCAGGTCACGTGTCTGTCCTTGGGGCACAGTCCACTGGAATCACGAGGGCTTGGTGGGAGGGTGGTGGTTCCCTCAAAGAATCCTGCACTCTGGTCCTGTATGTGAGGGGCATGGGAGACAAGCGGACAAAACTGACAGGTGTCCACTGGGTCGCGTATCATCCCGGGAGAGGCTCCGTGATGGCTGACACACGCTTCCTTCTTGGATGGCTGAGTGAAGAGATCTGACCTTCGGCTATGGACGCATTATTGAAGGGAGCGGGACGTGTCACAGCGGTCAATTGCAGTTGCTGACCATGAGATGGTGATGCTTCGTATCCAAGATGCCCTCTACTACAAACCACGCAGGCACCAGTCGATCTTCAGTGGACATTTCCCCAAATAGAAAAAAAATCAAGATTTGAAAAAAAAAGTAGTCAAAACAGCACGTACTCAGAATTTGAGCTGATTTTAAACAGTAGCCATGAAGAAGTTGGGTTTTATATTATGTATTAAAAATGTTAAGTGGGGCCGGCGCCATGGCTCAATAGGCTAATCCTCCGCCTTGCAGCACAGGCATACCGGGTTCTAGTCCCAGTCAGGACACCAGATTCTGTCCCAGTTGCCCCTCTTCCAGGCCAGCTCTCTGCTGTGGCCAGGGAGTGCAGTGGAGGATGGCCCAAGAGCTTGGGCCCTGCACCAGCATGGGAGACCAAGAGAAGCCCCTGGCTCCTGCCTTTGGATCAGCGTGGTGCGCCAGCCGCGGTGGCCATTGGAGGGTGAACCAACAGAAAAGGAAGACCTTTCTCTCTCTCTCTCTCTCTCTCACTGTCCACTCTGCCTGTCAAAAAAAAAATGTTAAGTGGGTCAACAGTGAAAGCAAGATTCCTGTGGTCCGTTGAAGTAGGAAGGGGAAGGCTTGGGTTGAAGGTTTTCCTTGACTCTGTAGCATGAATGTTCGTGTCAATGCTCACGTAGAGTTTGAGGCTGCAGTGCTGGGGGAGAAAGGCAGAGTGGAATCTTCTACACCATCGTGGTGGCTGGGGAGGCGAGGTCAGGCTGCAGGAATGGGACCTGCAGCAGGTGTCCCCTCAACTGCTGGTGTGTGGACGAGGAAGCCAAAGAGTGCACTTCCAACCCCAAGAGGTGAGCAGAACCTCACCTGCAGCCTCCTGGGGCTGAGGAGATAGATTCTCGATCAGCAGCCAGGGAGAGTCGTCTCAAGGAGTAGGTACTGGGCAGAGCTGAACTCTCAGCAGGTGTCATTGCTGACCTGGCTGAACAAGTTAGAGACTGACCACATCAAACCGGCCCACAGACCGAAGGCTGTACTTTCTCCGCTGGGACCTGTTATTTGGAGCATCTCGGGGACTTTCATATACAGTGCCTGGTGTGAAATATGAAGTAGACTTTTTTTTTTTAAAGATGTGGGAAACTGCCAATCAAGAGAAAAACAATAAAAGCAGACTTAGAGATAATACAGATATTCAACTTAATTAAGAAGGACTTGGTGTTGTTTTGAAAAAGTTTGAAATGGAGAAAAGCATGCAGAAAAGTCGATAGTGGCCTAGAATCCGTGAATAATGAGTCAAGTGGGAATTGTGTAACTGGATAATGCAGTCTCTAAAATTAAGTTCTCATTGGAATGGAAGTAGAACAAATTAGGAATAGTAAAACTTAAGATAAATAAATTGGCCAAAACAAATATATAGAGGGAAACAATGAAGAGTCCAGGACAGATCCTACGTGACATTTGGAAAGGTTAAATGTCTGACTTACTCACAACTGAATTCCTAAGAAGGAGTAGAGAGGTTGAAGCAGAAGCAGTATCTAAAGACACAATGGCTGAGGGATTTTCAGAAGTGATGAGAAGCAGTCAGGTCACAATTTTAAGTTGTGTGAACACTAATGAGAATAAATACAAAGGTATCTCAGCTTATGACAATAAAATTATTGAAAATCAAAATCTAAGAGAAAATCTTTATAGCATTCGGACAAAAGACTTTGAAAGGAGCACAGTTAGGACTTACGGCTGACTTTCCAACAGAAGCGTGCTTGCCAGAAGCAAATGGAAAGATAACATGAGAGGTAGACGGTAAGGACAACGCCGCCTAGAATTCAAGTCCAGTGAAAAGGAAGATGTTTAAAGACCGGGGATAGGTGGTAAAATTCATCTGTAACAGACTCGGCTGTAAGAGCTTCAGGTTGAAGAAAACTCCCCAGATGGAAGCATAGAACTCCAGAAGAGTGGTTAAGCCTACAGTATTGATAACTCAGTTGCATATTTCACATTTGGTTTATACTTCCACCATCGGGTGGTTCAGCTTTTGAGCAGTGAAGAGCAAAGCTGTCAGGATGAACCCTGTGTGAGTTGCTGTGTGGACGTTTCTCTCGGGAAGATGTGTAGCAGCAGAATTCCTGTTTCACATGGCAGGTTTATGTTCAGCTTTCTAGGAAACCATGCAATTGCTCTCCAAAGCGGCTGTACCAGCGTGCTCCCCTAGAAACGCATGTGTGTCTAGTTGTCCCACCCTCAGCAAAACGCTTGGTATTTTCGGATTTTTGGAGCCAGCCGTTCTGGTGGGCAAGTATCGGTGCCTCCTTGTGGTGTAAGTTCACGTCTTCTTCGAGTCTTGTGTGCTTGACCTTGTTAGCGTGTGCTTATTGCCCACTCCAATATCATCTTGCATAAATATTTGCTCCAGTTTTGTGTCCATTTTGAGTAGTTTTTACTCTTGGGCGGTCAGCAGTTCTTTGTGTGTTCTAGAAACAAGACTTCTGTATTGCCGTTATTTTCCCCTCCTCTGCCTTAACTTCATGTTTTTTAAATGATGTCTTTTGGCAAGTAGAATTTTTAAACTTTGAAATCCAATTTATCAAGTAGTGTTTTCTGTAGTATACCAGTTTCTCTGCTTTCGCCTTTAAACGGGCTTCCTCCTGAAGCCCAGGGTGGAGTATTGCTTTGTGTCTATCTGACCATTTACATTTAATTTCATTGTGGATGTGATTTGCTTTATGCAGTGGTGGCTATACATTTTCTTTTCTCCATGTGATTTTGTTTCTTCCTTGCCTTGTTTTGGATTTATGTCTTTGTGTTTTAGTATTCCGTTTCTCAGCATCGTTGGTTTCTTAGCTCTCTGCCTTCACCCTACTGTGTATTAGTGTGATTTGTTCGTCAGCTCATATATTTTTGGTGTTTGTGTGAGGCACAAGCTTAGAGTCTTACTCAACCATGGGGTCTCAGCCAAACGATAGACAATAAAATGATTTTAGTGCTTATTTTCCCAGTTATCCCAAGAATGAAGTGTAACCAACACCACTCTAAACGCATAGGAGAGAACTTAATGCGTCATACACAAGAGTTGTTTTAAGGCGTTACGGCGTAATCTGCGGAGTTCTGCTTGGGAAAGCTGTTATGAAGAATCTACTGCCAAGCGATGCTGTACTGTGGAGGGAAAATGTAAACATGGCTGCAGCCTAGGGCAGCCATCCGCCCGTGAGTTAGCCGCTTGGTGTAAGATGTGATGGTGGTCCCGCAGCTTGGAGGTGCGGCGTGAGACAGCGTCCGACACTTAGGGCTGCCAAGACCACCGTGAGCAGAGAAGAGGACCTGTCCCACAACTGTTGCCTCCCTAAGTCCACACAGAATAATTTCTCTTTTCTACTTTGCCTGGTTTTGCTCAGAGCACCATACCTCACCCCAAAACAAGTCCCCAAGACCCAGGAGCAGGGCAGGACTTCCTCAGATGAGCGCTTTCGGGCACAAGCACTCACACGCGTGTCATCTTCTTAGAAATCGTTGATAATGAGTCCGGGCAGTGGCCTGGGGCCCTTGTAGTGGACGTCACACTACCTTTCTCATCAGATTTCCACAGCTACGTATCCCCACTCACCACAGAAGACCAAATTCATAAGAAGGGAGTGACAGCTTTGCTGAGAAAAAGCTGTACAAACATGCTTGTACTTTTCCTGTACCGTGACAGAGACAGTTAGAACAGCGGTTGTCACGTTAGTGGCATCCACAGTTACTACGGGCAACCAGAGACACCAAGAGGATGAAACACCCACTGGGGTGAATGGGGACCAGATCAGCCAGCACGTGGCCCGGGGTCTCTGCGCCTCCGGAAGCAGCAAGGGGTCACCCTGTGCAGAAGGGAGCCATGATCAAATCAGCCCTCTCACCCTGGTCTTCCTCCAGCCTCCCACTGATCCCGCCCTTGCTGTGTGTTCTTCCTTCATCCTTCATGCAGCCTGCCCCAGGGTGCCCACCCAGTCCTCGCTCCCACTTGTAAAAATCACCTCTTTGCTGGTGTCGCTGTCCCCAGTTCAGCTTGTAGAGGGTGGAGGTAATGGACGACCCAGGCATGCACAGAGCAAGGCATTTACCGCTATGTAAAGATGCAGTCTTCTTTTTTAAGACTATGATTTGCTTTTTTTTTTTTTTAAGGTTTATTTACTATTTGAAAGGCAGAGTTACAGAGAGGCAGAGGCAGAGAGAGACAGAGAGAGAAGGTGAGAAAGAGAGAGAGGGTGAGACAGAGAGGTCTTCCATCCACTGGTTCACCCTCCAGATGGCCACAATGGCCAGAACTGCACTGATACAAAGCCAGGAGCCAGGAGCTTCTTCTGGGTCTCCCACGTGAGTGCAGGGGCCTAAGGACCTGGACCATCTTCCACTGCTTTCCTAGGCCACAACAGAGAGCTGGATGGGAAGTGGAGCAGCCGGGACTCAAACTAGCACCCATTTGGGATGCCGGCACTGCAGGCCGCGCCTTTACCCGCTACACCACAGCACGGGCCCCAAGATGTGGTCTTGGGGAGTGGAGCGTCTCACTGTTTCCAACCCTTCTTTCTTTCATGATGTTGTTTCACACTGATGATCTATAATTTGGGATAATGGGGGTCCTCACCAGTGGTGGTTTCCTCTCTGAAAACGGTTGAGTAGGAACTGACCTTGGAGAGGAGACAACTGTGCTTTTGTTTGAGGTTTGTAGGGAGCATTTCCAACCCTGTGGAGACCCCCTGTCCTTCCACCCTGCTGCGTCTCGCACACCCCCGCCCCATTATCCTAAGCATCCTCATGCCAGGGGGAATTCTTCCCCTCTATCTGTGTTCTTTCTTCTCATTATTCTGCTCTCTGAAGCTCGTTTATCATGTTCAAAGGCCAATTACTTTCTGAAAAGTGCTGACTTTGCATTTCCAGGCCCAGCTCTGGGTGAGCTCACACACCAGAGGAGCGCAGACCAGAGCCGCAGCTGTGACCCCAGGAGCGAGGGCTGCCGCTGAGCCCCTATCTCGGGGCAGGGCCATGTGAAGGCTGGAGCCTTGGCCTGCAGAGTTTGGCAGGGAAACACACTTGGGGAAGCAGAACAGTTTGGAATGATAAAAGCACCAGGGTGGAGGGGGCAGGGTTTGAGGAACAATGAGAGAAAGAAGCCAAATGATGATTTGATTTAAGCGTCAGCATTGGCTGGCTCTGAGAGCCCCTCTACAGAACACACAGCAGACTGCGGTTTCTCCCGAGAATGTTGAAATTTCAGATAAGACCAGGATGTTTTTGTACACTACTTGGACTTGAAGTTTCTCTTAAGTGGCTCAAGCTGTCCCGTGCTTGTGATCCGTGCTAACTCATATATGTTCCTTCAATTTGAAAAAGATTCGGTGATTAGACCCCAGGCAAGGAGCCTCAGCCGTGAGCCAGGGAGGCAGAGAATGAGCTGTGCTGGAAGTTAGGGCAGATTCAGAGCGTCTGTGACAGGCGGCGTCCAGCGGAGCTCTGTCTCCTCTTCTGAGTGATCCTAGGAGGCTCCTGAGGGCTCCTGCCTTTCCCTGGCTTGGAACTGAGTATCGCCTCTCGCGATGGCGCTTGGAGTTTCTTGCTAACGGGGCACACCCCACATGGCCGCACCTCTCCCCTCCCAAAACCTGCTGATTCAGCTATTCTGTTCCCACCCCCACGTCCCCACCTCCCAGCTCCTGCACCTTCCCTCCCGACTCAGCTTCCTCCAGCCGGAACACCCAACTCCCAACTCGTCCCTCCCACGGGACCCAAGAACCATCTCTCTGCAAAACTTCCCCCAGCTAAGTGCCAACCACCACTCCCCACGACGGCACCGACATCCCTGCGGCCGAGCGGGGCTTGAGTGTGGTTTTACTTTTGGCACGTTTCCTCCCATTCAAAGCGGCCTTTCAGAGTACAGAATACATCTGTTTGCACATATAAGTAACAACTAAGGGAACTCAGAGTTTCTCCTGCTTATTAAGTTATAGACCATCTGGTTAAATGCAGCTATTCAGGAAGAGAAGATTAAACGGGGTCTCTCCCCTGTGGGGAGGCATTTTGGACTGGACAGTTCTTTGCTGGGGCAGGAGGGTGCTGCTTGTGCATGGAAGAACGTTAGGCAGAGTCTCTGGTCACCAGCACACCAGTCACCCTGCCATGACAACCAGCGACGTCCCCAGACGTTATCACACATGCCCTGGTGGCAAAATCATCCCTGGTTGAAGCTACTGACTGTAACCTAGTTATTGAAATAGCTGTTTCTCTTGAATACTTCTGTTTAAGTTAGCAGATCAGATGCAAAGACCCGGTGAGAGTAGCTGTTGGGATTGAGGCAGCATTATTAAATGGGTGGAAATTTTTATCCTGGCCGTATGCTACGGATGTGTAAACAGTGAGGAATGGGGTTAAGGGAATAATTTGAAGAGGCAGTGACACAGGGGTGTGAGAGAGAAAAGTAGGATAGCAATGGCAGTAAAACACTAGAGAAGAATGTGTGGACTCTGGTTGAGCCTTTGTATAGGAGGATAATTCAGGAAGTTCATGGAAAACTTGAATTAAAAGATGAGTTTATTTTGATGATAATTTGAAATCCATGAGCTCTTTGAAGACCCTGCCTACCTGCTATTCTTTCCTGGGGGTCAGGGATGCTTGGTAAAAAGTCTAATGCCAAGAAATCAAGCCAGCATCTGGCTGTGCCGCCTGGAAGCCCGGTGACCTCGGGAAAGCTGCCTAACTTCCCAGAGGTTTTCTTCTTTGCCCGTCAGATAGATTTCTTCATCTCTGTGGCCCCAGGCCCTGCACAGTGCCTGGGGTGTAGTAGATGCTCAACAAATATGTTGAGTGGACAATAAAAATGAAGAACTTGGGGCAGCTGGGAGAAATCTGGGCTGTAATGCTAGGGACCGAAATTCCAGGCGGGATGTAAGGGCCCAGGGTTGGGATCTTCCTCCAGTTGAAAAATGCGTCATCGGAGAGGAAGGCACTGACTGTGGACACGGGCAGGGTCTGAACCGCCACAGCCTCGTGTCCTGGACTCTGCTCACTTGCTCTGTTTCTCAGTGCTGTGCCATGGTTTCAGTGTTCACTTCAGGGTTGATCTTCCCTCCATTGCTGCCACGTGTCCAAGCAGCTGGCAGAAATAATATTCCTCTTGCTAGAGAAAAGTCTTAGTATTCTTTAGTGCACCTTGCCGCTGCTGAATTCTTTCTGTTTGAAGAATATCTCTTTCACCTACAATTTTGAAGGGTATGTCATGGGAAACAGAACCGTACAAGTCAATTATTTTCCTTAAGTCTTGTAGCATAGGGGTCTCCAAAACCTGCATAGAAAGTGCATATCCTGGAAAAACTCTGCATGGATTTTTTAAAAATTGCATTGCATCAAAGTAAGCTTATCTTTGAATTCTGTTTTCCAAAAACTTTGTGAAATATCCTGGGATATTGTTTTCTGTGATGTCATTTGTCAACTATTGTTGCTCTTTTTCTTTAACAATGTTACTATGACTCACGTAAGTTTGGCTTTTCTATTTTATGTACTTATGGAGATAAGCATTTTTGAGAGGTGGAGGCAGAGAGAACCCATTCACTGATTCACTCCCTAAATGCTGGGAGCCGGGACTCCATCCAGGTTGCTCAGCGGGGGCAGCAGCTGCCCTCTGAGCCATTGCTGTGCCACCCAGATCGTGTGTTGGCCGGAAGCTGGAGCTGGTTGCAGGTCCAGGGCTCACACCCAGGTGCTCTAACAGGGAATGCAGGTGCCCCAACCCCCCAGGACAGACACCTGCCCCAGCTTCTTCATGGTGTGTTCACATGAATGATTTCATCTATTTTTCCGGTTTTGGTAGATTCCTAATAGCTTTCTCATCAAGTGCTGATCCTGTTATGTTTTCTCTCACCACCTTTTAGGCATCTGATTGTACACACCTTGCACCATGTCCCGTACCTCTGGAGCTCTTTCTAAATCTCCCACCCTTTGTCTCTTTGTACTTAAATCCTGAATATTTTCTTCAGGTCTTTCTTCCACTGTGCTGTTTCTCTCTTTAGCTGTGTTTAAACTGCTGTTGAGGTCACTTCTCATTCATTCTTTCACCTGGGGTGTGGCCCTGTGAGATCCAAACTCAGATCCCAGAGTGGAGGATTCTCAGTATCCCCTTTTATCAGGCTCATCTCCAGTTCCTGCCCGTGTAGCCCCATGACTCTTGTGGCTCAGCAGGTTAAGCGGCAGCCTGCAGTGCCGGCATCCCACATGAGCATGGGATCCTGTCCTGCCTGCTCCACTTCTGATTCATTTCCCTGCAGATGCACCTTGGAAAGCAGTGGAAGAGGACCCAAGTCCTTGGGCCCCTGTAGGATAGAGTTCCTGGCTCCTGCTTTTGGCCTGGCCTAGACGTGGCTGTTATAGCCATTTGGGGAGTAAACCAGCAGATGGGAGATCTCTCTCTGTTTCTCCCTTTTCCTCTCACTCTCTCTGTATAACTCTGCCTTTCAAACAAATAAGTAAATCTGTTTTAAAAAGAAAGAAAAGTTCTGAGATTTTTCAGCCTCTCAACTGCCTCTCCCCTCCAGGGAGAAAGTTAACCCCGATTCTGGGGCCCTGCCCTGCTGTCCTTGTCTGCCTGGGCCGTGGCACCAAGGTCCTTCCTTCCCTTGGAAACTCTGCAGTGCTGTCACCTGTCATTTTAATGCATTTCCTCAAGATGGTCTGGTTATTTTCAGTGGGAAGATGGCTCCAAATGTCTCCCACTGTCACGACCAGAAGCAAAGCCCTTCGTTCTTACAGTCAGTTCAGTGGCTGAAAATGTCTTGTCTTGAGATTCCTGTCATTCCCCTGGGGTGGACATACAGGTGCTGAGTGTCCACTGTGAGCTGTGCTACGTGTCTTTCTACACGCTTTTCTAGTTATTTCCTTTAGGATAACTTTCGGGAGTGGAATTGTTGAATCCAAGCTGTGCACATTTCGGAGGTGTAGGATGGCTATGTGCAGTAGCTTCACGGAAGGCTGTGGCAGGGCACACTCTGACCAGCTGTCCCTGGCAGGGCCGGTTTCCTGATGCCGCAGCAGCACTGGCGTCTCACACGTTAACAAATCTGGCCTGGTCCTGGTAGCTACCAGGTTGGCTAAGACAATTTGTCTTCTAGAAGAAGCTCTCAACAGGTTGGAATTGTGGGTTGAAACCCATAGGGTAAGGCAACAGATAAAATGACAAGGCCTACACTTCAGTTAAAAAAGAAAAACTAATGAGGCAGGTGTGCGCTAGGGAACTCCGCTGTCCCAGCAGGCCAGGTGAAGAGCTGGGGTCGCAGTAGATGACCGGCTAATGCACTCCTGGATTCGTCTGTAGACCGCGAAGGCACAGATCAGAGAGGTTAGGGGTCTCCATGAACTCCGGATTAGGAGACACATATGTGAAATCTCCCCGTGGTTGTATTTGACGAGGAACGGGTGCACCTGTCAGGATTCTAGAGCAGGCACAAATGGTGGCTGGCCTGTCATTGTACCCTGAGGGAAAGAAATGGAAGAAACGGGGTGCGTAGCTCCCACAGAAGGTGTGGACTTTGCGTGACTTTGGTACATTCATTCTTTTCTACCACATTTAAAAATATCTTAAAATAGGGTCGGTGGTGTGGTGCAGCAGGTTAAACCGGTGCTTGTGGCGCTGGCGTCCCGTATGTAGGCACTGGCGTCCGTATGTAGGCACTGGCGTCCCGTATGTAGGCGCTGGCGTCCCGTATGTAGGCGCTGGCATCCCGTATGTAGGTGCTGGTTTGAGTCCCAGCTGCTCTGCTCCCAGTCCAGCTGCCTGCTCATGGCCCTGAGAAAGCAGGGGAAGATGACCCAGTGCCTGGACTCCTGCCACCCGCAGGAGAGGCCTGGGTGGAGTTCCAGGCTCCTGACTTCAGCCTGACTACGCCCCGGCTGTTGCAGCCATTTGGGTAACAGATGGAAAATTCATTCATTCTCTCTCTCTCTCTCTCTCTCTCTGCCTCTCTGTTCCTCTGTCAATCTGCCTTTCAAATAAACAAAACTGAAAACACATTTTAAGATAAGAAGCCCATGAGCACAAGTGCACACTGCACTATAAGTGCTGTGGCACGTTCCAGACGCCCGGCACCCTGGGGCTGGAGGGGCACCTCCTCTTCCTGCAGTCGCTGCCTCTCAGGATCTCTGCGCCCCAGGACTGTGGCTCGGTGGGAGCAGAGAGGATGTGAGATGTGTGATTCCCCCGTGCTGTGTCGTGTCTGACTGTGTGTGTGTGTGTGTGTGTGTGTGTTGTGTGTTCACACTTCATCACAGCAGTGTAGTTTTAGCTTCGATTGTCAGAGGTCAGAAGGTGGGCTTTCCTCAGGCCACTCCACTCCGTAATCCGGGGCAGGAGAAGAGTTGCTGTGGTGAGGGCTGACGTCCCCTAGAACCACTGAGACTCACCGGCCATTCTTCTCCTGTTCAGGTGACTCTGGTGGGCGGTGTACTGAGGTTCTTAGGAAGCCTGGTTCTCTTAATTCCAGTGGGAGAGCAGAACTAAATATGTGCGCCGTGTGTTTGTTGTAAGATGCTGGGTGTGCCACAAAGTGCACTGTGGGAGGTAGGAGCAGGAGACTTTTGCTGGCTTGAGGGTGGAGGGACAGAAAAGATTCCTCATCAAGAGAGCCAGGCATGTGGCAGGTGGCACAGCCCTGCTCAGTCACCTTGAATGCTCCCCTCACCCCAGCCCTGTGCTGGTAGTGATGGAAATGATGTCATTTAATGCGCCCAGCTGGTTTATCACGATTGACAGGTGGGGAGGCGGGACTCAGAGGGGCTGGCGATGGTGGTTAGTGCTGGGGTTTGGATTTGAGTCCCTGACTGTGTGAGCCTAATTTATTTTATGGGAAACAAAGGAATCTAGAAACTAATGAAGTTCTAGTTTTGTATGGGAAGCTACTTACGAGCTTAATTGCTGACTTTTATTCTCCACGAAGCCTGCATTTTCCATTTATGAAGTCTTAACAGAGAAAACTGTCATTTAAACTTGATGTCCGTGGAACACTTTATACATGTTTTTATTTCAGTGCACCTGCAGGTAAGATCCTACTTTATAGTGGAGGAACATACACACGTGCACACACACATGCACACACACATACACACACATACACGCATACACACACACGTGTGCACACACACACTGTTCTTGTGCAAAATTTCTTTCAGCTAGTAATTTCCCTGAAATATTTTCTGAAGTGTTCGATTTGAAAATCCTACAAATAAGACGTTTTTCAGCAGGCATTCAGGGATCCCTGTGTATCACATCACCTCTAGGAAATAATGGAATTTTGGGTTACAGTGGTGAAAAATCTTGTTGGCGGGTTACAAGTTATTCCTGCCCATGTGCTATGTCTATTAGCTGGCCTGTCTCTTCTGTTTCTCCTTTCGCCAAGTGGAGATTATTTCATGTTATTGTCTAGTTAAGTTGATGACTTGCCCAGTTCGGTGTCGCTTGGGGAAGGTCAGTCTTGGGAACAGAGGGACAACGCTTTCCTATCCTTGTCAGCACAGGGAGAGAGCCCGAACATCCAGGCCATCCTCCCAGCAGCACAGCTGCGTGTGGGTCCCAGAGGAAGTGAAGGTGCATCCATGAATGTGAGCTGACTTGGTCGTGTCCACTTCAAGGCAGCCGACATGGGCCTGATAGAAGTGCTACAGTTCCCACCATGACTCCCGGGACGCTGCTGCCTGTCCCTCTCCTGGTTTAGTTTCAGATGTGCCAGTCCAGGAAGGCGCAGTAGACTCAGGAGTCAGTACTCACCCATTTGTAGTAAGCAAACTTCTATTTTGGTTTGAAAATTGTGTTGAGGATGAACTTAAATGTACTTAACTTTGTTATGTAACATCAACAACACAATAGGTAGTAAATTGATTGGTCCAATATTATCAGATATTGTAATGACTTTGAACTTTGTAGCAAATATCAAAATTGTTCACTGGGGTGGACATTGGGACCTACAGCACTATCAGCATCCACCAGGTAAATATCAGAGGAGGGACTGTGCAGAAGTGCTTTGTACTGCATTGAAGGAGTTGACGCACAGAAGCATTGGGTCTGGACCTTCTGTGTGTGGTGAAGTAGACCAGGTAGACTAAGGCCTCAAGGAACTACAGCCTGGTGAGTGCACACAGGACACTGTACACAGTTACAGCCTGGGGAGTACACAGGACACTGTACACAGTTACAGCCTGGGGAGAGTACACACAGGACACTGTATACAGTTACAGCCTGGGGAGTACACAGGACACTGTACACAGGTACAGCCTGGGGAGAGCACACAGTACACTGTACACAGTTACAGCCTGGGGAGAGAACACACAGGACACTGTACACAGTTACAGCCTGGGGAGTGCACACAGGACACTGTACACAGTTACAGCCTGGGGAATACACAGGACACTGTACACAGTTACAGCCTGGGGAATACACAGGACACTGTACACAGTTACAGCCTGGGGAGAGTACACACAGGACACTGTACACAGTTACAGCCTGGGGAGTGCACAGTACACTGTACACAGTTACAGCCTGGGGAATACACAGGACACTGTACACAGTTACAGCCTGGGGAGTGCACAGGACACTGTACACAGTTACAGCCTGGGGAGAGTACACAGGACACTGTACACAGTTACAGCCTGGGGAGTACACAGGACCCTGTACACAGTTACAGCCTGGTGAGTGCACACAGGACACTGTACACAGTTACAGCCTGGGGAGTACACAGGACACTGTACACAGTTACAGCCTGGGGAGTACACACAGGATACTGCACACAGGTACAGCCTGGGGAGAGCACACAGTACACTGTACACAGTTACAGCCTGGGGAGAGTACACACAGGACACTGTACACAGTTACAGCCTGTGGAGAGTACACAGGACACTGTACACAGTTACAGCCTGGGGAGAGTACACACAGAACACTGTACACAGTTACAGCCTGGGGAGAGTACACAGGACACTGTACACAGTTATAGCCTGGGGAGAGTACACACAGGACACTGTACACAGTTACAGCCTGGGGAGAGTACACACAGAACACTGTACACAGTTACAGCCTGGGGAGAGTACACAGGACACTGTACACAGTTACAGCCTGGGGAGTACACAGGACCCTGTACACCGTTACAGCCTGGGGAGTGCACACAGGACACTGTACACAGTTACAGCCTGGGGAGAGTACACAGTACACTGTACACAGTTACAGCCTGGGGAGAGTACACAGGACACTGTACACAGTTACAGCCTGGGGAATACACAGGACACTGTACACAGTTACAGCCTGGGGAGAGTACACAGGACACTGTACACAGTTACAGCCTGGGGAGTGCACAGGACACTGTACACAGTTACAGCCTGGGGAGTACACACAGGATACTGCACACAGGTACAGCCTGGGGAGAGTACACACAGGACACTGTACACAGTTACAGCCTGGGGAGAGTACACAGGACACTGTACACAGTTACAGCCTGGGGAATACACGGGACACTGTACACAGTTACAGCCTGGGGAGAGTACACACAGGACACTGTACACAGTTACAGCCTGGGGAGAGTACACAGGACACTGTATACAGTTACAGCCTGGGGAGTACACAGGACACTGTACACAGTTACAGCCTGGGGAGAGTACACAGGACACTGTACACAGTTATAGCCTGGGGAGAGTACACAGGACACTGTACACAGTTACAGCCTGGGGAGAGTACACACAGGACACTGTACACAGTTACAGCCTGGGGAGAGTACACAGGACACTGTACACAGTTACAGCCTGGGGAGAGTACACAGGACACTGTACACAGTTACAGCCTGGGGAGAGTACACAGTACAGCAGGATAACTGCTCTCCAGGTCTGCGTGGCCACATCTCATAAATGTGGAGGCAGAGAGGTGAGTTCCATTGGAGCCACCAATGGGACTTCCTGAGCCAGGAGCACCTGGGTGTTGAGGGGTGGCAGTGTTTCAGGAAGGTGGAGGCAAAGCAGAGCAAGGCGTGGGCACTCATTCGTCCGTCTCTCATGTTTTAATAATAACCTTTCACCCCTCCTGTTTTGAGCTTTCCCTTTTAAAGTGTGCTTTTTAATCGACAGGCAATCATTGTACGTGTTTTTAGGGTCCAGTGTGATTTTCACTATGTACATGTGTTGTGTCATGTTCAACTCGGGACACTCAGTTCCTCTGTCATCTCAGTTCTTGGTGTTGAGAACTTTCAGTCCTCTCTTCCGGCTGTTTGGATTGATGTGACTTGATGCTGTTTGGCTGGAGACAGGGGCCAGGCGTGTTGTAAGCAAGAGTGGCTGGCCAGGCGGCAGGTGACAGGCCACCTTACTCCGTGGACTGCGCACTGCATCCCGTAGGCGCCATGGGGCTGGGCGATTTGGCGGCCTCTGCTTTGTCTTGGCCAGCTGCTGCCACCTGAAATGCAGGGCTGGCACCACTACTGCCGCTTTTCTCATGTTTTTCCCTCCTGAGAAGTGGGCAGTGGGAGTTGTGTGAGAATTCTCCAGCCCGCTAGATGCTAGAACTGAGTGGGATCGCCATCCCCAGGTGGCACGCACGCCAGCCTGGGAGACGTATGAACACTGAGGTTCTGTGACAGCCTCAGCACCATCTGGGAACTTGGCAACCTTGCCCACACCCAGGCCCTGCCCCACGCCCACCGCATCAGAAACTCTGCTGCGGGCCGTGCAGTCTGCACTTTCACAAACCCACAGGTGGATGTGGGGCTCGCTCGAGTCTGACAATTTTTTTTTACCCTCTCGAAAGCCTGGAGAAGTAACCAACACAGAATAATATTTCACGTCGTATAAAATTCTATGAAATTCAGGCGTCGGTGTCCAGATGAGGTGGCCTTGGACTCAGCCCCACTCATTCACCCGTCTGTGGCTGCTGTGACGGCAGGGGCGCCGGGAGCGGAAAGCTTTTAGTATCTGCCCCTTTGTGGAAAATCTACATCCCCCCCCCACCCCCCGCTCAGGAGTGCTGGGGGCTGGGCACGGCACGTGGGTGGTCAGGAACCCTCCTTCCAGACCCCTGGTGCAGCTGCTTTGCTAACTCAGCATGGAACTAACAGAAAGACAGGATTCTGAAGAGGGCAGTGGTGGCCACAAAGGACGGTGGTGGCGACAGGGAGAAGGGGGCAGCAAGAGGAGGTCACGCTTGGGGAAGCTGGGGAGGTGTGCAGCGTGCACAGTAGCATGGTGGGGGGGGGAATCAGGGGCACGGGGTGGGGCACTGTGACCTCACGGAGCACCTGCAACACACGTCTTTGACTCAAGTGAGAGGCTGGAGCTAGAGATTGGGAACCAAGGGTTTCCTGTGTATCGGATGGTTTTCTGTGCATGTCACTGGGTTTTGCTAATACTTCAGCATCAGAACAGTTATATCCCAGCCTTCATTCAGCAAAGTAAAGACAAAGAGTGCTTCGAAAAGTTTGTGGAAAGTGGAATTAAAGGCAGTGAGGGGGCTGGCACCACGGCTCAGTAGGCTAATCCTCCGCCTTGCGGCGCCGGCACACCGGGTTCTAGTCCTGATCGGGGCGCCGGATTCTGTCCCGGTTGCCCCTCTTCCAGGCCAGCTCTCTGCTGTGGCCAGGGAGTGCAGTGCAGTGGAGGATGGCCCAAGTGCTTGGGCCCTGCACCCCATGGGAGACCAGGAGAAGCACCTGGCTCCTGCCTTCGGATCGGCGCTGTGTGCCAGCCGCAGTGCACCGGCCGCAGCGGCCATTGGAGGGTGAACCAATGGCAAAGGAAGACCTTTCTCTCTGTCTCTCTCTCTCTCTCACTGTCCACTCTGCCTGTCAAAAAAAAATTTTTTTAAAAAAAGGCAGTGAGGGACAAGCGTTTGGTCTGGCAGTTCAGCCCCTGGTTCGGATGCATCACACGGCAGAGTTTCACTGTGGCTCCCGACTCCAGGTGCCTGCTAATGCAGACTCCTAAGGCCGCAGCCACAGCTCCGGGACGAGACTCCTGACTTCCCATGTGGGAGACCCAGATTGAGTTCTGGGCTCCCACAGGCTCGCCCCTGTCCATCTCTGGCCATTGTGGGCATTTAGGGAGTGAACCAGCACACAGGTCTGCATTTTCTCTCTCTCTCTCTCTCGTTCTCGATCTTCCTCTCAAATTAATAAGTAAAGACTTTTAAAAAACGATGTGCATTTTCGATGAGCCTCTGGAAGCCCTCTGGTACACTGATTGAGGACTGCTCTGTCCCAGCACCAAGCCTGGTGGGAGATGCAAACTTTTACTAGGTCTGTACACAGTCCTGGCGCCCAGTGAAGTGAGGCCGCTCGTGCAGCCGGGTGCCCCAGGGGGCGGGACCTTCGGTTGCCCTTCCTGAGACCTGGGTCTTGGGTCCCACGACTGCCCCCACTGCGCTGCCACACTGTCACACCCCGGCTCTGTTCTCCCAACACTGCTGGAGCTCCCATCCAGCCCCTGCCTGTGCCCCTCCCTCCTCTGCCTGTCTTCCTCCGGTTCTGAGGCTCCGATGCTCCTCAAGAACCACTGGGCCAGCAGGTGCAGGTGGAGGGCAAGGCTGGGGCAGCGCTGGCCCTGCATTTCAGGTGGCAACAGCTGGCCAAGACGAAGCAGAGCCTGCCAGATCGCCCAGCCCATTTTCTGCCTGAAGTCGGGACAGGAGAACTCTCTCTGCGGGGCCCGTGGCGTGGGTTTCCAGGGTGCGACTTGAATGTGTTTTACAAGAAGTGCGCAGTGAGCTCCCGCTCTGCTTGTGGTGGACAAATGTGTTTGTCCTCGGCCGCACTTGGTGCGCTTGGCAGCGCCTCTGACCGCTGGCCGGGCTACTCTCTAGAGGGCTGATTGCATTCTGCTAATGTTTATTGGAGAGAGATTACGGTGATGTTTTAAGAATGGCTCCGCGTCAGCACGGGACAGGGAGGTTCTGAAGAAGGCGGCTTGCGCACACACCAACTGGCAACTTAAGCTGTGAACTTCCTCTGACAGCTCTGAAATGGTGTTCTGGGGAAAAGAGACACATGAACATTTCCAGATATCAAATTAGTGAGATAAATGACCTCTGCGTTGGAAACCAAGCTTTCTGGATAATAAACACGGAGCATGATATTTACGGCCGGCTGTGTCTCAGAAGCTAGGGCGAGGCCTTCCAGAAAGCAGAGCCCTGTGCTGTTCTGTGATATTTTAATGCCCCGGATTATGTCAGGAAGCACATTTTAGAAAGCACTGCCTTCAAGATATTTCACATCAGAATGAATTATTCATGTACTTTGTGCCGTAGCCAGACAAGTCTTCTAGAACTTTCTATCCCGTTCTTTAATCCTGGTCACATTTTGCATAAGGTCAGTTTTCCCATATGGAAGAAGGAGGAGTGCTAAGTTGTTTTCAGTCATCCACCCAGGACTGACCTGGTGCCTAGATTATAAATCAACCTTTAGTTAACAAATGTAAAACATTCCATGGACTGGTGCCGCGGCTCACTAGGCTAATCCTCCGCCTGCGGCACCAGCACCCCGGGTTCTAGTCCTGGGGCACCTGATTCTGTCCCGGTTGCTCCTCTTCCTGTCCAGCTCTCTGCTGTGGCCCGGGAGTGCAGTGGAGGATGGCCCAGGTGCTTGGGCCCTGCACCCCATGGGAGACCAGGAGAAGCACCTGGCTCCTGGCTTCGGATCAGTACAGTGTGCCGGCCGCAGCGGCCATTGGAGGGTGAACCAACGGTAAAGGAAGACCTTTCTCTCTGTCTCTCTCTCTCTCACTGTCCACTCTGCCTGTCAAAAAAAAATATAATAAGGATGCATTTTCATTTCATCATGCATGATATTTTCCCAACAGACAATTCATCATTTGAATTTCGTAGCAATCTTACTAATTATTTCAGTTTTTGAGCACTGCTGGAACAAATTAGCATGATTCACATGGCTTAAACCTCACACATTGGCTGTCTCCCGGTTCTCAAGGTCAGAAGTCCAGTGGACAAGGCCGGGTCCTCTGTTACAGCGCTCCAGGGGGAAAGCCTCCAGGTGCCTCTGCGTCTCTGTGGGAGGCGCTCAGGGAGGGTCTGTTTCCTGCTCAGTTAGGATGTTGGAAGAGGTGCAGCCTTTGTGTTATCGGGCCAGCATCCCTATCTTCTTCCCGGCTTTAAGTCAAGGGCCGTTCCCAGCCTCCACAGCCGCCACGTTCTGTGGCTTGTGGCTCTTGGCTCCTTGCTCCATCTTCAGAGTGAGCAAGTGGCTCACGTCCCGCCCTGCCCCACGTCTTTTACTGCATCTATGACGGACTCTCTTGGGATTCTGTAGGGCCCACACACACGATGTAGGCCAGTGTCCTGTCTCAAGTCCTTGACCTCGATCAAGCTTCCTGTCCCTCTCCTCAAGCAGGAGACGTGACACAGGTTACAGCATTGGCAGGTGGACACCCTGGGGACCGTCCTCCCACATCCACACTCACAGCTGGGAAAGTACTGCTGTTCCAGTTTGCCCAGTGGGGAAGCTGAGGCCCACAAGCACGTGACGGCCCTGCCATCAGCACCCACAGATGCCCCCAGCGGGCGAACTTCCCTTCCCAGTGTGTAGCCTCCTCTCCCAGATGAGATGAAGCTGTTCTTTGTTATTTGAAGTTATCTTCCCACTATAATCGGAGGCAGAAGAACCAGTCCATGGTCACCAGCCTTCAACTTAAGTGTCCCGAGAAATCAAGGTGCTCAACAACAGCTCCTCCACCACCTCCCAGGGTCCAGAAGATGCCAAGGTGGACCTGGGTTCCGGAGCCCAGCCCAGGCCTTCCTCCCTCGGTGAGCCCCTATCACCAGCCTACGTGCGTTGCTGTGGTGCAGCCTTGACGCTGCTCGTGGGGGCTGGCCCCTGCGTGTATACAGGATGCTGAGTCCACAGTGCCAGGGAACCTGCAGGTGCTCGTGAGCCCACCCGGGGCCTGGCTGCCAGGAAGTCTCGTCTCAGCCAGGGCTGTCCCACATCCTCTCCTGGGCATCCCTGGGCTCCCTGAGCCGGGAGCAGGCTGCCAGGTGGACAGAGGGGGCTGCCTCTCTGTGGCTGACAGGGACATCTGCACAGTGCAGCTCTGAAGCTGGGAAGTTTTAGGGTCAGCTCAGCCCCAGTTAGAGGTTGATTTCAATAGCATGATGTCATTCTGTGGTGCAGCCCCCGGTCACCATATCACCACAAGCCACCATCTCAAAGTGATGAAATACCCTAAAAAAGGACACAGCTGGGTATGTGAGAGCAAGCAGCCCCACTGTTAGCAGTTGGGGCTTCTCTGAGGGGGTGTCCAGGCTGACAGCCAGAGCACTCTGGGAGTGCTTCAGCGGGAGTCACAGCCTGCAGCGACCTGGGAGCTGAGCTGGGAGGCAGAGCCTGGAGAGCGAGACCAGTGAGAAGTGACACCTGCCGTTCTGCGTCCTGACTATGCAGCTCCGATGGTGGCCGTGCATTCTCGCGTTAACTTCTAATGCGGGACCCTTGACCATTTCTCGGAAGGCTGGGGCGGTGAAGTCTCCCCGATTTTGCTGATCTGGGAAATACCTGATTTCCCCTTCACTTCCACAGAGTAGCTCTCTGGATGTAACATTCTGGGTTGGAAGACCATGGATGTATCACCTGCTCTCTACTGGCCTGTAGGGTGTGCACAGTTTTGCTGTAGGTACAGGGATCACTGTGGGCTGGGGGCATCCCCCCACCTCGCTCTGTGATGGTGGGGGGTGGGCAGGGGGACTGGCCAGTAAGCCCTGGGTTGTGGGTGTGCAAGGCTGGGGAAAACTGCACCGTGGTGGTCTCCAGATGGCTTCCCGGCAGGCTGCCTCGTCCCACCCTCTCCCAACCTGGCAGAAAGCACAAGAAGGCAACAGGTGAACACCCATGTGCTGTGGAACAGGACGTGGTCATCTCCAGTCCGACACCACACTCGGGAAACCCCCGGCCAGCACTTTCAGACACTCTGAAGACAGCAGTGGGAAATCTAAGCAGGTTGACAGCTCTCCAGGCTGGCGATGGTACCGACGAGCACGGAGTGAGGAACTGGAGCTGGGAGGGTCCTGGGCCGTGGTGGCTGTGGTTTTCCTGGTAGCAGGGAGAAGGCGGCTGAGCAGCTCCACGGCTGTCATGCCACGGGACACGGTGAGAAGACTCCCCACTACGTAACCCAGTGCTTCAGCGCACAAGCAGCCGACAGCTGTGGGACACGTCTCTGCAAAGCAGTTTTATCTAAAGACCCGAGGATAATATGTGCTGTTCTGAGCACAAGGACAAGTTCTTGGCTAATGTCAGTTCTCCACCAGGAAGAATCGTCAACCAAAATAGCTCATGGATAAGCGTGATCCTGGTTTATGTAATACCTAATGGGCCCCAAGTTGGGGATGCCCCCTTATGGAGCTACTGTACCCCATTTCCTCACTGTGCTATAGGCAGTGAATTCAACTCCATCTTCAGTCTACAGTGCACGGATCCTCAAGGCTGTGGAACTCACACACTCAGGAGTGCTGCTAAGTTCTCATAGCAGTGAATGGCTCCCCCTGCCCCCCGACACCCAGGCTGCTGTCTGAAGCACTTACTTGGTGCCGGAGAGGGATCTGGTTAATGCAGAGTTCCCTTGAATGCAGTATTTTAATATTGCTGTTCTGCTTGGGAAATCAGATCCCTCTGAGCTTCCAGTATTGATGGTTTTGATGAATGACCTTGGCAAAGAACAGACCAGAGTCTTGACAGGGTGAAGTAGGAGTTGTGATGGGAGTGGATTTGGCCACGGACACTGCTTTTCCCGTTCTCAGTGGTGATTCCACCCTGCCTGTTCGTCCTGCTGCCGAGCTGCTGCCCCAGAATCCCAGCTTCTCGACGAGGTCAGGTGGTTTCCAAGTGGTTACGATTGGCTGTGCTTTGTTGACATGGAAACACCAAGGAGGCGACGCTGTGCGTTGTTCCAGCCACAGAAGGGTCCCTGAGCGTAAGAAAAGCAACATTTATGGACTTGACTCCAGGTATTTGAGTGAGTCCCTAGTTGTACAAGTTAAAGACGGGCATCCCTGCGTGGGGAATGCCAAGGAGGAGACCAGAGGTAGCTAACGAGTAAATCACTTCATTCACATCTGTTCTTCCAGGCAAGCAGGCTGCCTGGCCATGTGCATGGGGAGGAGTGCAGTGGCCGTGGGGCTGGGCCCAGTACTCCTCTGTGGACCTGCCTGGGCTCGCTGTCGGGGACTCTGCAAAAAGCTCATTTCCCCGAGGAAGTCGTGTGGCTGCCATGAGTCCATGCGCGCTGAGAGTAGGAGGCGTGATTAGCGTGGCCCAGTGACGAGGCTCCCATCTGGGGAGGGAAGGGAGATTCGGGTAAATGCTGCATCCTTTCCTAGCCAGCACTGGGGACTTGCATCTGAGCCCTGGGTAGAACTAGGAACAAAGAGTAATTAAAAATAGCCAGAGCCATCTTATGAAAAACCCTATAGGGAGTTGAACCATGAGCCAAAGTCCTGTTTCATTTGCACATATGTACATGCACACGCATCCGTCTGCTTCATTTACGTCCAGTGGATGGAAGATCTCTCTCTCTCTCTCTCTCTCTGCCCCTGTCCTGATCATCATTCTCACCTGCCCAGCCTCAGCCTGCATCACCCTGGCCTGCTGTCTCCCCCAGCCTGTGGCTGGGGCCTGCACACTGCTGGAGCAAGACAGGTGTGTAGGGTGGATGCAAAACAAACCCACCCTGGGGAAGAGGGAGTGAGGAAATACTCCTTCTGAGTGTACCTTGGAAACCAATTTAAAGATCCTGAGTCAAGTCAAATGCGTGCAAACCCCACAACCCAGAGAGTCTATCCCAGGTACAGCTAGGGCAGCTCTTGTCCAAAACAGGGCAGTGTATGCCGAAACACGAGGAACCTGCAGGAAGCACCGCGGGTGTCCTTAGGGGAGTGGCCGTGGAAGTCGGTCACACGAAGGAATGCCGCAGAGTAGACTGTACTGCTCACAGCCATGTGTGTGAACCGAGAGAGGGAGAGAGGGAGAGAGGGGAGAGGGAGGGAGAGAGGCCTCTTCCATCTACTGGCTCACTCCCCAAATTCCTGCAATGACTCGGACGATCCAGAACAATCCAGAAACCCAAAACTCCATCCAGGTCTCCCATGTGGCAACATGGAACCATGTACTTGGGCCATCACCTGCCTTCCCAGGTGCAATAGCAGGAAGCTGGATCAGAAGTGCGGAGTAGCCTGGACTTACAGGCCATAGCTCCATGCGTTCACAGCACCCACCCCTACGTGCACAGATTGCAGAATCAGATCAACTAAAGGAAGCGATGAAGCTGTACCGGAAACCAAGAGAAAGAGTAACAGGAAGCAGGGGAAAGAATCAGTGAGTTAGGGGTCGGAGAATAGTACGGGTTGAATGCATTTCCTTCCCCTAAAATTGTTTGTTGAAGTCCCAACCCTCAGTGCCTGGGAATGTGGGTGTTTGGAGACTTAGCTCTTAAACAGGTCATTGGAGTAGAGCGAGGTCGCGTGGGTGAGGCTGGGTCTGTGACGCAGTGTTTGCTGGGAGGTGACAGGATCCGACACCTACCCCCCAACATGGCGGCACTGCATCCCTCCAACTCACGTGACCTTCACTTGTGGGTTTTGTTTCGTTTGGACTGATTCTTTTCCTGTTGAATATTTGGAATTCATAAGTCATTTTGTCTTAAAGTGCAACATGTGGGTAGTTTGTTCTCAGAATAGCCAAAACCCTATATTGTAAAATAAATTTTTAAAAAAGGCTCTCAAAACCCAGAGTTACCATGGTGCCTTTCTTGGCTGGGAGGCAGCCATCTGGAGACCAAGGAGAGAGGCTTTGGAAGGAACCAAACCTGCCAATGGTTTGATGTTGGCCGGAACTGAGAGGCAACACACGCCTGTTTTCCAAGCTGCCCGCCTGTGGCGTGGCTGTGCACACTAACATGGCTGTGCACACTAACGCAGGCATCTGCCATCCGGACAGCGTTCTGCCTTTGCAGTGGGAGGGAATAATCCTATCGTTGCTTTGATGGACTCTTTTGGAGTACTTTCCCCAATTAAAAAAACAGAAGTATAATTCCTGCCAGGCATTTAATTGATTTATTTAGCAAGTATTCAACAGAAGATGCAGTCCTAGTGGGGTAATCAATATGTCATTTTCTAAAAAAAAAAAGTTTATTTATTTGAAAGAGACAGAGGATAGTATGCTTCCATCTGCTGGTTCAGTCCCCAAATGGCCACAGTGGCCAAGGCTGGGCCAGGCAGAGCCAGGAGCTTCATCTGAGCCTCCCAGAAGGGTGGCAGAGGCCCACGCATTTGCGCCATCTTATGCTGCTTCCCAAGGCCATTAGCAGGAGGCTAGATCGGACGTGGAGCAGCCAGGTCGTGAACTGGTGCCCACAGGGGATGCCGGCACTGCCCAGCGGCTTTGCCCACTGTGCCACAGCGACAGTTCCATTGTGTCGTTTTTAAGAAAAGGAATGCTACATTTCTCCAGCATTGATTTGTTTTCAACCAATGGATAACCCTCCAAAGAAAATGGACTGGACACATGCCTTTAAGCAGTGTAAAACTCTGTGGTTTTCACTTAAACAGCACTCCTTCTCCACTCCTTCCTCTTACACCATTCACACCTCAACTAAAAGATACAAGCCGGGTCCTCTGGCCTCCCTGGAGGAAAGCGCTGGCTTTGGAAAGATGCTGACATTGGAATGTTTCAACAGCTCTGTAGTTACTTTACTGGAATTGATACAGATGCGAGTGTCTAAGCTAGCTTAGTTCTTTGGAGAGACGCATAATGCAAGTGATTTCTTCTTAATGGCAAATATGATTTCAGGACTTATTGATAATGTTTGTGGATAGCTTCAACAAACACAATTGTCACTAAAATGCTCAGTGCTTTATACTCAAACATGGTTAAACAGTGCGTTACATATACATGTGGTGTTTGGACATATTTTGACAGAATACTGAAACATAATTTTGTTTTAATAGTTTATTGTAAACATAATTAAATCTTTTCCAACATATTAATAAGTACACATTGCAAACTCTGGGGAGAGCGTTATGTAAGTGTTGATAATTAAAATCCAAGTGCCAGAGAGTATAAGCAAGAGAAGGCACAGGTCCCCGTGACAGACCCACCAGCCAATGCCGGCTCCTAAAAAGCCCCTCCGTGTGCTGTGTTGGAAAGAAGTAATATGAGTTCAAGGGCGCAACTAAGAGTATCGATTTTAAAATTTCAGCAGACAGAAATCCATACAATTCTTAGACATACCGGGCAGCCTCAAAATGTGTTAATTAAGAAATGTGTTTGCATTGCCTTTTGCTAAAATGAATCCATAAAATACAAGCGCTGTTTAACCCCATAAAATACACACAAATATTTCGCACATGTGGAGAGTCAGCAGTTTCACTCTGAAGCTTAAGGAACTGTTTAAAACGTAGCCTCGGCCTGCACTGTGACTCACTTGGCTAATCCTCTGCCTGTGGTGCCAGCGCCCTGAGTTCTAGTCCCAGCTGCTCCTCTTCCAGTCCAGCTCTCTGCTGTGGCCCGGGAGGGCAGTGGAGGATGGCCCAAGTCCTGGGCCCTGCACCCGCATGGGAGGCCAGGAGGAAGCACCTGGCTCCTGGCTTCCGATTGGTGCAGCGCTAGCTGTGGCAGCCATTTGGGGGGTGAACCAACGGAAGGAAGACCTCTCTCTCTCTCTCTCTCTCTCTCTCTCTCTCACTTACTTACTCTGCCTGGCAAAAAGAAAAAGAAAAAACCCACACAGCCTCCATCAATAACTGGAGGAGAGCCCCCTCCAGACGTGTTAACTGCTGCAGAGGCCTGCTGTCAGTAGCAGGTGGTGTTGGAGCCTGGACTCCCTGCCCCCACCGCCCCCTCCGGTGAGGCTGGGGCAGAGCACTAGGGAACACTTGCTCCACTGTGGCCTGAGAACTCGCGTGACAATGACTTGTTGTGGGTTTTGTTTCTGTTTGTTTCATTTTGACTAAGTATTTCAGTGTTGCATATTGAGAATTCATAATCCCTTTTATCTTTTTTAAAAGATATATTTATTCATTTGAAAGGCAGAGTTACAGAGAGAGAGAAACAGAGGCAGAGGCAGAGAGTGGGTCTTCTATCCTCTGGTTCACTCCCCAGTTGGCAGCAATGGCCGGAGCTGCGCCCATCTGAAGCCAGGATCCAGGAGCTTCTTCCAGGTTTCCCATGTGGGTGCAGGGGTCCAAGCACTTGGGCCATCTTCCACTGCTTTCCCCAGGCCACAGCAGAGAGCTGGATCAGAAATGGAGCAGCCAAGACTTGAGCCAGCGCCCATATGGGATGCCGGCACTGCAGGCTGCGGCTTTACCAGCTGTGTCTCAGGGTTGGCCCTAATCTGTGTTATCTTGCAGTGCTGTTTATACATAGCATAGCCAAAACCCTGTGTTGTATAAAAAAAAAAAAAGGCTCTTGTACACCCAAGTTGAAGTTGCCACGGTGCCTTTCAGCTACTGGGAAGGTGGGAAACCGCCTACAAACTATTGTTGTCAAGGCTCGTAGGCAACGTAATTGACGAAGCAAAGGCAGACAAAGCCGTGTGGGTGGTGACGTTGTCCCAGCCGGGTTGTCACAGGGCTGGGTCCATGGTGCTGTCAGATTGCAAACACAGTGCTGCTTGTTAGGAGACACCGGGAAGACACTTCCACTCTCTCAGGACTATGTGAGTGCCCAGTTGGAGCCAAACACGAGGGAGGGAGATCTGAGCGTCAGTCACCCGGCATCACTGAGGGTGCAGGGAGTGAGAGGAGAGGAGCGGGTCTTCAGAGAGCAAGCCGGGGATGGCGAGCGCAGGGTCATGGTAAGGACTCCAGGCATCACATCTGATCAGCTGCTTTAGAGGGGAGAGAACCGGGGTAGGGCTGGGAGTTTAGGGACCCTGTGGCAGTGGCTCCTTCTCATGTCAGGGTTAGAAACTCGGGGCTCAGGGGCAGAGAGAGCACAGGTGGCTGCTTCCCGCTGGCAGCTGGGCACACGGGGGCTGCTTCCTGGGCCCCACAGGAGGGCTGTTCCCTGCCTGGGGGAGAGATACCAGCCTGATGCAGCTGTTTGCCCTAGTCGTTGATTGGTTCCTCTACTGATTCAGCTTTTCTTACTCTCCTGGTGCCCCTAGGACACAGGAACAAGCAGACTCCCAACAGCGTCCTCAGTTGATCCATGTGGCCAGGATGCCTTCCTCACAAGGAAGATGAGGCCAGGAGGAGTGCCTGGGGGAGGAGGGGGAGCTTTCTTGGAGTGTGATGAGGCTTCCTCAAGTGATTGGCTTTGGTGCTGATCCAAACAGAAGGATTGGGAGGAACGCATCCTAGGTAGAGAGGACAAAGCAGAGGCTCGGAGCTGCTCAAAAGCTTGGTGTATGAGAACAGCCAGCAAGGCCAGGTGCGCTACAGCCAGACGAGCAAGGGGGAGAGAGCAGCAGAGGAGAGCGTGGCGGCAGGGGAGGGCCGGGCTGTAGGGACCAGACCCCATCCACCATGTCCAAGACCCCGCATCTTGGTATTGGTGCGGTGGGATCCCGGACAGCCTCAGTTTAAGAAGTGGGTTGGCCAGGCTGTGCGTGAAAGACATCCTTTTACTGTTACTGGAGACCGACTGGCAGGAGGGCGGGGGAAGGTACGAGCGACTCGGACTGGAAGGGGCGTTCAGTTGTCCGGATGAGAGACCACCGTGGTGTGAGCTAGGCTGGGATGGAGAGAGGTGAGGCCTGGACCAGAGGCCTTGTACCTTGGTGGGAAGCTCGACTGGATGTTTTTGTGGGTCCGATGGAGTTGATGAGGGAGAAGGAGGCTTGGCGGGTGGCTGCACATCTGGGACGTGAGCAGATGGGCGAGGAAGGGGCCCCTTGTGCAGGCAAAGAAGATGAAGGAGGGAGTGGGTGGGGCTGAGGGTGACGAGGGATCAAGAATTGTGCCAAGGAGAGCAGCAGAACGGCCGTGACGGTGCCACGTGGGAAGGTGTCGTGTCCCAGCCCTGCCCTGGTCTTCTGCGCTGGGAGTCTCTGCTCCCCAGAACGGGTACTCTCCTCTCTGCCGAGCAGGCCCCCAGAGCACGTCCAGATGTTGGCAAGGCAAAGCAAGATGTTTTCCGACTGACTTTCCTTGTTTATCTTTCAGAACCATCCGGAAGTGTTGACTGTTCGCATACAACTGGAAAGCAAAGAACTGATCATAAATCTGGAAAGAAACGCGTAAGTGTTCGTTCCTGCTTAGGGCACGATGGGAGGAACTTCAGACGGCAGGGGCTGGAATGTGCTGTGTCATCTATGTTGGCATCTGCAGAAATAGAGCTGAGTGCATGGATCTGTAATCCAGATTTGGAGTTGAGGCTGGAATTAGCTTCCAGAATTATCCACTGGAAAAATAAAGAATGTTATCGCTCCAAGAAAGAACTTGATAACTCAGCAGGTTTCTTTTTTTGTTTTTTCATGGTTCTGCTGTTTCTTTTTGTCAGAGCCTGATTTTTCGAGGAGAGAATTGAATCCTCTGTCCAAATAGCGGTGTTCCGTAGTTAATTGACTTTCGACAATTCCTGGGTTATGTAAGAGGAAATGACTTCAAACGGATAGAAGTTCTTTCTCCTTGAGAAATACCAAGAGTTTATTTTACCTTTCGAAGCTTGTCTGCAGTGGTGTTAACTATTTATCTTTTTATTTTAAGATGTGGCCCCTTTTGGGAAAAATAGCATAAATTTTTAGACAGTGGTCTCACATTTTTTTTTTCTGGAGGATGTAGATGTAGGGGCAATGCTTTGTGTGCCTTCCTGTGTGTGCCTGACAGCGGGAGTGGAAGTGACCGGCCTCCGTGCCATTCCTTACGTCCCGGTGATCGCGTGGAGGCTGCAAATCCCAAGCCCCTCGTGTCCTGTCCAGCAGTGGCAGAGCTGAGCTCCTGGAATTGGCACACTGTGTGTGGCGCTGTCAATCAACTCCCGGGTGCTGCTGGACGTGCCGCTCCCACGCGTCACTCGTCTCTAAGATGCCGATCTTGTTGGGACTGACGGCTGAGACAGGCAGCTTCGGTGGCGTGAGTCCCACCAAGGACGGGGAGGCGGAAACCTGGCTCTGTGTCTCCGTGTGCGCACGTCTCCCTTGCTTTGGCGCGTGGGCTGGAGGGGCTAGGGCAGTCAGACCGGGGGGATCAGCGGCAGCCAGTCCCGGCATTCGGAATCTGTTGGCACAGCGTGTTACAACTCAGTCCTCCGGGGGTCGCTGGGTGCTGGATGTCCTTGGATGCCAAAGTTCTCAGTCCCTTTTGTGAGGTGGCGTGGTGTCGCCCAGAACCTGCACCCCCCTCCTGTGTGCTTTCATCGTCTCTGGATGACTTGCAGTACCTCCCACGGGTGACTGCTCCGTAGGTCGCTGCTAGACGCTGTCGTTCGAGGAATCTTGCCAAGGGAAAAGCTGTGCGTGTTCAGTACAGATGACGATTCTTAAAAATAAGTCATCTCGGTGCATGGCTGGCTGAATCCACAGGTGTGAAAGCTGTGGGTGCGGAGCGCCAGGGGCCCCAGAGCCTGGCTGTCTCTCTAATGTGCTTCGTCCTCACCGGTATAAGTGAGCAAAGCCTGGTTAGCAGGACACGAGTAATCTGAACGCCAAGGTCCAGGCACTTGTATCGGGGAACGAGGCTCTGGGCAGGCAGGTGTGTTTCGCTTTAGATGTTTTGCTTAGCAAAGAAAACACTGCCCTGGTCCTGCTCCTCCCTGCACCAGAGAGCGGGGTGGGACACCTCACTTCCTGTACCTGGCTCTGCTGGTGCTGAAATTCCCTCAGTGGAAGAAACTGAGTGTGGCCTAAGAGCAGGGAAGGAGAAAGCCTTCCTGTGGGCTGTGCCTCCCTGTCTGGGCTCTGCGGATCGGCAGCTGGACTGGGGCGTGGGCGGCCATGGCTCCAGGCTGCTGCAGGACCCCGCTGGGTGGCGGGAGGAGGCTGGTGTTCTGACTGCGGGAGGGCAGGGGTAGACTTAATAAAAGCCTCGGGCTATTTGATTTGATTGGCTTGTGCGGAGAAGTGAGCTGGAGAGAAATAAAGAACAAGGTTCCCAGCTTATGCGTTTGGACTCGCAGGCGCCGCCCTGCTTGCTGATTGGTGCCTGCTGATACGACTGGGTTGTGTGGCTATGAAGACGGCTCTGCTTTCTCCTCTTAGTGACGTTGAGTCTGTGACCTTTCACTTCCGACCTCTTTTGGCTTTATGGTGGGACACACTTTCCCACGGGGGATTAATGTCGTAGGGCCCACCTGGGTCTCTGAGTCTGTGGGGTGGGGGAGTGGCCCAGACAACGCCTTTCCTTCCACGCCTGCAGACGGTATGACACACACGGACAGCTAGACGCTGGCCAGTTAGGAGACAGCCCTGTAAGAGCTGCCACCATTCGCTTCCTTCCCTGGGCCCTCAGAAGATAATCTCAAAATGAGAGAGTGAAAACGTAAAGCCATCTCTTCTCAGTGTCATTCTCTCTTCCCACCTGTCAAGCTATATTTTAGAAGATTTATAGAGTATTTAACATAGTCCTATGATAGTCCTGAGCTTGATTTTAATTAGGCCGCTATCAATTTTAGAGATTCTATTTTGCTAAACACAACATTTTTGTGAAGAGAGCCCACCAATATTACTATTTTTGTAATGTATTCCCCTCCCAAATGTAAATATAACAGTTTGTTGAAAGAAGTTTCGTCTCTCTTCTTTTTATTTATTTATTTTTTAAAATTTATTTGACAGGTAGAGATACAAACAGAGAGAGAGAGACAGAGAGAGAGGTCCTCCTTCTGTTGGTTCACTCCCCAAATGGCCACCACGGCTGGCGCTGCGCCAATCCGAAGCCAGGAGCCAGGTGCTTCTCCCTGGTCTCCCATGGGGTGCAGGGCCCAAGTGCTTGGGCCATCCTCCACTGCACTCCCAAGCCACAGCAGAGAGCTGGACTGGAAGAGGGGCAACCAGGACTAGAACCTGGCACCCATATGGGATGCCTGCGCCGCAGGTGGAGGATTAACCAAGTGAACACGGTGCCAGCCCCTCGTGCCTCTCCTAAATGGCTGTGAGTTGGAGGTGATGAATACAGAAGCATCTACACCTTGCTTTGTACTTTAGAGCCATCACTGCAGAAGGTGATCGGTCATCTGGAGTGTACTGGAATTCCTAATTTGCATCGCCTTTGACGCTGTGGATAAGATGCGGGGAGTTTGTCCAGAGGAATCTCTGAGGAGACAGAAATGGAGCCAGCCGTCAGCGAGGGTCACTTAGACGTTCAGCAGCCGTCCAGGAAAGGGCCCAGCTGCTGGTGGCCTCCTGCAGCCGCTCCAGGCTGGGAATCGGCCCTCTTTTGGGGATGTTCACTTCTGAGTATTTTACCTAAAAGTACCAGGATCAGCGATTGAACCAATAAATTATGGCTCAGCTTTGAAAGCGTGGTCAGCAATGATGGGAACCTTTACTACTGTAAAAGATTCACGGCGTAATCAATGCAGAGAGCATGCTATAAAGTTGTTTACACGACACTCAATTTTTATTTTAAAATTATGCACATGGCCTGCGTCTCTGAGTAGGAAGAGCAAGGGAGATATTTACTGTGTTGGCTCAGTGTTTTACTACAAAAACATAACATTTTAAAAATCTGGGTGAAAGGCATTTTATTTTGAGGGGCAAAAAGCTGTTGTAAAAACTTGATAATAGTTGAAAGGAATGTTAAAGTATTTATGACGAGAAGAAAAGGGGGAAAGACCTATAAACGGGTGGAAAAAATCCTCTCGTTGATGTTGAGTCTTTCAATGTCCAGGAGTGTGCTTGAGTTGCAAAGTGCGGAGAGATCACAAGTGAAGGGGCGGTGCTGTGGCATAGCGAGTAAAGCCACCGCCTACAGTGCCGGCATCCCACATGGGCACCAGTTCTAGTCCCGGCTGCTCCACTTCCGATCCAGCTCCTTGCCAATGAGCCTGGAAAGGTAGTAGAAGATGGCCCAAGTCCTTGGGTCCCTGCACCCACGTGGGAGACCTGCAAGAAGCTCCTGGCTCCTGGGTTTGTCCTGGTCCAGCCCTGGCTATTGTTGCCATCTGGGGAGTGAACCAGGCGATAGAAGACCTCTCTCCCTCTCTCCCCCTCCCCCCGCACTCCATAACTCTGGCTTTCAAAGAACTAAAACATCTTAAAAAAATCAGAAACCAAGTCAAAGTGGCCATGGTCCTGAGTCCTGACAGCTGCAGCCCGTGGCCGGTGCTGACCCTGCCTCCTCATAAGCTCCTCCACGGGGCACCAGTTCTTCCTGGAACTGTGCTGAGAGCTGCTTCAGGGAGTGTGGCATCCCTAATTTGTGCAAAGACTGGATGCTGTTCACTTAAAATCCGTGCTTGTGTAGCCGGAGTTAAATATTTAAGTGCTTCCCCGAGAAGCGTTTTTCATATCACTGCTGTCTGCCTGTAGAGCCACAGGGGCCTGGGTGGAAACATCCATCGCTCTGTGGGCTCCCCGGGGGCCTGGGTGGTATCGGCCATCGCTCTGTGGGCTCCCGGGGGCCTGGATGGTATCGGCCATCGCTCTGTGGGTTCCCTGGGGGCCTGGGTGGTACGGCCATCGCTCTGTGGGCTCCCTGGGGCCTGGGTGGTAACATCCATCGCTCTGTGGGCTCCCCGGGGGCCTGGGTGGTAACATCCATCGCTCTTAGGGCTCCTGGGGGCCTGGGTGGTATCGGCCATCGCTCTGTGGGCTCCCGGGGGCCTGGATGGTATCGGCCATCGCTCTGTGGGTTCCCTGGGGGCCTGGGTGGTACGGCCATCGCTCTGTGGGCTCCCTGGGGCCTGGGTGGTAACATCCATTGCTCTGTGGGCTCCCGGGGGCCTGGATGGTATCGGCCATCGCTCTGTGGGTTCCCCGGGGGCCTGGGTGGTACGGCCATTGCTCTGTGGGCTCCCCGGGGCCTGGGTGGTAACATCCATCGCTCTGTGGGCTCCCGGGGGCCTGGGTGGTAATGGCCATTGCTCTGTGGGCTCCCCGGGGGCCTGGGTGGTAATGGCCATCGCTCTGTGGGCTCCCCGTGGATTCACGGGCCATTCCTCCAGCAGGTGCTCTTGAAACTACATCTTTGACCAAAATGCTTTATGGGCCAGGCCGGCCAGCCTGGACGCCCATTCTTCAGTTCAGGCTAATGGGGGACGATGGCGGCGGAGCCCACTCCTCCACTTCTCGGCCCAGCGAGCAGTCTCTTCCAGCTGCTCCATTGCTGGTGGAAGGCAGTTGCCATGAGACGCCCAGAGCAAGCTGACCTTGTCTTTGGGGTGTCTCTGGGCTGGAACTTTGGCATTGTCATTGGTCTGGAACAATTCCAGGCATCTCTTAGGATACACCTTCCATTAGGGTTCGTCCTAGGTTAAGAGCGGAAGCTTCAGTTGTCAGACACAGGTGTGAACGTTTGGGAGGCACTTAGGTCGAGTCAAATCTCAGAGCAGGTGGTGGTGTCCGGCACGAGGACAGAGCCGGCCGGGAGACCAGCGTCAGCAGGCGGCTGACCCTTCTGAGGATACCAATCTGCTGTTCGTGGTGTCGCACTGCCCAGTTGGGCCGAGATTACTGCTCGTGGCCTTGGGCCGTGTGTGCCGCCTCTGGTTGGCCCAGGGTGTGACACCGTTTCCGCGAAGGCAAGCAGAGGTGTACTGAGCGCCGTTCCTGGTGGAGGGAAGCCGGCAGAACACGGCAGGGTCTGGGTTACGGAGAGTCCAACAGCGACCAAGGGGGCATTTCACGGTCATGGTTAATTGCAAAGTCCTGTGCTTGGGCTAATAGGAGATCAACATGGCTGTATCTTCACGAGGGAGACCCCCAGCAGCCTGAGGTGATGTAGCTTCTAGGAGAGGTGACCGCCATCTGAACAGAGAGCCGTGTGTCTGTGGCGGGTCCCAGCCTGTGGAGGTCATTCTTGTGCCGTGCAGTGACCCTGGGTAACCACCGCCAGAGCCTGCACCCTGTTCTGGCAGGACGTCTGAAAGCCGCCAGCCCCCTTGTTCTCAGCTCTGCCGGGGCGTTCCTCTCCTTTCCTACCACTGAGGGCCATCCTTAAGCACAGGTGCACAGTCTCAACCTCCTCCCCACGGTGTGGCTCCCCTGGGCTCTCCCTAAGCCCCCACCAAATGAGTGACAGTGGAGAGTGGACGAGCTGGCCCAGGCTGGACGTGGTGCCCAGGAGGGCGCAGTCTGTGCTGTGTGGGGTGGGGGACACTTCAAGGAGAGAAGCTGTTGGAGAGGAAACAGGTTTGTCTTCGGGTCTGTATTTGAAACCCAGCTTGGCTTCCGATCACAAAGTGGCTTAAACGTCTGAGCAGTCGGTGCAGAAAGACAAGGGCTCAGGACGACCTTGGCGGTCAGGTGTGACAGCCCGCACCTCTCTCTCTGTGAGTGCAGGGTAGGCGGTTTTTACACACTTACGCACCTGTCTTCCCCATAGCTGTTCCGGGGGACAGCTGTTCCCACTCTGCACCTGTAAGTCTGATGACAGCAATCAATCCCAGATCTGTTCTTTGTTTGGGTCATGCAAAAGAGTAATGTTTTAATGCCATTATCCCTTCTTCATTTATTAACTGGAACACTTTTTAGATTTTTTTAAAGATTTAATTTATTTATTTGAAAGGCAGTGTTGGAGAGAGAGGGGAGAGAGAAAGGGGGGGGGGGAGGAGAGAGAGATCTTCCATCTACTGGTTCACTCCCAAATGGCTACAATGGCCAGGGCTGGGCCAAGCTGAAGCCGGGAGCCCAGAGCTCTTCCAGGTCTCCCACAGGGGTGCAGGGGTCCAATCACTTGGGCCATCCTCCGCTGCTTTCTCAGGCACTTTATCAGTGAGCTGGATCAGAGGTGCAGTAGCTGGGATTTGAACTGGCGCCCATATGGGTTGCTTGCACTGCAGACAGTGGCTTTGTCCACTCTTCCCAGTGCCGGCCCCATCTGGGACAGTTCTATAGAGAAGAACTTTCCCAACCACAGCTGGTATTCTGAAGCATGAGATAAAAGGCAGGATAAGTTCTTTCAGGGCCACCCTACTCACCACTCTGCCTTTAAGCAGCCCCTAATACCCCAAGATCTGCACCCCACACCCGGTGGTTCACTCCGCCTGTGCTGGGCACCCACATGCGTGCCAGGTTCTGTGGGTCTGAGCTACACCAGAGAGCAGGGAGGAGTCTGAATCTGCTGTGCAGAGGGCACCCCAGAGCATCCCTGCATCCCCCATGGTGGAGGTAGACCCGCAGGGGTGAGGGCGGGGATGTGCGAGCTGGCTCAACAGCACGTGACAGAAGCTGTCCCCTGGAAGCAGGTGACTCGGCGGTGAAGCCTTCCAAACCCAGCCGTCTGGGGAGGTGACTGAGGTGCCGTGAGGAAAACTAAATGCGGCCGCTGATCCGGAAACGTTCGCTCCTTTCTTCTCAGCGCTGGTGGTCTTTGCTGCCGGACAGGTGGGCACAACGCCAGCAGAGAAGAAGAGCTGCTCTGTTTTCCCGGGATATTCTTCCTGCGGAAGTCGTGTGGGCAGACACAAGACGCGGGGCCCACCCCTGCTGCAGCCTTCGCTCGGGGCAGTCCCTCCCACCGAGCGCCTGCCAGGGGCCATCGAGGTCTCCTCTCTGCTGTCAGCTGCACTAGAGATCGAACGGGCCCCTCTCATGGTTTGCCTTGCAAGTCCAGCAGGCTGGCACGGAGGTGCCCTTTGAGCTGTGGTGGGAGCCGAGAAACACCCACTGTCCCCAAATTTCACTTGGGGGTGGTGGGGAATGGTCTTTGTTTTTTCAAGATTGATTGATTGATTTGGAAGAGAGACAAAGAAGCATCGATCTTCCAGAAGCCAGGAATCCATCGAGTCTCCCACTCGGGTGCTGAGGGCCCAAGCCCTTGGGCCATCTTCTGACGCCTTCTCAGGTGCGTTAGTGAAGAGCTGGCTTGGAAGTGGAGCTGCCAGGACTAGAACCGGCACTCCTGTGTGGGGTGCCGGCATCTCAAGCAGCGGCTTAACTCGCCGTGCCACGGCGCCGGCCCAGAACACGGCTTTCGTGTGCTGCTTTCACAAATAAAAGTGTGTTTCTTTCTGTTTGCTGGATATTTCCAGCACAGCCATGAGAGTCTTGTGTGTTCTCAGCAACAAGACGTCGAATGCTGGGAGGTTGACTAGATTTAACAGATGACGTTAAAATAATAAAAAAAACTACTAAAAGTAATATCTCTGTAATAAATGTTTAACTTCATTTAAATTTGGGGTCAGATTTATTATCTCACCAAGTAGGGTAATGATTATGGCTCGACTACTTTGCCTCTTGCATTCTGTAAACATTCCCTGGTCCGAAAACTGTCTATCTCCACTTTGGACCATAAATCAGCTGTATAGACGTGACACCGATCTCATTCATTAGAAATTATTTACGGCTGCTGCTTTCCCCCATGTAATTTTGCCTGTGGGAACCTAAAAATAATCATCGATACAGAGAGTAATATATTATTACATTAATTAATTCACACAAACAACCAGAGAAAAGATCCAAGGTTGCTAAAAAGGACACGTACTTGGTTCTTCCAAATGTGTGCATTACCCCTAACACACGAATTCTGCCGTGTTCAGAGTGGCGATTCTAGCCCATGTTGATAGAAATGATGAAGACATGGAAATCATGGAGACAGTCATTGGAGGAGTTCACGCTACCTGCCTGCCGTCGCTTTAACTTTTCTTTCTTCCTTTTCTTTTCTTTCTCTCTCTCTCTCTCTCTCTCTCTTTCTCTCTCTCTCTCTTTCTCTCTCTCTCTCTCTCTCTCTCTCTTTCTCTCTTTCAACCAGAGAGGGTTTTGTGTGCATGGTGTGGGGAGAAGCACTGAGCCAAGCACAGGGGAAAATGGGCCTCTGGTAGCCGTGGGCTTTGCACATTTGGGACGAGTTACTGGCCTCTCTGAGCGCTCTCCTCTGTGATAGGGCACGAAGCCTCACCTGCTCGCGGGTCGGATGGCTTCCAAGGGCCCCGTTTCCACCCGGAGACCTACGGCCCCGGTATCGGTGGGCACTGGGGCCAGTGCTTCCTTCCCCGAAGGATGCTAGGACGGGCCGCGCCGCCGAGCCGCCCTGATGCGGCGGCTGCGTGAGCAACTACGGAGGACGGGCTGAATGTGAGCGCTGAGGAGACAGGCGGCTCCTCGGAGAGCCAGGCTCCCTGCTGGCTGTGTTTCAGGGACCCAGCAGACCCTGCGCGTGTAGCTCCATCCACGAGGTGCTGAGCTTTGATCCCTGGAGACCGGAGAATCCCTGGGGATCCCTGGCCCGGGACGTCCTTTTTCTTGGGAGAGGGAAGCAGGTGAGGTTACACAGCAGAGGCCAGCGTGGGCTGGAGGGAGGCTCCTGGCCAGCGCCATGGAGCATGCGTGGGATCCACAGTCTACGAAATAGAGACTGGACGGGCAGTGCCCGGGGGAAGACAGTGCCTCGGCCTGTGGTGTCAGGGTTGTTTGAGAAGGCTGGAGGGGCTTCGTGATTCTGACAGTTGATTGTAACTGTGATCCCCGAGGGACTTTGGCTGTAAACTGTAAGAGGATTGTGATGAAAGGAAAGGCCCGGGGCACCTGCAGGGCCCTGTTAGGCTCCAGGTCGTGATCCAGGGAGCAGGGCACGGGGTTCACTTTTCACACTCTGGCATGTGAACATTGGAGGTCATAGATACCACAGGGACTGTGCGTGCGCGTGTAAATCCAACACAGGTGTCTTGTCCACAAAGTTAGTGACGGAAACACATGGGTGCTTCCCTTCTGGTCTCCTGGGATGGGAGTCCAGGTTGGTTTGCAGAGGTCATTGTCCTTGGAGTGAGTTCAAGTAAAGTGACCAGCTTTTATGGCCAAAGACAAGGCTTGGCGAGGCGTCGTGGTGAATTGGCCACTTGCGTTGTGCACGTGGAAGTAGTAAAAGCAAGCACACACGGTGGATTGCTTAACTACATCGCAAAACCGACATGCCCACATGTGAATATACTTAGATCTATTACTTATTATTACATAAGTGTCAGTCTTCGTGCCTGCACTGCAATGGTTCTTTTTTCTCCCTTCCAAGTCAGCCATAACCAATGTGTTCTTGTTTAGAAGTTAGTTGAGGCTGTGCTTCTACTGAGTTTTCAAAAAATCCTACAGTAATGCAAACATGACTCATGGCCTGAAAGTAATCTAGGTATTGATTGATAAGCAGAAATTAGGGCTCCATAGAAGTTAAGGTTTGAACATCAGACTCTTTCTAGTATTTATATGTTATGTATTAAAAAATATTAGCAACTAAAAACAACTAAATATAAAAAAATGAGCAATCCTTGCTTGCTAATAAAAAGGGAATTTTAATCTGGGGTTTGGTTTTTTGCCATTTTTCCTTTTCACGTTTTTGTAATAAGTACTCGAATCTCTATGACATGTTCTGTTCATTTAGTTTGTTCATTGGTTTCCTCATGCAGCTGAGTTTCAAACCTCATGTTGGGGTTAGGACATAAAATGAAATGAGACACAGCTCTTGTGCCCCGCGCTCCAACCACCTCCATTCTGTAGACTAGCGGAGGGCCGGCTTGTCTGAACTGATTCAGCGCATCCTCACTCCGGGGTGTTGAGCAACTAAGATTTCTGGTTAATGTAAAGGGAAAATCAGATGAGTAGCCTGTTCCTCCTCCTCTCTCCATCTTTGCCCTTGCCTTCTTCCACAAAAACTGGATAATTTGTGTCCTTTTCTAAGTATGGTTTTAATTGCTTCAAACCTGTGTGTGTGTGTGTGTGTGAGGGAGAGAGAGAGAGATCCTGCTAAGCCTGTGTTACGTATTACACAGTTGTATTTCTTGGTGTAGTCCAGAGACGATTGTTTTTCTAACGGAGCCTTAGGGGTAGATGTGGCAGAGACAGCACAGCACGGGGGCACTGTCCTCACAAACATGTTGTGTCCTAGAAGCGGTGGCCCCTAACCTTGAATAGCAGCTCTGCTCTCGGGGACCCTGTCCGCCGTCTGCCTCCTCTGCCAGCTTCTCACATTGCCCGATGCATTCTCTCAGCGACTCGCTTGCTGCAAGGAAGGGGCCGTGGCCAGCGTGCACCTCCCGTGTTCAGAATGAGAGCTCTGCTCGCCTCTGAAGATGATCTGTTTTGCCGTGACCCTTTCCCCCAGTAGCCCAGTTTTTCTAAATGAGAAACAGATGAAAAGCAGCCCGTTCCTTCCGCCCTCTGCTGTCCTAGGATGCAGTTTTCTTGATTCCCATGTAAGATTGTTAAGTAAGATTGCTAAGCCGTCCCAGGAGCTTCCCCTTTAGACGCTGTCGTAAACGCTGACCATTTTCAGTTTATGGGAATCTTTCACAGGACACAGAGCAGTTTCGTATCCAGAGCTGCTTGTGAATGGAGACAGCTCCATAGGCCGCTTGGAGCACCGGCCCCTCGCGATGCACTGTGTTGGCCGAGGACAGACCTGCAGGTGCTCGCTGAGACCACCCAGCCTGCGTCCGTGGCTGGGTCGTGGGCTCACGTGTGGCAGAAATGCCGGTGCTGTTGTGGGCAGGATGGAGCCCAAGAGCTCAGGCCAAGTGGCGGCCGACCTTGTGTGTAATCACCTGGGAGAGGTCATCCCAGCTTTGCCCGTCCAGAAATTATTCTCCACAGAGTGCAAGACGTGTATACTCCCAAGTGTCAAACTCACATGAGGTCGACCCCTAGACAGACACTTGTTCTCAGAAGACCCAGACAGCCAAGTTCAAGACCAGGGCCAGAACTAAGGGCAGGGAGAGCCCATTCAGAGATCAGGGGACACAGACAGGAGCCCTAGAGTGAGATGTCCAGTGTGAAGCTGCCACAGCCCTTATGCCCCGTGATCCTGGTCAGCCTGTTAACCTCTCTTGGCCTCAGTCTCCTCCTGTATAACATGGAAATAGTATCTGTGGAACTGGGGCAGGTGAAGTTATGCAAATCCAGTGTCCAGGGTCCAGCCAATCAAAAAGCTCAGTACATTAGCTGGGTTTCATTCAGGGCACTGGGGACCTATAGTTCATGCCCACTTGGGTCCCCATCTCTAGGGAGCCGGGGCCTTGTAGCCTCGGTGTCGGGCCACCCCACACTGAGTCAGGTCAACTCTGTTCCTCCTCTCTTCCCCTGGACGTCCAGCTTCCAGTGTCCAGGCAGCAGCCCTCACTGCTCACAAGCTCCTCCACTCTCCCCTGCTGCCCTCACGCCCCTGAGATCTGCAGCCCCCCACCCACGTTAGCGTCAGATCTGGGAGGACCTCGATGTTCAAAGAGGGACTTCAGAGGGCTCATCTGTCTTGCGTTGATTCCCCTAACTTGCAGGGCATTGTTCATGTCCTCTGTTGCGTGGTTCCTAGAGGGGCTCTGGACCATGGTGTAGCCGTTGTTCCCCCATCCCCACCAGTGAACTCAGTTTTCTTAAACAACACAACCAGCGTTCAGCCGCAAACTGTGCTACAAGGGCTCTGAAGCTGTCGAGAAGTGGAGATGGGCAGTTGAGTGGCGTGTCCTGGTTTGGCTCTTGGGGTGACTCCATTCCCTCAGGACCTGGGAAGGGGCACTTCTATCTAACCCCAGAGTAGATCACCAGCAATAGATCATAGGGTCTCTGTAAAAGGGATCAGAAGACCTCGGAAGTCAAACCCGCCTGAGGATCAGATGTTCGAATCACATCTTCTCGTAGTAAAATATGTGGCTATTCACCTGGGAGCGCAGCAGCAGATGGCTTGAGGACATGGACCACTGCCACCTGCCCAGCCCCAGCATCGTGGCCATCTGGGGAGTGAACCAGCAGATGGAAGATTTCTCTTCTTCTCTGTAACTCCCTTTCTCTGTAACTCTGCCTTTCAAATAAATAAGTCATTGTAAAAACGTTTATGGAAAACAGATATTTCCCAAGTGTATTAGCAGAGAGCTGGATCAGAAGTGGAGCAGCCAGGGCTTAAACCAGCGCCCATTGGGATGCGGGCATCATAGACAGCAGCTTAAGCTGTCACACCACAACCCTGGTCAGTTTTTGGAAGGCCACACACACACACACACACACACGTCATCTATATTAGTCAGATATAAACACGGAGATACAGGTAGATGATGGCCAAAACCATCCTTTTGACATCTTGTCGCTGTGAAAGTTGAGGACCATCTTCTGTGTGGGAGCCCCTTATTTTTGAGAGTCTCAGGAGCACCTGTCTTCCCAGCTGTGCCCCCCATCTAGCATGTTGCTCCTAAGGACGCCACTTCCTGTCCAGAAATCCACGACTCCTGGGCAAACCGTCTCCCGCTTCTCAACGCCTGCTCTCGCTGACTTCATCGACTCTTCCCTGAGTCCTTGGCCGAGCTGTCTCTCTCTTCACCCGACGTCTGCGTTTATATGTTTTTATCTTTATCTTTATTCTTACCTCAATAAAATGAGGACAGTTATATTCCCTTGCCCATCTCCACGGTTGATGGATGAGAGTTATCTCGTGAAGCGATTGTAATATTTTATATGCCGTGTAATTCTTCCATGATCACTGTGGCAGGTCGTATCTCCCCGTTTTTCTTTTATTGGTGTAGATAGAGTTTTATTTAAAGAGTCAATAAAACGGTGTTTTTAAATGCACAACCACTTCTGTGTGCCTAAGAAACTTGGTGACAATAATAGATTCTCAAGTGCTTGAGAAGTTCTTGGTTCTACGTTTTACTGGGGTCAGAAATAGTTGCTTTGCTGAAATCAAATCAGTGAATCTCCTGCCTTCTCGAAGTAGAGAAGAGGCCATCCCAGTAAAAACGGGACCCTGGGACCCCAGCCCTGAAGATGATGTGCGAACTCCAAGGCTGCACAGTTAAGGGCTTTTGGCAAGAAGGCTGGCGTGGACCTGACGGCGTCACGGCTGCCGGGTGTCCGTTGTGTGACGTCATCCTTCCTGGTGCTGCCTTTGGAGGTTGTGTCACTGTATGTTGAGAGCGTGTGCAGGGTGGGGTGATTGTTGTCCAGTACAGAGGACTTGCAGGAGATACAACCATTTGGGGTAGAACAGGCGCGGGGGTGGGAAGTGTGGGCCTTGGCAGGGATGTGGGGGTGGGCTCGTGGGCCCCCAGGTGGGCTCAGAACTTTGCTCTGTGAAGCATTGCCAGTTGCAAATCCACAGCTGTCTCTTTATTATGGTATGATCATTTATTACTGCCACTGTTCCCACCCCTAAGCTGGAGGGCTGGTTCCTGAGAGCATGGATATCCTGCAGTGGTTCATACAGGACTGGCCACGGCAGTGTCGCGCGCTGAATGTGGACGGGGCTTCTGGATGAATCCACTCCCTCCTCATCCCCTGTGGTGCCTCCTAACCTCATGCCCCGTATTTTGAGGCCCTCCAGGGTGACTCTGGGATACTTGTCTTCAGTTACTGCACCTCTCAGTTGCACAGTCGCTGCCTCTCTGAACTGGACCACGGCTCAGATAGGTGCAGTAGACCCCTAGGTTTTGAGCCTCTCCGGAGTCCATGCAGCGTGAAGGTTGTAGGCCAGGCCCATCACCAGGAGCTTCTGAAAGTCCCCAGGCAGGGAAGCTGCTGTGATTGGCGTTTCCTGGACGAAAGGGTTCTTTCTGAAGCGCTTCTTAGCAGTCTTAGAACCACCATGGGAAACCAGGCTGGAGTTTTGCCGGATGAAGTGGCTGGTGCTCTCATGAGATCCTGCCAGGCCGGCCTCCCTCTCCCCACCACACTGCTCCTGCTCCGGCCCTCTGGGAGTCGACACCCCCTGGATGTGGTTCCAGGTCGGGGCGGGGCACAGGTGGAGCCGCACTCTTGGCCTCTGCTCCCCCGGGCGCCTGCTGTACGGTACAGCCGGCTGGCAGGCAAGCTGCAGCCAGGCCAGCCAGCTCTACCAGTCCTCCCCGGTTGTCTTGGAAACAACCCTCCTGCAGCCCACCGCTTTGCGGGGGATTCAGTGAGATCAGAGGAAGCCGGGATCGCGCAGGGTCCTCGGTGCATGGGGGAAGCCACGTGTGGGTGTTCCTTAGTGCAAAGCAAAGTAGACTGGACGCCTTCATTTCCTGCTGGGGCTTAATAACCCATTTTCCTGGTAACCTTCGCTTTTCCAAAATGGAATGGCACGGCCGAGCTGGCTAGGAGCTGTCCCACTCCCCGCGGGGGCAGGGGAGCCTGCTGTGAAGGGGATCCCCCTCCAGCAGCCGGTGTCCAGAACGCGTGGCTCCGGATTGAGAGAAGGACCCGCGTCAGGAGGGGTCTGCCCGGTGACAGCTTCACCTGGCAGCACTCTGGAGGTTTCCTGTGTTCCGGAACCTTCTGAATGTGGGAGGAAACCCCTGCTGAAGCGGGGGTGCCCAGAGCTGGTGGTGTCACGCGCCCAGAAGGAGGCCTGCAGACGGACATGCGTGGGGGGCACTCTGCAGGTTCGAGGCTGTCGGGGCCTCCGGCTCGCCTGGGTTGGGGCTGATGGAAGCAGCGCCCGTGGGTGGAGCACAGTCTCACCTGCATTGTCTTATTTATCCGTCACATCTCCGCTGTGAGGTGTGTGCTGCCATGGCCCGTGTTTCACAGCCAGGGAAACTGAGGCACAGCACAAACGAGCCACTCCAGGTCCCCCAGCTGAGACGTGTGCACGCTGGAGTCTGACCCAGGCAGGCTGGTAGGCAGTTCTGATGGCCACGGGCCCCAAAGGGAAGGGGTGGGCTGAAAAGAGGAACCAAGCTACCCAGGGGAGCCCCGGGGAGCCCCAAAGAGCGACCGAGTGGCCCCCGGGTCCCAGACTAGCTGAGCACTAGGGCGGGGTGAGCAGGGCCGTGCCTCGGCACCCCCGGCACACGGGTCCTCTGCACCCCACTGTGCCGTGTTGTCACCCCCTCCAGGGTCAGGCCTCGGGGCTGCAGCAGGGAGAAGCAGAGGAGGCGTGGGGCTGCCTCGCTCATCCACGAGGCTTTGTTCACAGAGCCTGGGCAGGAGCTGCCTCTGGTTCACCGCCTACCCCAGCCTTCAGCCCTCTTCCCACAGGACGAGTGAGGCGAAGACCTCCACTCCCCTACCCCCACGGTGTTCTCTTGCCAAGTGAACCTGAGAAAAGCCAGAGGCCCCCAGTCCTCTCCTGGGGGTGGGCATCCCCCGTCTTGTCCCATCTCTGCCGTACAAGAAGCAGATGTCTTGTTCTCATCCCCCAGGGCTCCGTCCGTGGCCGGTGCCATTAGCTGGCTCCGCTCACAGGAGGAGCCGGCCGCTTAGTGGCTGTTCCCCTGTGGGCTGAGCTCACTCAGCAGAGCCGCTTCCCCGGGGAGCAGGAACATGATAAGCCAGCATAAATCATGCCGAGCGGAGCGAGTACGCATCGTGAGTCATGAGGACGGATGACACGCTGGCCAGAAGATGAGAAAGCTTGGATGAGGACCAGTTGTAAAAGCACCAGCTAATGCTGCAGCAATGCATTGTGGTCACTCAACAGTGGAATGAGTGCTCCCCCCACCCCTTGTCTCTCTCCTCTGTCTTTGTAAAATAAGAAAGAAATGTTTTTGCAGGCAGTGTCAGCAGTGGTGTACCCTGTGTCTGGGAGGGCGGCGGTCAGGCAGGGGTGAGTTTGAAAAGACGTTTCGATCAGGGAGCGCTGGAGGCGGTTTGGCACAGACGTCAGACACGGGGGTCCCAGTCCCCATCGGGCATGTCCTGCCGCGCGGAAGCAGCCAGGACAGGGCACACGGCAGGACTGGATGAACTTCCCACCCGGAGATGTTCCAAAGAAGGGGCCACGGAGTCACAGTGCCACCTCTGTCTGTTCCCAGGAGCAGCCGGGGCAGTGGACGCAGGGCTCGGCACCGGCTCTGCACACAGGCAACCTGCTCCACAGCCCTGTTCTGCCACCTCCCGGCACTGTGACTGCGACGGTCATGTGCAGTGTCCGCTGGACTGGGTTAGGTATCCTGGACAGCTGGCAGAGCTCTATGCCTGCACGTGTCTGAGATGAGCATTTGGGTCGGTGCACTGAGGAGGCAAAGCCTGTGCGAGCAGGCACCATCCAGTCCAGCGAGGTCCAGATAAAACAACAGCCCAGAGCAAAGGTGGATGAGTTGCCCTCTCTGCCTTCTGGAGCCTGGGCACCCTTCTTCTCCTGCCCCTGGACAGCAAAACTCCACGTTCTGTAGGCTTAAGATTCTGGGTCTCGCACCGGCCAAACACAGGAGCTCAGCCCTTAGTCTGGGACTGAGAATCCCACCACTGATTTCCCCTGGTTCAAGCCTTCACCCTAGGACTGAGCTCGACCACTATCCTGGTTCTGTAGGAGCAGGGATGGAGACGGCAGGGGGCAGAGTGTCTAAGCTTGCATAGTCACATGAGCCAGTTCTCATAATAAATCCCCCTCACTCTCCATCCTGTGTTCAAATGTGTCATCCATCCTCCATCCATCTTCCCTCCATCCATCAATCCTCCATTGTCCATCGTTCACCCATCTTCCCATCCATCCATCCTCCCACCCTCCCACCCATCCTCCCAACCACCCATCCATCCATCCATCCTGCATCCTCTACCCACTGTCTACTCATCATCTCTCCCCTTGCACCCACCACCCATCCATCCATCTTGCATCCCCCCACCAGTCCTAGGGGGTCCATTTCTCTGGAGACCCCCGATGGATATAGCACTTGGAAAGTCCTTCAACTCCTTTAAGCCTGCTTCTTCACCTACAAAGAGAATGATAATCAAGGTATCCCCTCCGTATACGGGTTTCTTTGACTTCAAGCAGTTGAAACAGACTGCTGAATTAAACTGCAAGGGGGTGGGGGTAGGGGTGGGGGAATAGGAAGGAGATGAGAGTGGCTGTCATTACTGGAGGAAGGCACGTGAGCCAGGTCTCAGGAGAGGCAGGGACCGGGCCACCAGGGATCTTGGAAGAAGTTTCAAATAGCCAGGCTCCCCAGGGTCTGGTAAGGACATTCTTGTGTCACCTCATTAGGGTTGTACTCTGGAGAGAGCGTCTGATCACTGTGTTTGGTCGGTCCCCGTCTCTCAGCCAGAGGGGACCACGCTGCCTTGACTTTGTCCATTGGGTGTGACAGAGTTTCCTTTAGCACGAGGAGAAGGCAGGAAGGTCATGTGGTTCGATCAGCATCGTGTATGTGGTAGGGGATCCTAGCACCACACCCGGCACATCGTACGAGCTAAAAAGTCAGCTTGTGTGTTAACAGAGCGGCCTGATTGATAGCAGATCAATAGTATAAACCACTCCGGATGAAAAGCTGATGATGCACAAATGAGTGCACTGAGCAGGGGAAATTGCCCAAGTCCTTGGATTGCATCAGCGTCCACATCCTGGCTATGATGTTACACTGGAGGTTTGCAAAAATCTTTCCACCGGGGGAGGCCGGACAAATAGTGCAGGCATTTTTTTCTAGATTATTTCTTGACAACTTCATGTGAACCCACAATGGGCTCAAATAAAAATTCTCAGTCCATAGCAAAAAACCAACCATGACTACAAAATCCCAAGAAGGTTTTGGTCTTTGTTGGAGTCCATTATTTTAAATCCTGACACTGCAAAAAAAAAAAAAAAATCAGGAAAATATGGTCTAAATGTAAGAGTCTTGATGGATTAAAGATTCATTTTAAATAATTTGAGAGAAACTTAAAGTACAGCAAAACCAGATCAGGATATTTCCTTTATAATAACGCTCGTTATTGGACAGTTGATTAATTGGCCACACACACACACACACACACAGTCCTACCTTCCCAGTAAACATGCTAACAAAATGTCAGCCTGGTTTGTCCCCAGTGGTTTATTTCGGAAGAGCTGTTTGTTCTCAGCTCTTATCTCTTTCATGTTAGCTTATGTGAGCGAAGGTGGACTGCGGTGGGTGTGAGCTCCTGAGGGCCGTTTGCTGGGCGGGCGGAGACCTGAGTCCTGGCCGATGCCTGCTGGGATGATGGTGTGGGCGGAAACCTCATCTGAAGACCTGGAAGAGCCCTGCGCTTGGCGTGCCTCGGCCCCCGCTTCCTGTGATGGTCCTGGACGCACCGGAGCCCCTGGCTGGGTGGAGGGAGACTCTGGCCAGGCCCCGAGTGTTGCGCGTGGCTCCTCCCTTTTGTCTCTTCTGGCCAATGTGTATGGGTGCTGTGCTGTGTCAGGGGTCCCTGTGCTGAGCAGTATGGCAGCTCAGACCCGTCCTCCCCATGAGAAACTCACACTTGGGTAGTAGACCTTGATGTGTGTTGCAATAGAGGGCACTTGAGGCAGAGTCTGCATGTCCTGTATGCATAGCCATGTGCGAGGTCCGTTCACATTCAGCCATGAATCCTGAACAGTAGTTGGAGTTCCTGCTACTCAGGTTCCCTTGCAGCCAGGGGCTGCGGCTGGGGTCGGCTTCCTAAGGCACCTCTGGAAGTGTGTAAGCCATCTTGCTCCTCCACAGACTGCAGTGCACTCCCCACGTGTCCACGGGGACCGCCCTTGGTGGAAAGGGGGGGCGCACGTTGAGCCTGCTTGCTGATGCTGTGCGTGTGGCTGGACTGGGGAGGAGGAAGCTGATGAGAAGTTGTTCTCCAGAGCTCACTGGGAAGAGGAGGCAGGAACGTTTTAGCCTCCAGGGGCAGGACCCGGGAGAAACCCAGCTGATGGGCAGAGACGTCATCTCCTTTGCCTCGGCACCCTCCAGCTGTGAAGCAGGAAGAGGCCATCATCCACAGGGGGTTCTGGAAACTTCTGGAAACGAAACTCCCACCTGCAAAGCGCTCAGAGCAGTTCCTGGCTCATGGTACACACTCGCTGTCAAAAAGTACAGCATGTCTTTGTTGATGGGCTCTCCAGAGGGTGAGCCAGTCAGATGGTAGAGGAGCTAGTCAGAGGGCAGAGGTGTCTTCTGATGGCTACTGAGAGTGGAACCGCACTAGTGAGTGGAGATTACAGTAGAGGAACCACGGGAAGCTCCACAGACAGGGCTGAGCTGCTCAGGAAGGGACACGGGCTGTGTCTGGGAGGGCACTTGTGGACTTGCAGGCCCACGCGTGTCCTGGTGGAGAGCGGAGGCCTGTGGATCCGCAGGTACACGCGTGTCCTGGTGGAGAGCGGAGGCCTGTGGCCTGCAGGCACATGCGTGTTCTGGTGGAGAGCGGAGACCTGTGGATCCACAGGCCCAGGCATGTCCTGATGCAGAGCAAAGGCCTGTGGGAACGGCGGCTCGTTGCGTGCTGGCTGTGTGCTAGGTGCCCTCCAACAGTGGGCACTGCCGATTTGGGGCATTTCTGCCTCCATTTGTGCATGCCCAGTGCCTGGACGACACCTGGACACAGAGGAGGCCTTGTTCTGGACGCGGAGCGTGAACTGCAGGCTTTAATCCTCGCTGCAGCCCGGGGGTGTACCAGAACCATAACGGCCATCGTCACGCTGTGGATCAGGACACAGAAGCACAGGGGAGGGAAAGCCGTGCCCGTGCACGCCCGCTCTGCGTGCCGCCAGCAGGGCTGTGAGCGCACCTGACGCCGTCTGCTCCACTCCTCCGCCTTCCCTGCAACCTCCTGCGTCTCCGGGCTTTGATCCGAAGGAATCTCCAGGTTCAGGGCCTGTGCCCCTGGTTCCCTGGCTCCGGGAGACCCAGGGTCACAGGAAGTGGCTCATTTTTCTTTCTTGGAGCTGCAGGGAACGGCCAGACGGAAGAGGAGGTGAGGTTATGGCCACTGCCGCTGCCCGTGTTATCTCTTTGCTGCCACCGTGCTGGTTGAAGAGGTATTTTTAGAATGACACGTTCATTACTCATGGTTGACATTTTTACTAGTACCAAAACGAGACAGCAGCCAAGAATTCCCGGTTGGTGACTTATTCTCAGGGTTGGCGCCGAGCCCTGTCTTAGATGATTCACTTTTGTCTTTGGCTGTGCAATGCCAGCAGCTCCAGCAGCTCGGGGCCAGAAAGTGCGTGGGTTTCTCAGGACTGATCCGGACACTGGAATCCATCCTACGTCACACATAGCAGGCTCTGTCCTCTGCTTCTAACGATAACTGTGGAGTGGACCCGCGTTTCCTCGTTCCTACCAACACCGGGACACTGCGGGACCACGCTGTGGCTGTGGCTGCAACGTGGCCCCTGAGTGGACTCAGAGCTACTTCTTGTCATGGAGAAAGGGTGAGGGCGGTTAGCATCCCACACACGCGTGTTATCCGCTGATACTTTCAGACCATTTCCAGAGGCACTAACGCTTAAGGAAGGCATACGGTTGACTCCTGTCGCTTTCTGACTTACTGAACTACCACAGTGGATCTGAGATAGCTGTGTGAAGGCTGACACGGGAAGGGCTTTCCCAGGAACCACTTTGAGATCTGTAAAGGATAATTGGAGTGATTTTTCCATCAAGAAGCGATTTTATGCAATTTTTAAACCACTTTTATTTAAATATCAAGAGACATTTCTTCTTTGCTATACAAAAGCAAAACTTTAGATGTGTGCTCACAGCAGTGTCTGGATATTAGCTGAGTTCATCGGGAGTTGTTCATGGCCAATTTCTTGAGGAAAACACTGTGAAATCTGGGATTCCATTCAGCAGGTCCAAAATAGCGAGGGGAGGCAAGCACTTGGCCTTGGGGTTAACAGGACTGGGCACTATACCGCAGGACCTGGGTTCAGTTCCTGGCTCTGGACCCTGAGTCCAGCTACCCACCCGTACGGACCCTGGGAGGCAGTGCTGGTGGCCCAGGTAATTGGATCCGTGCCACTCGTGTGGGAGACTCACAGCAAGCTGCTGGCTCCGTCTCCAGTCCAGCCCCACCCCGGCTCTTGTGGCACTGGGGCGCCAACTAGCAGATGGGAGCTTGTGCACTCTGTCTTGTTCTCTCTCCCTTGCCTTGTCTCGCTGCCTCCCATATCTTTTCCAGTTCCTTTTGGGAGCTGAGCTGTTACTCATAACTTCACATCCTGTAGATGGGCGTCTGGAGATCTTTCCATCCCTTTCCCTCATTTCTGAAAACGGGAGTTCTCATCTTTTTGTCCCTAGAGCCCTTTTATGCTGGCCTGGGTCTTAGGGCCTGTTTATTTCTGCCTGTCTCCTCCAGAACACCAGGGGCTTGTGAGCCAGTTCTTTTCTGGGTGCTGTCCGACTTCCTGGGCCTCTTTCTCTCCACTTCTTAAGATACCCAGGAATCCCTACTGTTTCACGGTAGGTAGGTAGTTGATTGATAGATTGATAGATGATTGATAGATAAGTGATCAACAGATGAGAGAGGGAGAGAGAGCGGTCACTGCTTCTCCACCCACCCTCCCGTCCATGCCCAGCTGAGTATTGCCCCGTCGCCTTGAGCCCTGTCCAGCCCACGTGCAGCTCCACAGCCCTCGCCCCTCTGCCCACTCCCCTCTCAGATCGCACAGGAAGGGCCACTTTCTTGCCAAACCCAGTGATTTCTCCCAGCCCACTTTTCCCTTGCCCTCTGGCTCGATTGCTCATCTGCCCCGAGAAGATCTCCATGGCGATTTGTCTTGTCTGGTGTCCCCTGCCTGTGCCAGTACCAGTTCCCCAGCCCGACTTCTCCTCGTGTGCCTGGACCCAGTGACTGGGACAGAAATCCTATAGGCTTTCTCTGAGACCTACCTCCCGTGGCCATAGGCTGCAAAATGATGGCTTCTCAGCCCTGACCTGCCCATCCCCGCCAGCCAGTCCCAGGGTGGCCCACTGCCTTCCAAAGCCAGCTTCTGGTCTCCCGGACACCTCGCCGTGGGCTGTAATTCCCAGCTCTGTTCCCTGCTTGCGGGGCCCAGCAGAAACGCCTTCACCGTCCAGAACTGGTGCTTCTTCCTAACCCCCCCCCCCCCGCTCTCATGAGCAGACACCTGGGTTATTTCAACAGTCTGCTCAGCAAGCTTCCAGAAACGTCCTAACTTCCTGCCACCAGTTTATCTTACAGAGATGCCAGCCACAGAGCCCGTGGGTCCTGTCTGTCTGTCTGTCTGGCAGTGGGTGCTCTTTCCCAAGCTTGGAGTAGAGTGAGTCGCTGTGAGGCTCACCCACCCTGGAGGGGTCATCCTGCCGCCCTCCCTGGGCCATCCCCAGCCTTGCTGTCCGTGCGGCTCCAGCTCCTCGTCTTCCCTTTCCCCAGTGCAGCGCCCCTCCCAGGTCACCCCCGTGAAGTTATTCCTCCTCTCCACGTATGCCTGGGCTTGGCGTCTGTGTGTCCGCCTGTGCGGTTCTCCTGTCTCAGATGCCTTCGTCACTTCCGCTGCTCGGTTTCTAGTGGGCAGTTCTGACATCTTCTTTTAAAGATGTCCCTGTGCAAGTTATGGTTCTCCCACCTGTGCCAGTTCAGAAGGATTATCCCATCTCTTTGATTCTGCAGGATTTTCTACTTCTCTCTATGCTAATGGGGCGTGAGCTGCTTATCTGACCTGCAGTAACACTTTGAAAACTTCATGGAAATACGGAATTCAAAGCCGGTTTACATGGCCAGTGTTGGTACAGCAGTTGAACTACCAACACTAGGGATGGCGGAACCCCACATCGGAGCACCTACACGATGTCTCAACTCTGCTCTCCTTTCCAGCTCCCCACCGCTGCACACCCTGGGAGGCAGCAGGCGATGGCCTGAGTAACTGGGTCCCTGCCACCCCTGTGGGAGAACTGGACTGAGTTCCAGGCTCACGGGCCTCCCTTGGCCCAGCCGTCTGTTGAAGGCATTTGGGATATGAACCAACAGGTGGGAGATCTCTGCCTGTCTTTCTCTGTCTTTCAAATAAATAAAGAAGCTAAGTTTATTTTGATGCAAAAAAAAAAAATGTGAAATCCATGCACAGTTTGTTCCACAGTACACGTTTCCCGGGAGCTTTTCAAAGATCCTTCCTGTAGTCTGCTCTCTCTGCTCCTGGCACCAGACTTGTCAAGTGATAGATGTCAGTAAATCCCAGCTGAATCACATTCTAAGGGATATTTTCCTGCTGAGGGAGCAGGATCAGATCTCCATTAATTGGCTTATCCAGTCCAAGGTTTTCATCATCGTCATGAAGATTTCCCAATGCACAGTCGGTCAGAGTTGTCCAGAAAGTGCTGCAGCTCCTTCCTGCCTTTGTATCCTGGGCCCTCTCCTCTCTGTCTCTGCAGGGCTGCACCCCTTCCCCGCCCTCTGCAGCTTGCACCTGTCTCCCACGTGGCCTGTAGTTAGTACCGGATGCAGACGGCACACCGCGTGGAGGATCCGGTGCACCACTGGAGGATCCAGTGCGCCACGTGGAGGATCCGGTACACCACGTGGAGGATCCGGTGCACGTGGAGGATCCAGTGCACCATGTGGAGGATCCAGTGCACCGCGAGGAGGATCCAGTGCACCTTGTGGAGGGTCCGGTGCACCGCGTGGAGGATGCTCTCCAGCAGCCTCTGCTGTCTGTCTTATCTCCCAGAATTTCGCACGAGCTGGCAGAAGGCAGAAGCTGTGCTGTACGCCTCCCCTAACCACCACGAAAGCTGGGCTCGTGGCATCCGCAGAGCTGTGCATCAGAAACATGATGAGTTGTTTAGATATCTTGTACTTCATTTCCAAGTATTCAAGACCGTCAAACCCACAGTTTTATGGCTGAACCCTTATGTTCTAATCACAGAGTTGCCAAAACATGAGCAGGCAGTCTGGAAATGACTAGAATGTGAACAACAGAAACCTCCTGCCCCCAGCCTAATCCAGCTGGTACTGTGCCGTCTACCAGATTTGAACAGAGCCGCAGCTCTTTGCTCAACGTGCTGACTCTCAACTTTTAAAAGCTCGTGGAGGATGGTCAGTGAGAGTCAGGCTGCATTTCCCAATGTGGATGTCGGTGCCACCCCAGGGGAGCGAGAACTCTCCTCCCTCCGGGCTAGATTCGGGGCAAAAGATAGAGATTAGAAGCAGCTTCCTTTTGGCCACGTCTCTGAAAGGCCTGGATATTTGTGTCTAAAAAAGCAGAGCCGGTTTCCTCGTTAGTAGTCTTCTATGCGTAAAGTATCTCTAACTTTTTATGCCCCCGAAAAAGAAGCCGCTAAAAATATGTTCACCCTGAACGTGAGAAATGCATCTCCAAAATGCTTTACTGTGTTCTGACTGAGCCCCTCAGGCTGGCAGGACGCTGCACCCCGCTGACCCACACCCGGACAGCGTTGGTGCCTGCCCCTCAGGGTGGCCCCCGCAGCAGACGGGGCGTGGGTGAGGAGCGCTTTGCACAGAGCAAGAAGTCACTGAGGCCCAGCTGGTCACCAGGCACGCTCCTAGTGGCCATGCTTCATTGCTGTCCGTTTTACTTCCACACTGCTAGACGCCTCAGAGCTGGGCACAAGACTTCTGGCAAGGACGTGCTGGCTGGTGGCAGCAGCCCCCCGGGGCAGGAACCCCACGCCGGGGCTCAGCAGCTGCTGTGCTACGTGCCTCTCCCTGTCACCCTCACGCAGGAGACGAGCTGTCAGAGGGGGGAGGAGAGGATGACATCACCGCTGTCCCCTGTGGGTGGATGGGGGTCCCCCAGGCTTGGCTGGGCCACTTCCCTCCCAGGGGACATCGTTCATGTGGAGAACAAAGCTGTGTTCCTTTCCATGCGCCCTGACAAGTGTGATGCCACAGCCAGGCGTGGAAGGAGCTGGCCAGCGCTCTGTCACCATGTCTCGGCCCCGAGCTGGGAGGCAGACCCGGGCCTGTGTCTTTCCTCTCCGGGGCAGACATCTTGAAATGTGGAGGAGCCTGGGACCCCAGCCGTGGCTTTGTGTGTTGTTTGTGCAGAATGTTCAGAGTGAGCGAGCACTTCCGTACCTGATCCAACTCAAACAAAGCCAAATGGGTCTTCATGGAACAGGGCTGCCCAGCATGTGCTGGAGGCTTAGCCGGGGCCCCACTGTGGACGGGCCAGGAGCCGGGGCCTTGCCAACTGCTGCATCCGCATAGCACAGGGAGGGCCACGACCCTCAAGCCCCCGCCCCGTGCTGGGCCAGAACTGCTTACAGTGCTCTCGACTGCGTCATTTGGCCTTGATTCTGCAAGTCCTTGGGGAGCTTCAGTGGAAAATGAGCAGGCCCCATCAGTGTGTACTGCTGACCCAGAAAAGCAGCCCCCACCATCCCCTGCTCGCAGCAAGGGCCGAGGGCTCCACGTCTGCTTTAACGAAGTAGGTAAGCGGGGGTCCCTCAACGTGTCAAGGGTATTCGAAAGTGTGTTTTCACAACTTGACCAAGTCTGGGGAGAAAAGAGGCTTAAAAGTAAAGTGTTAGGAGCGGCTGCCAATTGAAAATGAACCACAAATGAAGATAGATCACCCCTGAGCATTTAATGTGGAACCATGGGAAAGTATTATCAGAATTGTAAAAATTTGATTTGCATGCAACTTTTCAGAAACTCGGCTTTGCGAGCATAAATTGAAACAAGCAGACTGACTCATGTAATGGGGCGGGGGGTGAGGGAGGAGATCGGGGGAGGATTCTGGGCGTGTATGTCAGGAGATGATTATTGGGCTAGCCAAAAAACCCACAATCTGTTTTACCCCAGTAACTCTTTCTTTGCCGTGGAAGATTCCAGAAAACATTTAAGAAACACACCAATGGCCAAGGCCCTGCAGAGCAGCTCAGTAGGAGCTATTGGTAGCATCTCGTATCAAGTGTCTGCTGCTTGAATTGATTCTGGGAACGTATGATTCACCTAGTACTAAGGGGCGTCACTAGCATTCTCGCCCCATTTATGCGTGAGGTCAGCATGCACGCCGTCTTGCCCCCGGCCACGCAGCTGTGCAGTAGCGCGGTCACGGTACAGGCTCAGTTCACCGTTGCCTTCAAAGCACCTGCTTTTCCATCACCTAGTTGTGGGGCCTCTCGGCCTGGTCAGCAACAGGAAGGACCGACTTTCTGTCCCAGCCTCAACACATCTGACGCACAGGAGGCTGAACCTTGTCCCGGTGTAGAGGTTCTGCTTGTAGGGAGGGAGAGATTAGCCCCGGACAGCGATTCTGTCGGTCTGACAAGCCACGCATCCTCAGAACTGGAGGAAACAAGCAACTGCACAATACGTGGTTTAGATGTGGGTTTTCCTTCCCGCTTGTGTTTTGTCTAATTGAAGTGTAATTCATGTGACATAACATCCCCCTTTCAGAGTGTCTGGTTTCCATGAGCATTAGTACATGCACAGCATTGTGCAATGCTCGCCACCGTCTGATTCCAGACCCTTTCCGTCACCCCCAGAAAGAAACCCCAGGCCTGTGAAGGTCGCGTCCTCTTCCCCATGTTCCTGTCTCCCAAGTCCTGGCAACCACTGATCGCTCCATCTCAATGGATTTTCGCGTTGTAGACATTTTGTACAAATGAAGTCATACGATACTTGTCCTTGGTGACTGGCTTATTTCACGTAGCACAATGTTTCCCAGTTGCAGAAGGAGCTGGAACTCCATTCCTGCTTGTGGCAGAATTATGTTCCCCGTTATCAATGGGCCACATTTTGCTTGTTTATCATCAGTTGCCCAGTGGTGGTTGAGGCCTCTGTAAACCTCGTCTGAGGGAGCCTGGTGCGAGTGAGGTCCATCGCTACACCATCGACAGTGAGCAGGGATCCGGCAGCAGGCTTCACGTTGCCTCCGCACGGCACAGAACCCCTGACCGTGACCGTCCAGGCCAGGGTGGCCGCCATCACCCTGCATCTCTGATCCTGACCGTGCCGCTGCTCACTCATCCCGCGGCTCCTCTCCCAATCTCGAACATGTCATCTTCCCACCACACGTTCTGCCCCTGCCCGAGAAGTCCTGCCTCCCCGATGCCTGCTGGCTGCCCCTTCTCGGCCTGTGGGTCTCAGCCCTGTGCTGTCCCATCACCAGATCACAGGTCAGTAATACGGGTTTTAACCAGCCCTCCGGGGAATCCCAGTGCTCATTCAAATTGGACAAGAGCTGGTGCAGGAAATAACCCTAAATCCCTGGTGACACGACCATCCTTGCCGGGCTGAGCCCTGCAAGCGGTCAGAGGTCAGGAGAGGTTTCAATGATATAAGTGGAGGCAGAAAGAAAAATGACGCCCACGCCTTCTACATTTTGTACAGTGCTTGCTTCAGTGCGAGACAATGGAGCTGCTATGTGCTCCAGAAATCCCAGCCAACGTCGACGACATCAGGATTTTGGAAAGAGAACTCTACTCCCATCTCATTAAGCACTATTCACAATAGCCAGATCTGCAATCAGCCTAAGTGTGCAACTGATAACTAGAACAAAAAACATTCTACCTGGACAACACAATGACCTTGAAAATGAAGGCGTCCTGTCATTTGCAACCACATGGCCGGACCTGAAGAGCAGTATGCTAAGTGAAATAAGGCAGGCGCAGGAGGGCGAATACTGCGTGATCTCACTTACGCGTGGACACACTCACGGGAGAGGGCGTGGAGGGCTGGCTGTGGGGGCTGGAGGGAGGGAGGAGGGGTGGTCAGGGAGTATGACATTTCAGTTAGGGTAGGAAGTCCTGATGTGGTGTCCAGCATGGCGACTGCAGCTCGTCGTCTTGTATTACGCGGCTACAATTGGCCGAGAACAGATCTTAAATGTCCGCACTACACGGATAAAAGGACGCTGAGTGAGGTGAGGCGTCCTGAGAACTGATCAGCAGAATTGGGGTGATCGCTTCGTAAAATGCATGTGAGTCAAAGCCTGGTGCTCTGTGCCATGGGTGTCTGCAGTTTGGATTTGTCAGTCATACCTCAGTGAGGGAAGGGGCAGAGGAAGCGTGGCCAGCCACGGGGAGTGGCCCGTCTGTCACACCTGTGGGGTGTGGAGGCCCCCTTCTTCCCACTCTCAGCCCACGGATTTTCTGCCGTTCACAAATCACAGGGTGTACGTTGTGTCATCTTCTCGGGCTGACATGCCATGGAACGTGGCCCACGCCCACAGTGCCCACAGGATCACGCGTGGACTTAGAGGGCTTTCTTGAGAGGTGCACACGGCTCGGCTCTATGCCTTGTCTTTAGCCAGTGGAGGGTCCTTCCCACGCACTCCCCAGGGTGTAACCTGGGGCTGGGCAGTGCAGCCTGGGTGATCACTCCCCTCTGAGCAGTGCATGGCCAAGGAGCTATATGGAGACGCCTGACAGTGGTCAGGAGGGTGTGCCGCCTCAGCTGGGCGCGGGAGGATGGAGGACGTGGCCAGGTCGGGAGGGGAGCACCAGGCATGGCTGTGGACACCAGCAATGGATGATAAAATCCTTCCTGGGAGCTGCACCAACCAGAGCGCCTGGGAGTCCAGCTGCCCATCATGGGACAAGATAAAAATCATTGCAAGTTGAGCATCCCAAATCCAAGGTGCTCAGCGGCTCCCGATTTCAGAGCATCGCACGCTTCACATTTGCAGAGTAGGGATGCCCAGTGAGGGAGAACCCGTGCAGATATTCCAAACTCCCGCAGCCTCTGCGCTCGGAACACTTCTGGCTCCGCACACTTCGGCTAACAGGTGCTGGAGTTGTAATACACAACCGGGGGTCGCAAGTCAAGAGAGTGGTTCTCTTCACCCTCCCAAGGTCTTGAGACTCAAAACCCTGCAACCAGGCGCTGTCATTCCTTAGTGAGGAATTCGGTTCTAATTCTTCCCTTTAGGAATTGTTTTCCTCTTGGGGAAAAACAAGAGTGTGTGCTTCTGTTGCTGAAAGGAACAAGTCGTCCCCAGGGCCGTTTGTCCGAGCACGAGCTTTGGACTACGCGTGGGTCTCCACACCTTCGAGTGCTCCAGAAGGCTGACGGGTGGGAATCCGAGGACAAGTTCACAGAGCGCGCTCTGAGCGGGGCTGCTGACCCTGGGAATGATGCCGGGAGAATGCACGGTCATGCGTGACTTATGGAACGGGCCCACGTCCACAACCACTTCTTGGTTTCTTGGTTTCATCCAACAGTGCATTGGCCACTTTAGACTCAGGAAATGATTTTTCCCCATACATAATTTTTATTTTTTGTCATTTTCCTATCTTGCCTAAAGCTGGAAAACACATAGTTGAATTCTAAGTACATGTAATGTCATTTGACTTAGGTTAGCATCAAAAGTTAATCTTCTAATGCTAGCATTGCTGCTGGAGGTGCTTCTCCCCTAATCCCTGATTTTAAAAAATTGTTGACAACATTTCTGCCTCTTGCGTTTGGTGTATTTCAGCTCCCAAGGTGCCCGCTTAGACAATGGGATCAAACTCACAGCACCTGAGGCCCTGCAAACACCTCTCTCTGTCTCTATGAATAATTCATGCGTCTGCATAGCCTCTGAAGCAAATCCTCTTTACAGAAAAGGAAGGGGAAATGTGGTAGAGCACACTACGTGCAGTGAGCGCCGAGGTTTGCCCTCAGAAAACAAGCCACGATCTGGAGGGAGAAAGGAAGTTTCTGGGTGTGGGACTCCTGGGCGGGCAGATGCCCACGGAGCCGTCGCCTGGCATTGATACAGCATACAAGTTCCTGTTCTGGAGACGACCTTCCAAGTTCTTCTGTTAATTTCTAGAATTTTCTGTGCATTTTGGACTTGCAACCTTTTACAGTGAAACCTATTGGGTATATTTAAAGCATACAACATGATGTTATAGGATATATAAGGAGAGTAAAAAGTTACTGTATGTATCTTATGAACACTCAGGATGTAATTTAAAATATGAAGGTGGGAAGAGTTTCGAGGTGCATCATTTTATACAATGCAGACATCCTGTGAAGGAATTTTTGCCCGCCTTCCTCAGTGATTTTGTGAGGCAATGCTTCGGGCGACGGCTTGGGGGAACACAGTGATCCTCGCCTGTGCTTTCTCTGCTCTTGCAGGCTCGTCGCCTTCATCCGTTCTTTTGTGGTTTGTCCCTAAACTTAACAGAGACTGAGTTACCCCTGTGCTGGGTGCTCCGTGTTGGGCGCTCAGCAGGGTGCACCTTGACCTTCTTGTCCTGCTCGGCTGTCCCAAGTCCAAGTCCACCACATTGCATCGCTCTGGGGCTTTACATTCGATTGCTTTGCTGTGGTGCGGGACCTCACCCGGGGTGCCGCCGTGCACAGTGGGCTGGGGTCATCCTTAGGAATGCTTTGTATTCTTTTATTTAGGCTCTCCTCGAACCAGCTATTCTTTGAGGTGCTGCAGGCAAAATATCAAGGCTCACAGCTCAGGATAAAGGAGAAACCCAAGTAGAAAGGAAAAGGGAAGGAGGACATAGAACGAAATCTAGATAAGGAATGTTTTGTAAGCAAAACTTGGCTGAAATATTTCCAATGCAAATGCTGGGATTTGCTTCAGAATAATCCAGGGATGAGAGGAGGGTGTGTGTGAAGCTGCTGTGTGTAGATGGACTTCTGGAGTGAGTCCTGAGTTACCAACAAATGCAGATTTCAAAAACCGACACATGCTTCAGTTCCATCCATCTTCTCTAAGCTTCCTGGAGCACCCTCAGGCTGGCCGTGAGTTGATCTTGTTAGATTTGGGGGACAGGTGTTCAGGGTCTATTGTGGTTATGTGGGGGTGACAGGCGTATGGGGGCCATCTTTCTTTTCAAGCAAATCTGAAATTTCCCTAAATAATTTTAAACTGCCAGGCTGGCCAACAGACAAAACAAATTCCCATTGAGCTCTAGCCACAAGGTAAAGAACAGCACAGCGGGTCTGTGTTCTCTCATAGCCCAGGAAAGGGGGCGCTGCAGTTTCCTAGGCAAATCTCCAAATGCAGTACCTCATGGGGGTGCCGCTCTACAGGGTGCTGCTGGGAACAAGGTCATCAATCCAGAGGTGGGCAGGCGCTGGCCCAGTGGGAAGAAGGGTTTAGGGTTTGCCATGCACAGAGTAATAAGACGCAGGCTGACACCCCATATGGACCCCAGTTCAAGTCCTAGTTGCTCATTTCCAGTACAGCTCCCTGCTACTGTGCCTGGGAAAACGGGAAGATGACCCAAGTGCTTGGGCCCCTGCACCCACATGGGTGACCCAGAACAAGCTCCTGGCTCCAGATTGGCCCAGCTCAGGCCATTGTGGCCATTTAGGGAGTGAACTGGTGGATGGAAAATCTCTCTCTCTCCCTCCCCTACCCCAACTCTGCCTTTCAAATAAGCGAATCTTTAAAAGCAGCAGCAGGCTGATTCTGGCCAGGGTTGCCTGGATTTAGATGCTCACCGGCAACACCCCTCCCCTCGACTGCCTGCCCCGTGGTGGACAGCACCCCTTCCCTTAAGGGCCCATCGCCCTGGCTTCCCAAAGTCCTCGGGCTCCTCTGGGGCCTCCCGCCTCCTGGACATCCTCCATCCCCTCTCTTCTCTGTCCACGCCCGCCGTGTGCCAGACAGATCTGTGCTCCAGCTCTGACTCTGGAGTTCCACGTCCGTCTGGACATCTCCAGACACCAGACTGGCCATGCTCAGCCATCCTCCAGGGACCTTAGACTCAGCAATTGCAGCCCTGGGACTGCAGGGATTCGTTGTTGTTGTTGTTGTTGTTGTTGTTGTTGTTGTTGTTGTTTTGACAAGCAGAGTTAGAGACAGAGAGAAAGGTCTTCCTTCTGTTGGTTCACCCCCCAAATGGCTGCTACGGCCGGCACACTGCGCCGAGCCAAAGCCAGGAGCCAGGTGCTTCCTATAAACTTATTTGAAAGTCAGAGTTACAGAAAGAGAGGGGGGAAAACAGAGAGAGAGAGAGAATCTTCCATCTGCTGGTTCACTCCCCAGTTGGCTGTGATGGCCAGGGCTGGGCCAGGCTGAAGCCAGGAGTCAGGAGCTTTGTCCAGGTTTCCCCTGTGAATGCAGGGGCCCAAGCACCTGGGCCATCTTCCACTGCTCTCCCAGGCCATGAGCAGGGAGCTGGATCAGAAGTGGAGCAGCCAGGACCCAAACCAGCTCCCCTGTGGGATGCCGGTGTCACTGGTGGCAGCTTTACTGGCTCCCAGTCTGCAGGTGGACGTCCAGGCCACCCCTGCTCCCTGGGGAGTCGCACGGCAGCCTCTGCTGTCAGACTTGATCTGTTGTCCCTGGCTGGACCCGGGAGAGTTGCTGGGTCTCCCCTTGCCTGACCTCTGGGCACCAGCAGCTCCTGATTCCTCCTTGTCTCCACCACCCCTTGCTGGCCCAGCCGAGAGGGAGTCTGCTGCCATGAGCTCTTCCCCCTTCCTCTGTGACCTCCCGTCCCTCTCGGGATGAAACCCTCACGCCAGCCCCTCACTCTCCCACCGCTCCTGGCCTGGTCACGCACCTGTCACCTGTCCCCAGGTGTTCCCGGCCCTCTGAAACTCAGCATCCTCCAGAGCTCTCCTTTCTTACCTACCAGGCTGCCAGGTCCTGGGGTTCACCCACCCTCACTGAGCAGTACTGTTATCTCCATGCAAGCCGATGGTTCCATGGGTGGTTGTTATCTAAGAGCCTATCCTCCTGGTGAAAGCCAGAACAGCCAGCGGGGGGAAGCCATGGTGGGGGTGGGGCTGGGGAGGGAACTGGTGAATGGTTAGCAGAGACTGAGAAAGCTGGGTTGGCATGCAGTGTGCGAGCAGCCTCATGCATGGTCCCGTCTCTCCTCACTCCAATGGCCCAGGACGGGAGCTGCACCCCTGTCTCTCCTCATTCCTCCAGCCTGGGGTGGGATCAACACTCCTGTCTCTCCTCGATCCTGCAGCCCAGGGCAGAGCTGCACCCCTGTCTCTCGCTCCTCCACAGCCCAGGGTGGGAGCTGCACCCCCATCTCTCCTCGCTCCTCCAGCCCAGGGTGGGAGCTGTGCCCCCGTCTCACAGATGTGGACGCACTGCTCTGGAACGGGCGCCTAGCTCCAGGAGGGCCCCATGCCCCTCTGCTTCTCTGCCCACACTCGGCAGCTGTCCTCCTGCCCCAGGAGGGCTTCCACCATGGCCTCCGCAAGGTGCCAGAGCCGCCTCCAGTGACTGAGCCACACCCATCACCGGTTGGGCCAGGTCATTTCCTGGGAAGCCACGTACCTCTCAGGGTGGCTCCCGGCCAGGTGTGGCCTGGCCCAGACTCAGAGGCACTGGGGGGGCATCTGGCTTGTGCACGACCTAGAGACGCAGCCCCTCCTCAGGAACCCTCTCATCCCCCCCTGCAGCCTCTCGGGACTCCCCACCTCTCCTCCTGCATCTGCCCGTCCTGGTCACAGGACGCCCTGGCCGGTCTCCTGCCCACAGCGTGACTTCTTCCTAAAGACTCCCAAGCCCGTCAGCCCTGAGCTGGGGAATGCTCTTGGCATGTGAGCCATCACCCAGAACCTCACACTGGCCTCGCTTTGGTCTTACCCAGCCCTGCTCCTCCTGTTTCCCAGAGTAACTGGCCTACGTCTGTTCTCACGCCCTCCTCTTCTTGCCTACCAGGTGGAGAGAAATGCATATTTCCGTTATAATGGTCCAGTACCCCAGTGGGCCAGCACAGTCAGCGGTGCCTAAGCCTGTTCACTTCCCCCCAGGCCAGCCGGGTTTTGGCTGTTGATGCCAAGACTTTATCTCCTCTGCTTCACTCAGCTCGTTGCATGCAGAACAGGCCCTCGATAAGTCCTAGAGGAGCCACGATCTTGAAACCAAAGTTGTGTGGTTGTATAGTTGTGTAATCGTCCCATGGACCTGCCATGGGCACATTCCGTGAGCTCTCCACCCCTCCCTACACACAAATGCCTGAAATGGTAAATAATACCAAACCAGACCAATGCTATCTTCTTTATAAATACAGTTTGGTATCATCCACAGTTTTGGTTTTATGTGTGTATATGTTTATAAATCTGTGATAAAATTTTACAAATAAGGCACAGTAAGAGATTAACACCAATAATAGAGCAATTATTACACTGGACTGTAATACAAAAGCCATGTGACTAAGGGCTCTCCCTGCCAATGTATTATTGTGCTGCACCCAGCCTCCTGCTGATGGGAGACAGCAGGGAAATGCCCGCCTGACAAAGTGAGCGGTGTGGCAGAGGCGTCGTGCGGCTGTAGGCTCCCACAGTAGGGTTCCCGGGGCACAGACATAGGAGGACTGCGAAGTGACGAGCTGGTGGGTGGCATACACATGGTGGACACGCTGCACAAGGTCGGTCTCAGCCTGGGCTGGCTGGGGCAAGACAGCCCAGATTCCACCACACTCGTCTGAATGGCGCCTGATTTAAAACTTGCTGTTCTAGAGTTGTCCATCTCATGCACTCAGGTTGTGGTGGATGCAGGAAAGTGAAGCCTGCAGTCTTTAAACCAATTTCTGTGCCTGTGTGGCTTTCAGGGAATATCTGTAAGACAGCCGTGCGAAGTCTCATCAGCTTTTTGTATATTTAAGGATTGGCCACAGCGATCTAACGAGCGTTGAGACAACAGCCATCTCGAACTGCTTTGTATTTCCTTAAAGAATAGTTTTGAGTTTCTTTGTGAGTTTCTTTCTACTTTTTATATCAGTGCAACTCACGATAAAAATGTAAAATATTGAAAACACAGGCAAGCCAAAAGGAAGGGAAAATAGATAATCTCCTCCCATTTGGGCACACTTTTCTCCCAGCCTTTTGTGGGGGGGGGGGGCCTGCTTGAACTTGCAAGGGGTGGCTGCCTTTGTGCAGGACTCATGCACGTACTGATTAGCGTGGGAACGGCTGCAAGCAGCCTGCTGTGTGTTACCCGTCTCTTCATTACTGTCCTCTAGAGGGATCACTGAAGCCAGCTTGCACTTCCTTTTCAGTAAAATAGATGTGTGTTTATTTTCCCATCATGCACATGCGAAGATAACAGTGATATATGGCCCCTTCCTTAATCTCTTCTCGTTTCCTTTATAGAGCATTTGGGGATACAAAATTATGTATACAAAGGATCAAAAGATACCAAGTGCAATATATAAATACAGTTGTCACTCGCCTCTTTATCTGTTACCCTAAATCAAAGACTGCTTTACTGCAGTCCCCATGCAGGTGAGGGAGCAAGGCCATTCGAAACCTCGGTTCCTGCAGTTACCGAATGCCCTCCCTCCCCCTGGAGCACCATGGCTTTGGGGGCTGGGGTGGGGGAGGCTCCTACTATCCCCTGCGTAATGTGCCTGTCTCCACGTCTCCAGCCTCTCTCTCCTTCCCAGCTCCATGCAGCCCCAAAACTGTACCACCCGAAAAACCAGGCCTCCTTCCCCACTGAGCACCCACGTCACATGGACCCTGTGGTGTTCTCCATCCCCTCACCCTTTCTGGTCCACAGCCTCTCCCCACTCTCTGCTTGCATCCCTCTTCCCTGACCATGACCTTGTCTGGTGCTGACCCGATGTGGACTCCACTGAATTTGGCCAACTCCCTCAGTTTCTACTTTCTTTCTTTTTTTTTTTTTTTTTGTAAAAAAAAGGATATTTATTTATTTATTTATTTGAAAGGCAGAGTTGGAGAGGAAGAGGAGGGTATTCCATCCTCTGGTTCACTCCCCAGATGGCCATAATGGCTGGAGCTGGGCTAGGCTGAAGCCAGGATCCAGGAGCTTCTTCCAGGTCTCCCACGTGGGTGCAGGGCCCAGTGACTTGGGCCATCTTCTGCTGCCTTCCCAGACACATTAGAAGGGAGCCGGATCAGAAGTGGAGCAGCCGGGACTTGAACCAGCACCAGCATCACAGGTGGTTGCTTAACCTGCTACGCCGCAACGCTGGCCCCGGTTTCTACTTCCTTAACTCCTCTTCTCACCCGGTGACTGCTCTTCTAGTGCCCTGTTACCCCTCGGGGCCTTTCCTGCCCTCCCGGGGCTGCTTCTCCTCCCCCCAGGCTTCAAGTGCTGAGGCCCGAGATCCTGCCTGGGCGGCCAGTTTCCTCCCCTACACCCTGCGTCTGGGGGACCCATCCTTGAACTCCCACCTCGTCACTGAAAAACAAGTAAAGAAGTTTCAGATTCTCTTCTCCATGAAGGCTCAGAAATTTTTGTCTATAAGCTGACAGCAGGCAGATGAGCAGGGAGAAGACGTACCACACTTATTAACAGGCAGAAACACGGGCACCGCACACCGCGTCGGGGACTCGAGGGGCGGGCTGCACCTTCTACAGAGCTGAGCAAGCAGGGGGCATCGGGGGGGAGAGGTGCAGGCAAAGTCGCTGGAGCTGCAGCCCCCAGACGTACACCTGGCAGCTTGCACCTCCCTCCTCTCTCCCCGGGGTGGGGATTTTTCCTGCAAGGAGAGAAAAATCCGTTTCTCTCCGCTACCTACCTCATTAAAGCAGATGATGTGAATTTCCTTTGACAAGGCAGACTTGCAGAGTTAATCCTGTCTACAGTTTTAGGATAGCTGTCTCAAACTACCCCCAAAGAAGCAGGTTTGGGGGTGTCGTAGGCTGGAGCACCCGAAACTCACATCTTCACCCCCAATCTGTCTGATGTGAGAGCTCAGAGCTGGGGTCGAGCATTGGAGGTCTCTCCCGCACACTCTTCACAGGCACCTGTGGGCAGGCCACGCCTTCCCCCCCCCCCCGTCCCCACCCACACCCTGGTCTCCCCTCTTGTTCTCCACCAGTGACTCCACCCACCCCTGCCTGCTCTTTGTGCTGTCCTGGGAACTTCACGTGTCGCGGGTTCACTTGCTTTGCCCTGAGAGTGTCAGCTGGTGATGGATGGACCGGGAGAGAAGACAGGAAGTATGACAGGGTGGTACTTAGGCTGTTACCTGAGCGACCGTGAAGGAGTTGGGCCAGTGCCAGACGCCCGCGCCTCGCATCAGAATGCCCAGCTCAGTTCCCAGCACTGTCAGATTCGTCAGTGATCGGGGTCCTGCCGCCCACGGGAGAGACCTGGATGGGGTTCCTGCTTCTGTCTTTGATCCAGGGCTAGCACGAGTTGTTGCAGGCGTTTGGGGAATGAACTGGTGACGGAAACTCTGTGTGTGTGTGTGTGTGTGTGTGTGTGTGTGTGTGTGTGTCTGCCCCTCAAATACACAAACACGTGGGAGAGGGAGGGCCAGTGGTGCGATGGCCGGTGCCTCCGACTGCGGATTAGGAGGAGGAGAGCCGCTGTCTGTCTGCTTTGGGGTTTCCACTGGTGCTGCAGAGCCTGCTCGTTACCTCTTGCTGCTTTTACAGATTGCTACAAGCCCGTGGCTTAGAGCAACTGGGTTTATCATTATCCAGTCTGGACGCGAGAGGCCCCGCCTCATCCCACAGGCTGACAGCAAGCCGTGTGCGGCGTCTGTGGAGCTGTGTTCCCTCCCGAGCCTCAGGGGAGGCTGCTTCCTGGCCTCTCCCAGCTTCCGGAAGCTTCCTGCATTGCAGGTTCTTGACCTCACCCTCTGTTTGCAAAGCCTGCAATGCAACACCTTCTAATCCTCTCTCCGGCTCTGCTCTCCTGCCTCTCTCTCCTAAGGGGCCTTCCCTAGCTCATCCAGGCTAATCTTCTCACCCAACACCCCTCGGCCATCATCTCGGCAGAGTCACTTGGCCGCGTGTTTGTGGGTTGCAGAAGCTGGGATGCGGGCGTCCTTGCCCGTTACAAAGGACGCTGCTGTCAGAGTTTGTGTCGTCCTATGGAGTCCACACCAAGAGCTGGACACGTGAATGCAGGTGCCACATTTGTCTGAGATTCGGGATCGAGAATGACCGTAGAGGATCCAAAGAATAGAAATTGGGGCCAGGGTGAATCTCCTAAAGAGAGATTAGAGGAGCCAAGGCAGGGGTGCAGGGAGCAGGGGTGGGGCTCTGCTCGTGCTGACCGGAGAGTGAGTTGTCCTTCAGTCTGACCTTGGTAACGGCGCTATGGGGGAGGCAGGAGGCCCACGGCAGGGCGAGGAGAGGATGGAAGGTAAGAGGCAGAGAGAGCCCAGGCAGCTCCCTAAGGAGAGCGGTGCGGGTGGTGTTCTGGAGAGGGGCAGGCTCTGGGAGGAGGTTAACGGAGTTCACGCAGGGCAGGGTGCATGCTCCCCTGGGAGACCCCCACCCAGCGACTCTGAGGGAGCCTTGGGAAGTGGTCCGTGGCGCTCAGCGTCTAGCCAGACCTTGTGCATCCGGGACGGCAGATTGCCCTTCCTACTCTGCAGTGCGCGTGCGTCAGCGTGGCCCAGAAGGCCAAGAGGCTTGGGGGAAGCGGGGTGGTCTCTCCCAGGTTGGACGGGGCTTTCCTTAGGATGTGGTTGTTTGCGACCGTCTGAGGAGAAGGCTGGGCAGGTCTAGGAAGGGATGAGGAAGCTGTAGCAGAAGAACCACGGGTCGCACCAGGCGGCCCCCACACGCCCGAGACGCACAGCACCCAAGTCAGGCTGACCTGCAGAGCCAGCTCCTGACGCGTGCCGACACGTCTCCGCGGGGGTCCGTCTCGCACGCTCGGCTGGGTCGTAGGGGCCCTGGCGTGACAGCTTAGTCTGGAAGGCTTTGCTTTGAAGGTGGACGTGTGAAGACGGCCAGCGTTTGTCGGTCGGGAAGGACCAGCGGCTTGGGTTTTCCGCGCTGGGCTTTGTCTTGCTCTGAGCACCGAGGGCGTCCATGCACAGAACGGGGCTCTGAAGTCCTTTTCAGCCAGTGGTTTATTTCTTAGTATGTTTATGGTTGCTAAAAATTCAACTTATAACCTTTTAGAGTGCAACCTTTTGAAATGTGCATGGGCCACAATCCCTCAGATTTTCTGTGTCTTTCCTGAAGAAAGGTGATGGAAAACAGCAGCCCTGAACGGCTGGGAGAGCCGTACTGACTTAAACAGAACCCGGGGGCCGCCGCTGCGCACAGTGGGTGACCTGCTGCCTGCCGTGCCTGTACTCCCCACGTGCACCGGCTTGAATCCTGGCCGCTCCACTTCCAGTCCATCTCCATGGCAATGTGCCTGGGGAAGCACTGGAAGATGGCCCAAGTCCTTGAGCCCCTGCACACATGTGGGAGACCCGGATGGAGTTCCCAGCTCCTGGCTTCAGCCTGGCCCAGTCCTGGCCATTGTGACTGTTTGGGGGTAAACCAGTAGATGGAAGATCAATCTCCCTCCCTCTCTCTCTCTCTCTCTGTATCTCTCTCTCTCTCTGTAACTCTGCCTTTCAAATAAATAAATCATTTTTAAATCAATTAAAAATTTGAGTCTCACAGTTATACAAAATCCGTGACAAAAATAATACACTAGGAAAGATATTGGCAGCATAAATGTAGTTTCATAAAGAACTTTTACACATCAGCAAGCGAAAGATATTCAGAGCAAAGTAAAAGTGAGCCTAAATCAATTACAGAGAAAGTACAAATAATGGTTAAATAGGGGAAATACTCAAATTGATTTGTACCTAAAGAAATGCACATTCGAATGAGATTTTCTTCTGCATCTCTCAGAAGGGCAAAGACAAAAAGCACAATTCAGGGCTTCTGAGGCTTCGGGAAGGCGAGTGGATCCGTGCATAGCTTAAGGACTAGAAATGTGTGTGCCCTGTGTTGGAGCCTGGGGCAATATTGAACACATCGGGCTCAGCGATCCGTGTCAACGATTTTTCCTCAGAGTATCTAAGCTTTTGCAAGGTGTAGCAAAGGTACATTCGGTGCCGTGTGGTTATGATATTCTCTGAAGATAGGTTTTTTCCTGGAGTCATTTATTTTATTGGAAAGGTAGAGTTACAGAGAGAGAGAGAGACACAGAGAGGAGGTGGTTCCATCTGCTGGTCCACTCCCCAAATGGCTACAGCAGCCAGGGCAGGACCAGGCCAAAGCCAGGAGCCTGGAACTCATCCAGTTCTGCCTCGTGGGTGGCGGGACCTGAGGACTTGAACCGTCTTCTGCGGCTCTCTCAGGCGCATTAGCAGGGAGCTGGGTTGGAAGTGGAGCAGCTGAACTCCAGTCAGCACTCATGTGGGATGCTGGCGTCATCAGCGCTGCTTAACCTTGACACTGTGCCACGCCAGCCCCTGAGATGCGAGCATTGAATATTCGTGAAATGCCAGGAGCAGTGGTGGGTGCATGGCACAGAAGGGATCAGAAAATCTGGAAACAGACCCGTCCCTGCCCTCCCTTGTGGCTGAGGGCGGGTGGATGAATTGGCCCTGAGAGCCCCAGGCCCCCTTGGCGGCAGGAGTATCACACGGGGGGACACCTGCCCTATGCCTGGTGACACGGGGCAGGGAATACTCAGAGACCTTCCTGACGACGTCACGTCTCAGCCAAGAGGGCACCTGCACGCGTGGTCCCTTGAATCGGGTACCCCGGGAGCGATCCTATCGTGGTGTGGTCATCTCACCAGTGTTTCTGGGTGAAAGGGGACCTCCTCGGGGTCGTCTGCCTTCTGTTCTCACTGGCCTCGTGCTGCCTGGCGGCCTTCTGTCTGCAGCACCAGACTTTTCATCTTAAAGTCTCTAAGATCACTGACGGACATTTGGTGTATCATGTACCTGCACAGCAAACAGCTGCTTCATAAAGAGAAGAGGCGGTTTGGTCCAGGAGGCCGTGCAGGTGGGCTGGCCTGTGTGTCCTGTAGCTGGCGATCTCCCTCCTCCTGGGGCCCAGCACTCAGGGATCGCGCAGGGCCCAGGGTGTGTGACTACAGTGTTTCCTTCCGCAGGAAGCAGCTGACCCACATTTCCAGTGTGTAAAACCCCCTCCTAGAAACACGATTTCCAATTATCTGGTTCATTCTGGTAGGAAATAGACGTCTAAGTAGGATGTTCCCATTTAAGAGTTTCAAAAAAAAACATATGTTTCAAAAATATGACTAAACCTTCTTAGGGTCTTAGAGAAATTAAATCCTCCTATCTGAGCCCAACATTCTACATTGGAAATTCCTTTTGGAAAATCTGTTTTGCTTCTGTTCCTTGAGCTGCCGGTTCTTGGTCTTGTACGAAATGATCTCTCGGAGTCACGCATTTAATAGAAGTTGACTGACAAAAATTCTGAGGATGCACTTTTAATGGGTCAAAAGCTCTCGCATGCCAAGTGCTAAGCTTTTGTTAAATACCAGTCATTTGCTGGCGTATCAGGAGCATTGTTAAAGCTTTGTGAACTTCTGGAAAATATTGCTTTGCTTTTGTTCACTGAACTTGTTTTCTTTGAAAGCCCAGGCAGCTGGGGGTGGGGTGGGTGTCCCCAGGCACTCAGCTTGGGGGGTCCCCAGGCACTCAGCAGGGGAATGGGGCGGGGGTCCCCAAGCACTCAGCTGGGGGGCGGGGGTCCCCAGGGACTCAGCTGGGGGGCGGGGGTCCCCAGGGACTCAGCTGGGGGGCGGGGGTCCCCAGGGACTCAGCCGGGGGCTGCCTCTGCTGTACATCCTCTTCTGCCCTTGGCACAAGGACTGGGCAGGTCAGGACAGCACTCAGCCCCCTCCCCTGGCTTCTGGAAGCTCCTCTGCATCCAGGTCGTGGACCCTGACTTGGGTGTCACCAGAGGGAGACCCCGTCCCACCCTTTCCCTGGGGCTCCAGGCTTTGGAGCAGCGGGAGGGTGCAGCCCAGGACCCGGCTCCCTTCTCTCCCCCCTCCCTGCGGCCAGTCCCTTTCAGCCCCACACAGAGCCCGAGATGTTTCCCGGCGTGGGTAGGGGAGGGGGTCTCTGGGAAGAGGGGAGGACGGAGAAAGGGGAGGAGAGACCCCACAGCCGCTGCTTGCTGAGTCGGCGCCGTCCTAACTCCTCATCTAAGCCAAGCTTCCCAAGGGGACCTGTGGCTGTGCGTCTCAGGGGATGGTTGACTCGCACCTTCTGAGCCAGGTCCGAAGTGGGGCCTGAGGACTGTGTAGGCGAGGCACATGCCGCAGGCCAGGGTGCGGTGGACAAAGGGTGCTGCACTCCCAGGTCTGTGAAACAACCCACGGAGGGGCTGGTGGTTGGCGACCTGTGCCCTCCTCTCCTGTTGTGGTGCAAGGATCCCAGAGCCGCGCTGCCACTCTGTGGGTGAGGGGCCTTCACGCCCTTGGCCAGGGTGGGCCATGGGCAGGAAGACTCCGCAACGCCGCCCTCCCTCTCCACCCGGAAGCTCCCGCCAGGCGAGTCAGCCCCTGGGCCCGGGGCTGTGACTGCCAGAAGCCGTCCCCTTAAAGGAGGCTGGTGGGCCTGGCTTGGTCAGCGCCTTGTGCTTTGCTCTGCAGTCATAGCCACATTCCCCGTTGTCCCCTCTGCCACTCCCACCCGAGCTCATGCGTCCGTCCCACGTGGTTCTGATCCGACATGCAGAGATCCGTCTATGCAGATGTCTGGCGGCTGAAACAAGAGCACTGGGCCTGGGGGTGGTGCGGGCTTGTTTCTCCGTGACTGGATCATCATCTTTAGGCCATCTGTGACATGTGCGGGGAGCAAGCTCCCAGACCCGGGCATCCGACGTCTGCAGCTGTCTCCAGTGGGGCGGCTGCCCCTGCTGCCTTCCAAGACAGCCATTTTTGTGTTTCCCGAAAAAATGCTCTGTGCCCCCATTTTTGCTTAAGTCCTGGGCAGTAGGTGGGAATGGCCTTGCAGTGGGCTCTGGGCCCCCGGCCCGACACTGTTGCCATTGCTTTGTGACCTGGGAACTCCCTGTTGCGATGCCAGGGAGGCCAGAGAGTGATGTTCCCACCACACTGCTGTGAGCCCTGGGTCAGGCTGGGGTCTTTTGCCTGTTTGGCTGATAAGAGCTGAACCTGGTGTGTGCTGAAATCCCAGCTGGTTGTCAGACGGGCAGGCCAGACCAGCCTGCGGTTGAGGTCGGCCGCGTGCTTCCCCTGCCTGAACACTTGCTCGCTTTCCAAATCCGTGTGCTCAGCATGCCTGCCCCCCACCTCTCCCTCTGGGGCAGAGACATCTGGCTCCTGGCCTAGCGGGAAAAGCAGGCCGCTTCTCCAGATGGCGAGGCGAGACGTCGCACGGGCATGGAGCGCTTGCCTGCCCCGGGCAGCACGGGCTGGGTGAGCTCGCCCGGGTTTCTTCACAGCTCTGGATGTGTTTTCTTGCCGCCCCTGGAAAACTGTGCCGTGACCCTCTGTATTTGAAACTCTGACTGCTGGGTCGTAGTCCCTGGCGGCATCTGGTCTTTCTAGTCATTTCCCTTCCTCCTCCAGCTTTGTAACCTTAGGATGCAACATACAGAATACCCATCATGCAATTAGAAAGGCGAGCCACTCTGGACCACTCCCCCCCCAAGGGCGGGGCAAACTGCTCTAGACCACACCCCCTAGGGGGTGAGGCAAGCTGCTCTGGACCCCGCCCCCTCAAGGGCAGGACAAGCTGCTCTAGACCACACCCCTGGGGCAGGGCAAGCTGGTCTGGACCACGCCCCCTGGGGTGGGGCAAGCTGCTCTGATCCACGCCCCTGGGGCGGGGCAACTGTGAGTGTGGGACCAAGTGTGGGATGATTTTCAGGCCCCGAAGAGCAGCATTTGAGCCTCCGCCACCACAGGAGCCTCTTCTGAAGGCACTGGAAGGGAGGACGGGGCCTCAGCTCCCTCCTGAGGGCTTCCCTTCCTCCCTCTCACCCTAACCTGACCCACCGGCGGCTGGGGCTGGGGCCGGGGCTGTGACTGCCAGAAACCGTCCCCGTAAAGGAGGCTGGCAGGCCCGGCTTGGTCAGTGTCTTGTTGCCTGCGGCGGCAGCACCTGCCTGGGACTTACAGAAACTTCCAGAAATGCCCCTCCCTAGTCTGGAGGGCCAGCCCCCCACCCGTGTGGGAGACAGTGGACGGGAGACAAATGCCCGGACCAGGACACTGTGGCCCCTGAGCCGTGGTGGGCCAGGAAGGCAGGACACAGAAGGGCTGTGCAGGGGCCATGCGCTGGCCCCGTGAAGCAGTGGGGCTGCAGGCCTGCGTGGTTGGGAAGATGCTGCTGGACACGCCCTTGGGCCTCCCTGGGCTGCAGGGACTCCTCCATCCCCCATGCCTGCTCTTCCCTCTCCCGTCCTGGTGGCCCCACTTCTCCAGAAAGACCCTGTCTGGAAGCCGCAGGTCCAGCTTCAGGAAGGCAGGACAGGGCCCAGGTGAATGAAGAGCCCGGATGCTGGAGACGGTTCAGGGCGCGTTCCTCCCTCTCGGGGCCGCCCCTGCCCACCCAGCCCCTGCCTGGGCTGTGCAGGATAGTCGTGTGTTGGGGTTGCTAGAAACGGGGCAGTGCCAACCCTGGGGCTGGGGAAGGGGTGGGGCATAGGTCACCCTGAGACCCCCCCCCGGCTCTTGCCCACCCTCACCCAGCACCACACCCCCCAGGAGTGCACAGGCCTGGGGACAGCCCTCCCTGGACTGGTGACGGGGGTTGCACTCTGAGGGCACAGTGCTAGGTTCCAAGCCAGGCCGTGCCTTGTGCACGGCCCTAGAAGCCACCCTAGCTCTCTGAGGTCTTCCTCTTTAAAACTGAGAGTGCCCCATGGGATGCCGTGTGGGCTCCAGGCGGCAGGAATCAGCACGGGCCACGCACAGGCAGCGGCAGCCCACAGCGTAGCTTGCACAGAGAAGCCTCCATCCAGGGAGCCTTTGTGTCCTGAGCCCTTCGAACACAGCTGAGCATGAGAGAAGGCAGCAGGCGGAACTGCATCTGAGAACGCCTCCTAGGAAGCCCAGCCTGCGTGCAAGTGTGTAGGGAGGCCGGTGCCACTAGTGAAGCCGCACCCCTCCCTCCAGTTGTGTCCCATGCATCTGGAGGGCCTGTGAAACCTGTAGAGCGAGCGGCGGAGGCGGGACGAGGAACACGATTGGTTTGAAGAAAGCGTTTGCAGGAGCCTTGGCCTTGGCCGGCTGTGCCTTCCAACCCTCCCGGGAACCCAGGGACCATTAGCAAGGCCGATGAAGCAGCGGACAAGGGCCGCCTTCTTGGCCTTGCTGAAGCCATGGGAAATTGCCTGTTGCAAGTCTCACTTCCCAGGGAATTGGATTCCCTCCTGCAGGAAGGCTGAGGGCTCTCCGGAGAGGCAGAGAGGGCGCCTGTCCCGGTCTTATCTCCAGTCTCGGGGCTGTGAACGTGTGAAACGGCAGCTGCCGGCAGCCCCTGCTATCAGGCGCCATTCCTGAAGACTGGAGTCACTGCCGCCAGTGCTGTCTACGTTCTGGCCAGAGAACAAGATTCGAGCCTCGGGTGGAAGCTCTCGGTGCCTGTCGGCATCTCCAAGCTGGCCAGACCCACTGCGTGGCCCGTGATGAGTGTCACCCCCCAGCCTGGCAGCCGGCTCTCTGGACGGGGGACCCAGAACTCTGCTGTGCAGGGAGAGGTGGCAGCCTGCACTCCGACGCTCACCGGGGTCAGAAGCTGTGCCTTGTCCCCAGTTTCCAGATGAGGACACTGACTCACAGAGAGGCTAGGAGATCTTCCTGGAGAGACACAGCTAGGAACAGGGCCAGCGCTTACGAATGCACCAGCGTGCAGTTTCCCACGACGCCCCCAAGGCCAGTCGCCCCCAGGGGATGCTTTGGTATGAAGGGCGGTGCTGTGATGCAGACATTCCAGGCCTCTCTGCTTCCTGCAGAACCCGCAGGATGCCCCCTGCGGTCACTGACTGTGCCTTCCCTTCCTTAAAGAGTGGCAGCGTCCATGCATGGATCCCTGTGGTGCCACTGTTTCAGGCTGCGTGTGGGCATCCTCTCACTTCAGCAGGGGCTGGGCGCACAGACCGGCTGGGGAGGGGGCTGCGATGGCCAGTTGGGGCTACACCTGGTGGTCAGGACAAGGTGACTTCTTGGGATCCAGCCTGGCCTGAGGGTCTGTGACGGTTCAGTGACTTGGAGGACAGCATTGGCCTCGACAGCAGTGCCCACCTGTCACATTTAGCCGGTGACAGCTCCGGGCGTCTCCTTATCATGGCCCAGTTTCACTCACCTGGGCGATCACACTCTGGAGAGAATGAGGAGGGGCTTGGGGGAGAGGGTCTTCCAGCCCTGTGAGTCTCAGACAGATCTCAGCCCCTCCCCTCTGTGTTGAGTGCAAAGAGCAGCGACTTGCAGTAGCATTCTTCTTCCTCAAGTGAGGGAGAGGGGACAGATGGCAAGAGTTTATTTTAAGCATTTTAACCTTGTCCACATGTTACAACCTTATGAAGAGCAGAAACCCGTGTATATTAAAGTCGCCCACAGTTCAATAGCCTGAGCATAATAACTGTCATTTTTTGCGGCCCCTGCACGTCTCGTGTACAAGTGCGTTACAGCTCAATGTCAGCCTGACTTTGCATCCACTTACACTGTGTGCGTTTCAATTGCAGTAGGTGCCTGAAATGGTGGTGGTGGGGGGAGGCAAGAAGCCAGCAGGGACCTGGATGCTGCAGACTTGCATGTGGGTGGAGCATCTGGGTGGAGCGGCCCCGCCCCCATGCTCCCTGCGGTAAGGCTTTCACAGGCAGTCCTTTTCTAGGTGGAAATGGAACACCATCAGCATCTCAGAGCACAAAGAGCCCAAGGGGTGCCCAGGTTAGCCCACAGGAGTAAGGATGCTCACGAAGCTTGAGTTTCAAAGAAGGACTAACTTTTGATACGTAGCTCCCAAACAGTGCATTACACACACTTACACTGAGAATCACTGGCTGTGTATCTGATGTTGAGGTTTAACAGGGCACCCCGTTTATCCAGCCACCACCTCCAGACTCGACGAACCTGACGCAGCGTCCTTGTCTCAGGTGAGGTCTGGGGGACCCCAAGTCGGTGCACTGACCTCCGAGAGTGCGGCTGGGGCTTGGTGCCGAGGAGCACCCTGCACTCATGTCCCACCGCCCATGCTGCCCTGTACACAACAACTCCGCTCTTTGTTATTTAAGACCTTTCTTAACAGGTGCTTGCACTTCACTTTTTCGAAAAATCCAGTTCTGAACTTTTATTACACTTTGCAAATGAAGCTCTTAAAACTCTCAGCTTGGGGCCTGGCATTGTGCTGTGGCTTCCCATATGGGTGCCTGTTGGAGTCCCAGTTGCTCCACTTCTGATCCAGCTCCCTGCTAATGCGTCTGGGAAAACAGCAGGAGATGACCCAGGTGCTTGGTCCACTGCACCCTCGTGGGAGACCCAGAGGAAGCTCCTGACCCCTGACTTGAGTCTGGCCCAGCTCTGGCCATTGTGACCATTTGGGGAGTGAACCAGAGGACAGGCTTTCTCTCTCTTAACTCTGCCTTTTAAATAAACAAAATAAATATGTTTTAAAAATTCTCAACTTGACAAGATAGGAAACAATTTAAAAACCTTGAAAGGTGTATTGAGAAAAACAAGGCTTTAAAGAAACCAAGTGTATCATTACCAAAAAGAGACTTCTTCAGATAAAAATTAATAAAAGCCCCATGCTGCATAGAAAGATAATGCAGACAGTTCTGGTAATCTGGTCAGCCGGCCGAAAGCAAGCGCCAAACTGTCGCTCGTTTCTTACTGCTGGGATTTCACATTCGTCTCTTCTGGGTGGGTGGCTAACCCAGATGGACGATGGCAAGATGTTCCGTCGGCATTTCCTCTGCCCCGGGAGTGGCCGGTTCCCAGCCGGAGGACCGTTGCCATCTTGGGGGTTAGGGTTGTCCGGGCGCCCCCTCGGTAATGGAAGTTACGGCAGTGCCGACACTGAGGCGGCTGCTGACCCGGGGGCTCCTGTCCTGGATGTCCCTTCTCCTCTTCCCTGCCGTCCTCTCCAGGCTGTCTTTGGCAAGGAGCCGTACATACGCTGTCTCGCTCGTCCACCTCCTTCTCCTGCACCCTGGCTGTCGGTCCCTCCCGTGGCTTCTCCCCGCACAGGAGGGTGGGAACGTGTGGTCCACGCCCACAGGGTCTCCGCAGGCAGTGAGCCGGAGCCTTTGCCTGCCGTAGGGCCAGCCCAGTTGTAAGAGTACCAACTTGATCCCGTTCATGGTTGTTGGAGCCATGCAGAAGTCCCTGTGTGTTCCCCCATGGTTGGTGACTCGTGTGCTCTGTCCCCCAGGGAGGCCCGTCTGTGAGCTCCAGAAGGGGCTTGCTGCTGGGTCAGAGACTTCCTTATTGGCTTAATAAACTATTGCTCTGTTGCCATGGCATATCCAAGACTTACAAATCCTGTCTCCCCATGGCTTCTGCCTTATTTCCAGTCGTGCTGGTCTTGTTTTGACAACTATGAGCCAGGTAGACTCCCACTGATGGTCCAGTTCGGCAAAGCGTCCCTGTTCCTTTGCTGGGTGTTTGGCAGCTGGGATGCCAGTTAAGACACCTGTGTGCCACGTTGGCGTAGCTGCGCTCAGCTCCCAGCTCTGACTCCTGGTCCCAGCCTCCTGTGACTGCCTGTCCTGGAAGACAGCAGTGATGGCTCAGGTGCTTGGCTCTGTACCTCCCAGGGAGGGACCTGGATGGGGTTCCCAGCTCCTGGCTTCAGTCTGGCCCAGTCCTGGTCATCACAGGGGTTTGGGGAGCAAACCAGCAAACAGGAGGGGGGGGACACTCACTGGTTCTCTCTCTTGCTGTGTCCAGCAGGGCAGGGTGTCAGGTTGACCTGGGGTGGGTTACAATAAAGCAACGACTCGGATGAAGGACTTCAGTGTGGGGAGGCCAGGGGGCACTCTGTCTGAGACCAAGGGCGATGGCAGAGGCCCCAGGGTTCAGTTTTCCCGTTTTGTTATCAGCAGTGACATCATTGCTTAATCATAAACAATGTGCAGTTCTACAAGAGCAGGACCCTGTAACAGGAAGTTTAAGCACAAAGATAAGGAATAAGAAGTCTCGGTGTTTACAAGAAAGTAGAGGAAACCACGGGTTATACAGGATTTCTCAAAAACTAGTAACGAAGGCTGGCGCCGCGGCTCAACAGGCTAATCCTCCGCCTGCGGCGCCGGCACCCCGGGTTCTAGTCCCGGTTGGGCATCGTATTCTGTCCCGGTTGCCCCTCTTCCAGGCCAGCTCTCTGCTGTGGCCCAGGAGTGCAGTGGAGGATGGCCCAAGTGCTTGGGCCCTGCACCCCATGGGAGACCAGGAGGAAGCACCTGGCTCCTGGCTTCAGATCGGCACAGCACCAGCTGTAGCAGCCATTAGGGGGGTGAACCAACAGAAGGAAGACCTTTCTCTCTGTCTCTCTCTCACTGTCTAACTCTGCCTGTCAAAAAAAAAAAAAAAAAAAAACTAGTAACGAAGGTACGATCACAGCATGGAGAAACCCTAAAGGAAACAGGTGTTTGCCCAGAACGCAGCAAGCAGGAGAGAGCGCTGCCACTGCTGCGTCCCGGAGCCTAGGATGTCCTCATCTGCCTCTGCATCGCGGGGCTGAGCTTTGCCGGTCACACAACTGCCAGGCACCTCTGCAAACATGCCTGCAGCCGAGTGCAGGCCACGCCGCATTCTCCATCTCTCTCTCTCTCTCTCTCTCTCTCTCTCTCTCTCCCTCCCCCCCCTTCCCTCTCTCTCTCTCTCTCTCTCCCTCCCCCCCTTCCCTCTCTCTCTCCCTCTCTCTCCCTTGTTTCTCACCTCTTTCTGCCTCTCAGATGAGAAATAAGTCTGTATTTCTTATTTCCCCCTACAACCGACAATGATTTGTTGCTTGCCCAGAGTTGTCTCATGATTGCCACAGGAGAGCCTATGGCTGATGGGGATGCTAAAACTATGTAAATAGGTGGCGGTAACTTGGTGATTCCCCTCGACCTGTGAGTCGACTCTCACAGAACCCACCAGGTGAGCCCACCTGACAGGTAGACAGCCCAGCATGTCTGTTTCAGTTGGCAGCTGCTGGGTTGGATCGAAGTCGTTCAGCTGTGATGTCCTCACCAGACTCCTCTGAGCAGTTACAATACAGGAGCACAGTAATGCAGTTCAATGTATGGGCATCTCTTTCCTCTGCAAACCGTGAACTCTGCACAGCTCTGCCAATCTTAAACAATAAAGAAATAAATAATAAAGGGCCCTTAGCATGAGCGTTCAGAGCTAGAGGGATGAGTGTATCCAGATCAGCAAACGCCGCTCGCCTGCCCCTGGGAGGAGTGGCACGGGGAGCCGAGGCGATGGGGCTGCTGGGTGCCTGGTTTGGTCTGAGCAGAGGTTTGTGGAAGGAGATCGCTGGGACAGCTGTGCATGGTATCAAACAGCTGCAGCAGGCACTGACCGCCAAGAGCAGGCTCCGGCACAGCCAGGAGGGAAAAAAATCCCTGGGGTCTTGAAACTAGGGGTTTGTGCTGTTTTTATTCTTTTTCCTTTGAGAGAGACCTCCAAATAGCATGCACAGGAGGTCGTGCAACTGTGGAGCAAAGAGCATGGGCTGCCACGGCCTGCAACCCCCAATCTCATTTTTCTCACCTGTAGCGCTGGGGAGACCTGCAGATGGGACACAGTGTGTACTACACAGGGATGAAGCAGGTGTGGGAATACCTACCGCACCTGCTCTCACCCAGAGCCGGCACACATCTGACTCCGCAGCAGCCTCTCTCGTCCTAATGCCATGGGAGAAGTGGGCTGGGGTTTGCTTTCAGGTTCAGTCGGAGGTTGCAGGGGAGCGATGCTCGGAACAGCCGAGTGCAGGGCTGGATGGGCAGGCACGCCAGCCAGGCAGCTCCGTTCCTGCCGGCTCTCTTGCCCCATTTCCAGCTGCACTTGCACTGGTCCCCAGAATGCAGTTTCCTCATCTCTGCAGCTCTGGGGCTTCTCCCGGCCCCGTGCACCTGCGGGGGCCTCCATGCGGCTCTCAGATCCCAGAAGGCAGAGCAAGATGCTGTTTCCCATGTGTAAAATGGGAACAAGAAGCCCCCCCTTGGTCGGCAGCTGTGGGGTCAGTTGATTGCCGTCAGCTCCGTTTGCTCTGAAGCCTATAAAGCAAAACAAACCAAAACGAAACTTAAACTCCGCTTTTATATTCTGCTTCTACACAGTTAAAACAAATTCTCATTTTTTGCTATTAGAAAGCACTGCAGTTGATAAGGATCCAAAATCTTAGCAAATAAACAAGTTTCCCTGGTGCTGTATGAAGCTACATGGACCTAGGGCGTTTATTCTTGTAGAACCTATGAGATGGATTATTTATTCTCAGTAACCTTTGCTCTTTTCGGGCTAAGCTTTAGTTCATTTCGAAGATCACATGTAGGAGCTTCAAAAAGTTTGTAGAAAAATGGAATTAAGGGCCCGGCGCTGTGGCTCACTTGGCTAATCCTCCGCCCACGGCGCCAGCATCCCATATGGGCACCGGGTTCTAGTCCCAGTTGACTAGAACTTGACTCCTCTTCCAGGCCAGCCCTCTGCTGTGGCCCGGGAGTGCAGTGGAGGATGGCCCAGGTGCTTGGGCCCTGCACCCACATGGGAGACCAGGAGAAGCACCTGGCTCCTGGCTTCGGATCGGTGCAGCGCCCACTGTGGTGGCCACTGGAGGGGTGAACCAATGGAAAGAATGGAAAAAAGATCTCTCTCTCTCTCTCTCTTTCTCTCTCTCTCTCTGTAACTCTACCTGTCAAATAAATAAATAAAAAATCTTTTTAAAAAATGGAATTAAAAACATAAATGTATATTGGTGCTGGTGCAAAGTAGTATGGAATCCATGCATGATTTTTCTTTAATAGAAATTTCCCATGCACTTTTTAAAAAATATTTATTTGAAAGGCAGAGTTACAGAAAGAGGTAGAGACAGAGAGGTAGAGACAGAGAGAGAGGGGTCTTCCATCTGCTGGTTCACTCCCCAGATGGCCTCAATGGCTGGAGCTGTGCTGATCCAAAGCCAGGAGCCAGGAGATTCTTTCGGGTCTCCCACGTGGGCTCAGAGGCCCAAGGACTTGGGCCATCTTCCACTGCTATCCCAGGCCACATCAGAGAGCTGGAATGAAAGTGGAGCAGCCGGGACTAGAACTGGCACCCATATGAGATGCCAGCGCTGCCACGTGCCAGCCCCATTCTATGGACTTTTTGAAGATCCCTTGCAATTAGGGTGGCCTTTGAATATTAAAGTTTAGCCTTCTGTAGTTATTGGTAATATAAAAATGCATTAACTGTCAGCAGTCTTCTCCATTGCAAAGATACTGCCACTTACCAGTTCCGCCAGCTCATTCAGCCTCTCACTCGGTGTCCTTGTTATAACAGTTTATGAAACTCTCGTACTTGTAGTGCTTCTTGGCGTCTTGGCGAAAATCCCTGATTTTGAGCTCAGAGGCAGAAGAACCAGAGACTGAACAGTTCCCCATTAACTGTCACCTGGGATTTCAGACAACCCACGGCGTGTGGAAAGATCCCAGGGAGAAGGTACCAAGGGCCGCAGCCTCGGGGTGTGCATGTGGATGAGGACCTTGGCCCTCTCCGGGGGCCTCCCAAGAGTCATCTTTCAGAACATGGAGTCTTCTGGTTGGCCCCATGGCCATGTGCTCCCGTCTCCTGCTCAGGTCTCCCCCGTGGCCTGGCTGAGTCCCAAGGAGGGAGAAGGGACGCCCCCCACCTATGAAGCCCTCTGGGCTTTCGATACGTGCTTGGCATTCCCGGTGGTGGAGACGAGGGGCACCATGGATGACGGGCCAGTCTGAAGTAGCATCGGAAGCTGTGTGATACATTTCACGTGACAGTACAAGGGGAGAGGCCTGGTCTTGGAGGATAAGCCCTTTCCTACAGCTCTTGTGGCTGAACCAAAAGGCCCGTCTCAAGCTGTGATTGCCGTCCAGAGCGCTGATGGAACGCATCTTGTTAGAGGTGAAGTCGAGAGCCTTCCATCTTGCTGACAGTTGGGGAATGAATAGCTAAGCCCCCTCAAGCTGACTCATGCTTGCCCGGAGTTTGCTTTGTGATCTTTATGGGAATTATCGGAACCATGGAGGGGGCTTTACTGTTGCAGGAAAGACTGGAGCCCATCCCCATCAGCTGCAGCCGGGTTTCATCACACCAGCTCCACCAGTGTTTTGCACACAGCGGCTCTCACTTCCTGTGGGTTGGGTAAGGCCGAGGGTGCGTCCTTAGTGGGAGCAGTGAAAGCCATCCCCATTGTGATCTGGGGCGGCTCTCACCATCCTCTTTCTCATCACTCTGTCTGGAAAGGAGCAAGCTGTAGGACCCAGTGCTGTGGCACGCAGTAGGGTAATCTTCTGCTTCCAATATGGGCACCAGTTCGAGTCCTGGCTGCTCCTGTTCTGATCCAGCTCTCTGCTGTGGCCTGGGAAAGCAGTGGAAGATGGTCCACGGCCGTGGGCCCCTGCACCCGCGTGGGGGACCTGGAAGAAGCTCCTACTCCTGGCTTCAAGCTCTAGCCATTGCAGCCACTTGGGGAGTGAACCAGCTCATGGAGGACCTTTCTCTCTGTCTCTCCCTCTCACTGTCTGTAATTCCACCGCTCAAATAAATAAATAAATGAGAGGAAAGAGAAATGCAACATGGGATTGTCGCTGAGCCGAGGATGCCCTACCTCTCCTTCCTGCCAGGGTAGGTAGTGTCACTGCTGTGTCCCCCAGGGAGGCTGAGGGTCACACAGCCTAGAATGACAGGATGTGGTCAGATAAACGAGGGTCCTCCAAAGCCAGGTCCGGAGTTTGGACTGATGCTGGGGAGAGCAGGTGTCAGAGAAGGCTTTGAAGGAGGACAATGGCCCTGCAACTATTCCAGGCTGACCTCACAGGTGGGTGAGATGGAAAGAGGTAACAAGAGATCAGGGCACCAGCAGGAGAGCAGGGACTCCACGCAGCAGCCGTCATGGAAAGTGAGGCCCTGGGCTGGGCTGGGGGTCCCCTCGAGGGAGTTGGCAACTCCGGGGCCAGGAAGGGGTCCATACACAGCCACCTGCTCTCAACTTGGAGGCGGAGTTAGGAGCCCCAGCAGGATGTACTTCAAAACTCAATCGCTGTAAAAGAATATGGCAGATAAGTGAATCTTCCCACAACTGCTTCCAGACCCTCCAGAACTTTCTATCAGAACACAAGCTGGATCCTAGGCCCTCATGTACATTCCCAGAGAAAACCATGCATATACTGATAATATCTGAGTTCTGCAAGGAAAATCGTAGCAAATGTTTGTAGTGTGCAAAAATGTTTTGAAAGTCATGCATAATTTTTCACGATGAGCATATTCTATTAACATTTTGAAGAGTCTAGTGTGCATGGATGTGAAATTGTCTCTGTACCCAAATGAGCTTTCGATTCCATTCTTCCTGAACTTTCAGAAGGACGTTTGTATTAACCCACAGAAGCATCTCATAACCACCCTGCAAGTCGAAGTCTTTCCCTCCCCCAACTATTTTTTTTCTTTAAAGACTTATTTATTTATTTGAAAGGCAGAGTTACAGAGAGACAGAGGCAGAGGCAGAGAGAGAGAAAGGTTTTCCATCCACTGGTTCACTCCCCAGATGGCCACAATGGCCAGAACTGAGCTGATCTGAAGCCAGGAGCCAGGAGCTTCTTCCAGGTCTCCCACGCGATGCAGGGACCCAAGCACATGTGCCATCTTCTACCGCTTTCCCAGGCCACAGCAGGGAACTAGATAGGAAGAGGAGCAGTGGGGACTTGAACCGGCACCCAGATGGGAGCTGGCACTGGAGACAGCAGCTTTACCCACTACACCACAGCACCAGCCCCACTCCCATCTTACAGGCAGAGAAACAAGGAAGCGGGGAGCTGCCCAAGCCTCACAGCTCCCGGCAGACAGCACTGGGATGTGACTGCCTCACTTGTCATTCTGCATCTGGGCTTTCGGCTTTGCCACCATAGCTGGGAGCCACGCTGTTGGCCACAGGCTTGTGCTGTGTTGTTTCAGTGGCTGCAAAGATGCCACATGCTAAGTGAGCCCTCATTCGTCTATTACCAGGGTCTTACTGATGGCGTCTAGACTGTTTCCAGTCTTGGGATTTTAGCCAGGTTTCTGAAATGATTTAGTGGGTCACTTTGTTGCAGTGGATTTCTCAACAATGTTGCAGTGGATTTGGTTCTGAGAGGAGCAGCCTGGTGGGGGCAAGAGGCGCGGAGTCAACACACAGACCCCAGGAGTCGGGTGAAAGCAGGCTCGAGGCGAGCAGCCCGCAGACTCGTTTATTACAGTTGGAACCATGTCTTATGTAGCCAAGACCAGCCAATCTGGTCAAGGGGCGGTCTGTGCCCCAACCAATCACAGCCTGTTGCCAGGCAGGCTCCGTTGCCAGGTGGTTTTCAAAGTCGTTTCTGAGTAACTGACACTCGCTTGCCAGTGGCCACCTTGGCATGGCCTTCTCATCCCACCACATCACGTGATAGACTTCTGTAGACACCGTTCCTTTCTTTTTTTTTTAACTTTTATTTAATGAATATAAATTTCCAAAGTACAGTTTATGGATTACAATGCTTCCCCCCCGCCATAACCTCCCTCCTACCCGCAACCTCCCCTCTCCCCTTCCATTCACATCAAGATTCATTTTCAATTCTCTTTATATACAGAACACCGTTCCGTTCTCAAGAGTGGTTGGGAGAACTTGGTAAGCTGGTTGTCACGAAGCCTGGAAACCTGCTTTGCTTTGCACTCCCCATGTCCCTGAAGGTCAAGGCCAAGCAACAGGTGGTCCCCTGCTTAAATGGCAAACCATGCTGGGGCTCACCGTGGCTTTCTGCAGGGGAGCTGGTGGGAACATTGTAGCACACCTGCCTGAGGCCCGTGCCCGTGGCATCCCCGGGAGCCTTTGCAAGTAGCTTTGTCAACCACGGCAGTAATTAGCTGAGGTCACGTGGAGATTCAGAGGTAAGAATAAACACTTGTGTTATGTGGGCAGGTAGCTTAGCCTGTGTGCATTTCTATACTCAGCAATTATTCTGTAACCATCTAGAGGAAAAAAAAACTTTGTATTCAATGGGGAGCTTTTATGTATTTCAGTGACTTGGTAAATTCTAGCATATCATTTCACTAAGTCCCATTCATCGTTTTATTGAAAAGCAGAATAACAGACTGAGGGTGAGACAGAGATCCATCTTTCTTCCACTGACTCACTCCCAAAATGGCCACAGTGGCTGGAGCTGGCCTAGACCAAAGCCAGGATCCTTCCTGGTCTCCCACGTGGATGCCAGGGAGCCAAATACTGCTGTGTTCCCGGTCACATTAGCACTTGCAGGGAGCTGGATCAGAAGCAAAGCGTCCAGGACTCAAACCAGCACTCCCAGTGCAGCACCAGCATTACAGGCAACAGCGTAACCTGCTGTATCCCACCCCCCAACCCGCCCACGGCAATAAGTCCCATTTGAAGCAAATGCACGAACGAATTTTTGTCTTTTTAAGATTTATTTATTTATGTGAAAGAGTTACACAGAGAGAAAAGGAGAAGCAGAGAGAGGGAGAGAGAGGTAGGTCTTCCATCCGATCGTTCACTCCCCAACTGGCTGCAATGGCCGGAGCCACGCCAATCCAAAGCCAGGAGCCAGAAGCCTTGCCCGGGTCTCCCAGGTGGGTGCAGGGGCCCAAGGACTTGGACCATCTTCTAGTGCTTTCCCAGGCCATAGCACAGAGCTGGATCAGAAGAGAAGCAGCGGGGACTTGAACCAGCGCCCATATGGGATGCTGGCGCTACAGGCCAGGGCCTTAAACTGCTGCGCCACAGCGCCGGCCCCACAATTGAGTTTTAATTTGATTTTTCTGCCTGTCTCGTGGAGACACATTAGGATGTGTAAAATCCCACAAGTCTGTGGCATGTGCTGCTCTGAGATGTCCCGGTCTGTGGTTGGCCAGAGGAGGCGTTCTCCTTCAAAGACCAAAGCACGTGCACAGCACATCGCGTGCAGCCCATGATGGCCCAGGGAGAGCGGATCACCTGCATCGTTTGGTCGTCTGTAGAAGTCTGGTCTATAACACTTTGCCAGAATGCTAACATTTCCATCTTCAGTAGCTCTCCGAGCTCAGGCCTCCCCTAAAACGGCAGCTACAATCCTATTCCTGTTTATTGAGCACCTGTTATCTGCTCAGCATTCTGCTAGACACTGCAGAAATAAAAGTTGGTGTGAAAAGGTGAAAATGGGAGAGCTTTGTGGGGCTTTTGAGTGGGGAGAGGGGGGAGAGCAGCCCGGCACATTAAAGAGCTCCCTCCCACAACGCTGTGAATATAGTCAAAACCGCTGAATTGTACGATTTTAAAGGTGGATTTTATGGTATGTGAATTATATATCAGCGCTGCTGTTATTAAAAGGAAAAGATTACTCTGGCTGCCTGAGAGGCGGGTGCTGGGAGCCGGCTCGGGGTCCAAACGCAGCCGTAATTATTTGGTGTTGCAAGGAGAGAAACTCCTTCACCTGCTGCGGCAGCAAAGCTGAAGAGAATCGATCTCTCTCCAATCAGAGCTGCCCTTGTAATTAGGCTCAGAAGACTCCACACACTGCTGCTTCAGATGGACCCCTGCCGGCCGCTGAAAATGTTAGCACGGTGGGCAAAGCAAGAGAGAGACCTCACAGAGCACCAGAAGCCAGGGCAGCCCAGTTCCCCTCCCAGTGCGGGAACACAATGGATCGCTCCCAGAGAACAAGAACGGGAGCCCCACTTGACTCTCCATTGTGAATTCACGTTCACCTTTGCAGATCCGTTACCAAAAGACAAGCTGTGCTCACTCAGGATACGTGAGCCTTTATTTCCTGAAAATCAGAGGGGCGGGAAGCATGTATGTCTAAAATGTATTTTAAAAAAAATAGAAGATTTACTTATTTATCTGAAAGAGTGACAGAGAAAGAGGGAGAGATAGGGACAGAGATCGTCCGTTCGTTGACTCCACTCCCACAAAACCCACAACAACCATGGCTGGGCCAAGCCAAATTCAGGAGCCTGGAACTCCGTCTGTGTCTCCCACGAGCATGGCAGGGGCACAGGTACTGGGGCCATCACCCACCGCCTTCCCAGGTGCAGTAGCGGGGAGTTGGATGGGCAACAGAACAGCTGACATTCACACTGGCATCCCATCAGCTAGGCGGCTCCCCAGTGGAAAAGATGGGGTCTACTGGCAGAAAACGGGACAAAGTGCCCCCCAAGGAGCCCGTCAATGCCACTGTCCACCTTCTGTGGCCCCTCACCTAACAGAGCTTGCGTGGCTTTCTGCCTCCCATCAAGCTTCCCTAGGGTCTGGAGAAGCCCCAGCCCTGCCTCCACCCAGCCGCTGCTCTCCCCACTGTGCCTCCCAGAGGCAGGAGTCCTCCGCCCTTGCTCCAGTCCAGGTCTCACCTGGGCTCCCAGGTAACCCTCTGCTGTCTCAGTCCAGGCTCCCAGGCCAGTCACTGCAAACCTTCGTCTCCTCCATCACTGTCTCCCTGTGGCTTATTTCAGAAGAGACGCCCCCATGCCCTGTCCACCAGGGCAGCTTCCGTCGTGTTCTCCTGTGCTCACTGTACCCACTCCTCTGTGCTTTGTTCTGGCCCACCTGTGTGCTCGATGCTTCCATACAGGACTGGACTTCCGGGGACAGGGGACAGGGGACTCACATGGGCTGGCTCCCAGGGAGAGGGGTGGGCATTGCTGAATGGATGGGTTCCCTTTTTCAGGCCGGGGATCTGGGAGGATCAAAGAAAATGGTGTTTGCAAAGCACCCGGCACAGCGCCTGACACAAGGCAAAGCAGTCGTTGGCAGCAACTGTCTCTGTCCCTCTTTGTCGTGTGCTATTTCTGAGAGAATGAAATGCAGCCCATCAGGCAGAGTTAAAGAGAAGGACCCTCCCCCTGCCCACTGAGGGTCAACCGGGAAGAAGCCTACAGGCAGGGATGCACCTGGTGGACAGGGGAAAATGGGATGTTCCATGTTCTGTGCTTGATTGGACACTGGCCTCCAGAAAGCCTAAGAGTCAGACAGCAGCATCTGGGAAGATCCCAGTGGAGCTTTGTGCTTTGCACTCGGGGAACCGGTGAGTTCCTGCTGGCCGACGGTGCCCAGGAAGCTGGTGCTGGCTCAGGCAGTCAGATGCACCTGGAACATTTCCTGGGTCTGGGTTCCCACATCGGTCCCCAACATGTTTGGCTGTTGAGCTTCTTGCCAGGAGGAATGGGAGTTATTGCGAAGGCAAAGTCAAGACCTTGTTGCTTTCTAAAGACTTTGTCTCGGGTCCTCCATGGCTTCAACCTGCATCCGTGGAGTAATGCATCCTTTGTGCTGTCACTCTCTTTCCGAAGCCTTCTGAATAGGTGTGGACACCATGCGCTGAAGTGTGCGGATTGTTTTGCTAATCACGTGACTGTTGCCCCAGACTCTCCAGAGGCTGAAAATCTGACCGTTGGGGTTGTCACAGATGCCTGACCCATCATCCTGTTGTGGTTATTAGGATAGATCCTAATAGATTCCGTGGGACAATAGGACATTCCGGTGATTGATTTCTAATCATCGATTACTCTTAGGAATTCTGAAGAGCAGTCACTGCTTCCGACAGCTGTTGCTTTTGGGCCAAGACAAGAAAGGAACAGCACCATGGAGCAGATCATTTTCATGCATTGTTGTCAGTTTGGAGCGATTTACAGGCTCAGCGGAATTTTATACAAGTGTCTCAGAGAGGTTCACCCAGGGATGTGCCCATAATGAAGATTTCGGAGGCCGTGCGTCTCCCCGCCCTCTCCCTCAAGGAGTGAGCAGTCCACATTTCCTGAAAGTAGCCAGGAATCCACTGCGGGAGGGAACTGCACTCCCGCTTTGCTGGGCGGCTGGCTCGCTGCCACGGCTCCCAGCTGCCGATGGACAGCGCTGCTCTCGCCTTTAGAATTCCGCTTCTCCTTGCTTCCTTGCTCGCCTCTCTTTGACAGCCGTACAATGAGCAAGAGAAGAGTTCCATTAATTCTTGAAAAGAAACGTCCTGTCATCCGACAAGTCTCCCAGAATATTCTTATGACGAAGAGTTGGCGCATACTTGAGAAAAAGCTAGGCTTTTTCTAGCTTGTAGGCTAGGGGACACGATTACCCAGAAGGACGTGGAGGCGAGAGAAAACAACAGCCCTTGTTTTTCTTCACCCCCTCCCTGCTTTCCACGCAGGGTTCCGAAGGCTCCGATTCCGAGCCGTTCGCTCCCCAGGCGTCAGGGGCCTGCCTGCACTGCGGACACTGGGCAGCTCTGTTCTGCATCTTCGTGTGCTGTGAGCAGCTCCCCTCTTCTGTCCGTGTGTTCTGCTGCTTTGCCCCCCAGTAACTACCAGGAGGTACTTCAACAGTGTGTGGGAAAATGGAATTCAAAGATAAGTTTCCTTGGGCACAAACATTGTTTGAAATCCGTGTATGGTGTTTTTTTTTTTTTTTTTTTTTGCATAACACACCTTTTCTATGCGCTTTTTAAAAAACCCCATTTGCGTGCATTTCACAAAGTTTTACACTGAGATAAACTTATCTTTTAATTCTTGAACTTTCTAAGTGCCCTGTGTGTCAGGGATTTTCTGTTGATCGATCATCTACCTTTGAAAGCAAGCCTAGGGGCCTGCGTTGTGGTACAACAGGCTAAGCCGCTGCCTACAGCGCCAGCATCCCATATGGGCGCCGGTTCAAGCCCTGGCTGCTCCACTTCTGATCCAGCTCCCTGCTAATGTGCTTGAGAAAGCAGCCAAAGATGGCCAAGTGCGTGGGCCCTGCATCCGTGTGGGAGACCTGGAGGAAGCTCCTGTCCCTTTCTGTCTCTGTCTCCCTCTCTCTCCCTATAACTCTGCCTTTCTAATAAATAAATCTTAAAAAAGAAAAGATATATCCTAATTTCATTTATTTTTATCTTAACTTCATTAAGAATTCTATGTATGTTACATCTGTTTTCTCTCTCCTGCAATGATTTGATCTTTTACACAGTTGTATATGAATTTTCTTCTTTTGAGATATATTGTATTTATTTGAAAGCAGAGTAACAGAGGGAGAGAGAGAGACCAATCTACCGGTTCACTCCCTCAAGCGGCTGCAATAACTGTAGTTGGCCTTGGCCAAAGTCAAGAGCTCGGACCTCCATCCCGGTCTCCCACATGAGTGGCAGGGGCTGAAGCACGTGGGCATCTACTGCTGCTTTCCTGGGCACATCAGGCCCAGGCTGAGATCGGAAGCCGAGCAGCCAATCAAACGCACACTCTGAGACGGGGTGCTGGTGTCCCAGGCAGCCGTGCACCCTGGGCGTCACAGCCTGGGCCCTGCACTCGGAGTTTCACGTGCTCAGAGAGCTCTCCAGCCAACCAGGAGCCCTGATGAGGCCTGAGCAGCATTCCCTGAGCCTCGGAACCTCGAGAGGAGGGCAGCACACCGGGCCCCACCCAGCCCTCTCTGCACCCTCCAGGTTGGGAACACCAGAACTTTCTCCAGACATCGCCAATGGCCTCCGGAGGAAGTGTCACCCCAACTGAGAACGGCTGATTTAAAGTTAGGAACTTGTATGGCAACTTCTTAAATCCCCCGGCTCTTCCTTTCCTCATCTGTCAGTTGCTAGAAGTGTTTCTACCATCAGAGCAGCACAGGTCACACACACGCACACCATCCCGCGTATACAAAGCAATATTTTGGGGCTTGGCGCCGTGGCTCACTTGGCTAATCCTCCACCTGTGGTGCCGGCATCCCATATGGGTGCCGGGTTCTAGTCCCAACTGCTCCTCTTCCAGGCCAGCTCTCTGCTGTGGCCCGGGAGTGCGGTGGAGGATGGCCCAGGTGCTTGGGCCCTGAACCCCATGGGAGACCAGGAGGAGGCACCTGGCTCCTGGCTTTGGATCGGCGTAGCGCAGCTGTAGTGGCCATTTGGGGGGTGAACCAATGGAAGGAAGACCTTTCTCTCTGTCTCTCTCACTAACTCTATCTGTCAAATAAGTGTATATATATACATATATATATATATATGCAATATTTTAATCATCACTTCCTTTACGCGAAGCGTTATTATCAGGAGAAAATTGGAAATGCACTAGCGACTCAAATGCTGGCACGTTAAAGCGTGTAAGGCTTCTTGTGTATTTTTGTCATTCTCAAAACAATAAATTCTGGAATTTAATCTCTGATTCCAGAGGGATGGTGGTAAGGAGATGAGTGGAACAAGAATTGTTTGAGTAACCATTTAAATAAATAACAGCAGCTGTGATCTCAGCATCAGTAAATAATCTAGAAGAACAGAAACTTTGAAAGTTGCACAAAAATGTTGGCCACAGCAGCCCCGGTGTCTGAGCGACCGTTGCTGCCGGAGTAGTTGGAGCAGGGCCGGCTGCGTCTCCTTCGGAGCTCCGTGTCGATGGGCAGGGCCCTGGGCAAACCCGGGAGAGGGCACTGGAGGGCACGGGTGAGGGCTGAGCTCCCTCTGGAGCGATCTGTTGAGTGTGGTTTTCAGGGAGACACCAGATCTCCCTGTGATACGGCCAAGGTCATCATTTCCCACCCAGGAACTCATGTCCACTGCGCCAGTGGACGTGGACCACAGCGCTGTGTCTGCCGCGCCTTCCTCTCCAGCCCCAGCTCGGAAGGCGCCCACCCGAAACCATCTCCAGTTCACAGGCCGTAGCTTGGCTTTTATTCTTGTCTCTAGAGAACTGCAAGAGTCTTGAAGAAAGAGACCCACCTGCCATAGCCCACGTGGAACTTAGACTGTGGGTCTCCTGTCTTTCTCTTACTGTGGGTATTAGCCAGATAATCTTATCATCGCCTAGTACTGCTCTCAGGAGGCGCAGATAAACATCCCAGGCTAGAGAAATCCGGCACGTTTGACGGCAGATGTCTGGTGTGTTCTAGAAGTGAGTCTCGCCGTGTTGCTTGTGACTCGTGTGATACTCCGATCAACCTGGTTCCCCAGCTGAGCATTACCGAGTCGCCTCTTGGACTTTAATGCTTTTGTTTGAAAGTGGTTCCAACACTGGATTTGTGTTTCTTCCTGGACTAGGCAGGAGGGTGCCCCTGTGAGTATAATTTAATGAAATGCTGCTGTTGTGTGATCCAGGATCCGGGAGTCTCTCGGGGTCGGTATCTCCGATGTGTATGGCAAGTACTTTTTGAAAGGGTAAAAATGGAATTCACGTCCTTGTGCGGGTTCTAGACGTGTGGCTTTAGCTTGCATCAGGGTGATTTTTCTTGTGGTCTATTTCCCTAGGAGAGAGTTGATGACCTCATGGTGTCAGTTTTCTGAGACCCAGTGTTTGACTTCAGGTTAGGCATAGCTTTGCTGTATTTAGATGCAACTGGAAAAAAATGGTCTGCAGCCACATGAAGTCTTGCTGGGAAGACTGCATGACAGCCTCCCGATGAGATTCGTAGGCCATGATGTGGTTTTGTTATGAGTGTATGCACCAGTGAACATTATTAGAATTTACTCAGATACCAGTGATGTTTGAGCTATAAATAGGGTCATCTGGTCTTCAGAACATCTCAAATTTAAAAAGATTTCAACCCAAAACAATACAAGGGACTATGACCAGGAATGCTTTTCCCCCAGCAACAACATGCTGTGTGTATCCTAGGACTGCCAAAGAGAACCGTGAAGCAATACATGGGTAGAGATACACAGAGATACAAGAAGTTCACAAGATCTGAGACAAGAACCTTTAGCCTGGGTTTTGTCTTTCGTTTTTGGAAAATGCTCTTTGAGTGTGGGCTTGGCCTGTGGGAGCCCATCACGTTCAGGTGCTCCGTGGGAAAGGTCACACTGAATAAACTGATCCTGAGTCGGTGTGGGCAGACCCAAGCGTCTGAATGTGATCCCATCCATCCGGTGTTACAGCTGTCACTGACATTGAGTGCAGTCCTCAGCCATCCTGTGTAAAGTAAGTCCTTGTGATTAAACTTCAGGGGCGTGCCATCGACTGAATTACAGATGTTTTTCTGCTTCTTTTCTGTATAGTCAGAATTCTTTTGGGTGTCAGTGACAGAAAATCAAACTGCTTAAAGAAAGGTGTGAAGTTTTGTGCCACTTAGTGGGGCAGCAGGGGACAGCATGTGTCCGATGTGGCCAGGGCCAACGGCTCAGAGTGACGCCTAGACAGTGCCTCACGGCTGCACCGGAGGTCAGGGCAGCTTGGAACCCAGGGGAAGGTACCGTCTTTGCCTAGGGCGTGCCGCCAGGTCTCGTGCTGGTTTCCAGGTGGCCTGGCTCTCGTGCCACGCCCCTCCCTGAGCTGATCACCATGGCCAGGATCTGGGGGACTCCGGACAGACCTGCAGGTGCATCGGAGCTAGAACAGGGTGTGGGCGTGCTCCGGCGGAAGGCAGGAGGGGAGATGGAGATGATGGACAGGGTGGCCGCTGGAGGATAAAGAACAGGGTTGTGATGGAATGCAGCCTTCCAGGATAACCAGTTGTTTAAGCTCTACGGTACAGCAAGCTTTGTCCTGGGTGTGCCTACAAGTCAGGAGTGAAAGGACTACTTTCTGTGCCCACCTGTCAATGCCTTGAAATCTCTCTCTGCTCACTGATTTTAACTGAGTCATAATAATCGTATGTATTTGTGGGGTGCATTCTGCTAGTTCCACGTATGTGTACGATGTGTGATGATCAGATGAGCGTGATGGGCATAGCCCTCCTGAAATATCATTCGTGTTAGAAACCTCGTCTGCATATTTTGAGATATACAGCAAAGGGCACGGCATCTCATCTGCATTGAGCAGCAGCAGCTATATGGCTGGGCCTGCTGGTCAGCGAACGGTCCCATCAGCACAGTGAGCGCCGGGCTGCAGGTGCACAGGGCAGCACGGGAGGGCCGATAGCCTGGCCTCGGGGCCAGCTGAGGCTCTTCAGAGTGACATTGACTAAACCATGATGGAGGAGAGGACTTCTGCAGGGGACGGCCACCTGGGAGGCAGGCGTGTGCTTGCCAATGTGGGTGATACAGCACCTGACCCAAAGGGGCTTGGGCAGTGTAGACGTGGTGGCACAGCCATCCCGACAGAGATGGTGCCGAGCGGCTTGGTCGACTCCGCAGCTGGCTTCCTCTAGGCCTTTTGCAGACACAGGTGTGGGCTACCGTTCCAAGTGTCTCAGCCTCACCCTTCGGTGCCCAACAGTACCGAGAAGGAAACCACGTTTCCTCCCTGGCATTGTTCTTTTCATCAGGGAAGAAAGCCTTTTCCAGGAGGCTCCCCAGCAGACCCTTGGGCCAGGGTCCCAGGGAATGGGGTCTGCCTTTGTCAGCCCCAGGAGGCTCCCACCTCTGTGGGGGGGAGGAGCCGGCATAGAAGCTGGAGCTTCCCCAGCCACCCAGCCTGGGTGACCTCCCCAGGGCACTGGGATCCCCAAATCTGACTTCTTGTAAGAGCACCTGGGCTGCAAGAAGTAAGCTCACTCCACAGCAGACCCGCTCCCAAGAGAGGACGGGGGCACAGCTCCACCCCTGGGGTCTCACCCTCGCCTCCCCCAAAGTGGGGAGACCGTTTTGTGCCACCCAGCAGCATCTGAGGAGTGTGTGGGAGCAGAAGGGAAACTGTAGCTGGAGACGGATTTGCTTGGATCCCCTGAGACAGGCAAGGGGCGTCCCGGGTCATGCTGGTGACCACGCTTCGCTGTCTAAGCGTCCAGTGGCTCTCCAGGAAAGCCCTCGTGGTGCCTTGCTACGCGCACCCGCACGGTTTCTCTCCGACTTCTGCGTTTCCGCGTGTTTGTGTTTCTATGTCCCCTCACAAAGAACGTCTGAAATCTGTAAAACATAATTGTTCTTGGCCGAAGCACCCACATTCCGTCCAGGAACTCCACTCTGCTTGCTTCCATAAAGCAAAGCTAAGATGTCTGTTGCAGTATTTACCTTAAATGTGATTTCTGTTACAGCCGAACCGCAACGTCTTTCCTCCCTCCAGCTGTAATTCTTCTGAAAAACGCCGGTCGGACGGCACCGGGCACGTGGATGTGCCTCAGGTTCAGCCGCGTCCCGGTTCCTGCAGAAACTCGCTGCCGGGGTTCCTGTGGGTTAATGAAATCCACACTCTTGTTCACGCGGGGATCCAGAAGTCCCATTTAGAAAGAAATACTCTGCATGGGTCTTCTTTCCTTTCTTTCTTATTTTTTTTTTTTTTGAGATTGTATTTATTTATTTGAGAGGCAGAGTTAGAGAGAGAGAGAAGGAGAAACAGAGAAAAAGGCCTTCCATCTGCTGGTTCACTCCTCTTACATGGCCAAAATGGCCAGAACTGGGCTGATCTGAGGCCAGGAGCCAGGAGTTCCTTCCAGGTCTCACATGTGGGTGCAGGGACCCAAGGACGTGGGCATCTTCTACTGCTTTCCCAGGCCACAGCAGAGAGCTGGATTGGAAGTGGAGCAGCCGGGACACAAACCAGTACCTATATGGGATGCCAGCAACACAGGTGAAGGCACCTGCCCTCCTCCCCTCTCCTCTCCCCTCCCCTCCCTCTCCCCTCCCCTCCCTCTCCCCTCCCCTCCCCTCCCTCTCCTCTCCTCTCCTCTCCTCCCTCTCCTCTCCTCCCCTCCCCTCCCCTCCCCTCCCCTCCCCTCCCCTCCCCTCCCCTCCCCTCCCCTCCCCTCCCCTCTCCTCTCCTCTCCTCTCCTCTCCTCTCCTCTCCTCTCCTCTCCTCTCCTCTCCTCTCCTCTCCTCTCTTAGCCATATGGCCGGTGCCCTACCGTCACGCCGCCATCCCTGATCCAAGCTGGGTACTTTTGAGCACCGGAACTTCCTGAGAAGCCGGTAGAGAAGCAGAGTTTGCGCCCAGTTCTCCCAGGCCCTGCCACCTGCGGGCACGCGGCATCAACGGTCATCTTGCACGGAGCCCTGCTTTTGTGTCCAGGGGTTTCAGGGCTGAGCCTCAGGTTAGCGGAGTGTGAACGCAGGAGCTGAGAGCCGCCCGGGGCTGTGACCTGCAGTCGGTCCCCTGGGGCCCTGCACCTCTGTGGATGACGAGGACCCCTGTGACGCGGGGCTTTCTGCTCTTGGCCCTGACAAATGGCTGTCGCTGGCTGCTGGGAGTAGCTTGTCGCTTCGGTTGCTGCTTTTGCCTTGGAGTTCATCTGTCATGTTGCTCTCGTGGTTGTCTTCAATGTGTAATTTTGAGAGGAAGTTTAAAAAAATATCTCCCCTCCACTGTGGCAGTTACTGTGGCTGGAAATGACTTCTATTTTGTTCAGGTTTAAAGAGAGAGAGAGAGGAAAAAAAAGAATATTTGGTGTTTCAAACCCTCGGATTACAGGGTGGACTCCTGGGGACGGAGGAGGAAGATTTGCAGACTTGGGAATGGCATTGCCGAGTCTTAAATTTATACAAAATTACAGCTGAGTGAATTTAAGGGTGTGCCAAAGAGGTAAAATGGCCAATAATCAGAAAGCCCCAAATCTGGAATCAATTAACTGAAAACAAATTGACTGACAATTACCGCAAGCCCTGTCTGTTCCCGAAGGTCTTGAAATAGAGCAAGAGCCCCCGCAGGTGCAAGGCTGGGGGCCTCTGTGCCTCCCACCCTGAGCTGGGGCTCCGGCCACAGGCCACAGAGCAGGGGCGGCCTCACTCACCCCGCCGCTGGACGCTCTGAGTCCCGTGGTACATTGCGAGCATGGGCGCATTACTCAGGGCGAGGGCCACTTGTTGCCTCCTGGATGCCCGTTCAGGCGATCAGAAAGCTGCTGCACACAAGCCGCCTCCACAGCTGGCCTCCCCAAAGGGGAGCTCTCGGGCCCATGGAGCCAGCGCCTCCCCTGTGGTCTCTGCAGCCTCACCATGTCGGGGTGCTTCCCTTTCTGCACGGAGCTGGGGAGCGCCCAGGTCTTGTGCGTGTGTTCCAAGAACGGTTCCCCGGCCCTGTGGAGACGGCCACCTGCTTCCCTGGCGACTCCACCCTGGGCTGCCCCCCGCTCTGCCTTGAACGGCTCCCGGGACATCAGTTTCCGGGGGCTGAGGAACAAAGCTCTGTGAGCTGGGAGGGTGAACGCAGCAGAAACATGTCCCGTCAGAGCTCCACGGGCCAGGAGCACAGAGTCGAGGGCCTGAGCCCTCCCGTCGGGCCATGGTCCCGCTGACGACACTAGGGCGGGGCCCCTCCTGGCCTCTCGCAGCCCCTGGGGCTTGCGGGTGTCCCGCAGTGTCCTTGGCCTCAGCAGGCCTGTCCCTGGCCTCTGTCCTGGGTCCCTGCTTCTAGCGTGACATTCTCTGAGTCCGTGTCCAGACTGCCCCTGCTTGCAAGCCCGCCTTTCTCTGTCCTTGGTCATCTCTGCAAAGGCCCCGTGTCCAAGTCAGGGCAGAATCAGCTCCCAGAGGTTAGAGGCTGCACAGGTGTTTCAGGGGGACACAGCTCAACCCCAAGAGCCACCTCCTCCCGGGTCAAACTTGGCTTTTCCTGTCTGTCTGTGGCTTTAACATCTGGCCTGTGGATGCCATTCTGACACTCCAGATGGATGCTCCGCCCCCTTCCCAGTCTGGCCAAGCCTACAGGCCATGTCCAGAACATTCCACATGCATCCAGCACGCGTGCGTCTTTGCTCACGGCATCCTTGTTGTGTTGAATGCACCGTTGCCATCCTACCCTCCATCACTCACTCACACACACACACACACACACACAGACATACAGACACATAGACATACACACATACACATACATACACACACACACAAACACACAGACCCATACAAACACACACACATATACACACAGGCACAGACACAACGCACACACACACATATACACAGAGGCGCACAGGCACAGACACAATGCACACACACACAGACACACATATACACAGAGGCGCACAGGCACAGACACACACACAACACACACAGAGTCCCAGAAGCTCTCCAAGGCCCTTCTCAGAGCCGCTCTTGGCTGTCTCTCTGGTCGGGGGACCCCTCCTCTCTGCACTCCTGGGGGCTTGCAGCTCGCTGCCCAGTGCTTCCCTGACACTGTAGCCGCTGTCGCTGTGAGCACCAGCGCTTGGGGAGTGCTGGCAGAGCCCGGGGGGCTGGGCCCGTGGCACCTGGCCCTGGTTAGGTCCCACAGCAGCACCGCAGCCTGGGTCCTGCTGTATCTGGTACTGTGAGAGGTGAGTGCCTGTCCCGAATCTCACAGACTGGGGCCAGTGTTGCCATGCAGCTGGTTAAGCCACCTGCTGCGATGTCGGATCCCATGTGAGTACCGGTTTGAGTCCCAGCAGCTCCACTTCCCATCCAACTCTCTGCTAATGTACCTAGGAAGGCAGCAGAAAATGGCCCAAGTGCTTGGGCCCCTGTACCCATGAGGGAGACCACAGATGGAGTCCAGGCTCCAGACGTCAGCCTGGCCCAGCTCAGTCATTGCAGCCATTTGGGGGGTGAACCCAGAGATGAAAGAGCTCTCCTTCCCTCCTTCCCTCCCTCCCTCTCTCTCTCTAACTCTGCTTCTCAAATAAAATAAATCTTTTTTAAAAAATAAAATATCACACACTAGCGAGAGATGGAGACAGGAGTTGCACTCATTTTTCTGATGCCAGAATTCTGGTTTTTAGCTTCCACTGTCCCTGGTTGCTCTTTGGATTCATTTCCATAATTAGCGCGTGGACTTCCCAAGCTCTGAGGCATCCGGAAGCTCCCGGTCCCGTCTGAGGATCAGCGTCGTGGTGACTAACGTGCGGCTCATCTGGTCTTCAGACTTTCCGGGACGTCTGAAACCTGTGGGTTCACTGAAGACTCAGGAAGTCTGGCATCCCTCCTGCTCTCTCCCAGTCTCTCCACCCCGCCCAGGTCCTGCGTGAGCTGCAGTCCGCCCAGCCATGGCAGCTCGCCCCGTCCCACCGCGTGATGTGGCCCAGGTTGGACCCTGTGTGGGAGCCCCAGTTAGTCAAATGACAAGTGACAGATGGGACTGTCAGGGCTCGTCTTTCAGGCAAGAATGGCCTTGAAACCAGGTTCTGAGTGCTGTCCTGCCCACTGGTGACGGGTTGTGTAGACCACAGCGTGTGAGAGACCCAGCAGGAATCACAAGTACCCCACTGAGTGCCTGCATTTTGTGCTAGGATTGGCCTGTAGAAATTTTGCTTCTCTTAGCACATTGTTTGACCAAAGAGCAAAACTTTGATCAAAGAGTCACTTCCTGTGTTCGTAGAATAAAGCTTATTCCTTGTTCTAAGATCACCCTCAACCTCAATGAGCTAAAGAGGAAGAGGGATGTAGTGTGCTTGAATAGACTGAATTGACTTGAATTCATCTCATGGTTGAATTATCAGAGATTATTATTGACATGGAGGGGAACTTGAGATTAATCTATTTTGTTTCTATAAAATTAAGTGAGGGGCAGACTTCGGCATAGTGGTTAAGATGCTACTTAGAACGCCCTGCTCAGAGCGCCCTGGGGGTTAGCAGGGGATGGCTCCAGTGCTTGGCTCCCCGCCACCCACATGGGCAACCAGGGTGGAGCTCCCAGCTCTTGTTCCTGGTTTTGACCTGGCTTAGGCTCATCGGTTGCAGACATTCGGGAAACAACAAAAAAAGCATGTTGGTCGGACACCAGGAAGGGCTGTGCTGTTGACAAGGCCTGAGTTGTGGTCGGCATGAGAGAGGTGAATTGTCTGCCCTCAGGCCCAGACAGCCCCTGCGCCGCACGCGGATCTGAGACTGGAACGCAGGCCTTGTCAGCCGGTCACTGAGCCCTGCTCGACCCAGAGGTGGGGTGCGGACAGTCTGCCAGCGGCCTCGGGCTGCACCGTCCTCCGAGCCCTTGACATCGCCTCTCTTGCCCTCAACTGCGCTGTCCAAATCACCCGCCGTTTGGTAAGAGTGAGCGAACCGGCGTCTCGACTGAATCTCAGCCCTGGTTCCCGGAGCCCCCAGACACGCAGGTCAGCAGGGAGGGGTGTAACTGGGAGTCTCAGGCCTGCTCCCCAGCGCTGCCGCCCCCCGCTTTGATATCAGACACACAGTAATAAAGCAGGATGCAGTCTGCATTGGGAAAAGCCGTTTCTTCCCTCTTGAAAAATGTTCTCCTCTTGTCTCCCCACAGCTGGGAGCTTCGAATGGGAATAAACCGCCAGGAATTCGGCCGTAACACTATATTCATAAATACGCATGAAATTCGGTGGGGTTGACATAAAAATAGCACAGGAAGCGCGCACTCTCGGGTTTAAGGCCAGACCTGGGGATGGAGACTGAGCCTGTTTCTAGTGGGTTATCCATTTGCTTTGCAAGGACGGGTGCCAGGCGCCCAGCCCGGAGGGGAAGGTGTGGGCAGAGACCCCCAGACCCGCCGCCTTCAGGCCCGGAAACAGAAGCGACAGGATCAGCGTTCCGCCGCACGTTCCCCCACCGCAAACCACACGGCAGATTCCTCCACACCGAACATCTGGCCTCTCCGGATGGCTTCCTTTTAGGGGTGGGGACAGGTCCGGCTGGGGGGCTGGGGGTGGGGTGGGGGAATTCATGTGCTGGGGCCTTCCTGGCCCTTCCCCATCACCTGACTTTGCATCCATCCCCGCACCGGTGCCAGGGCTGAGATGACGTCTCTGAAATGTGTCTGGAGAGCCTGGAGCATCTGCCGGGGCGACTCCCCCCCGTGCTGCCCCCTCTCTGCAGAGTCTGGCCAGGGAGGGCTGCAGACCCCTCCGAGGGTCTGCCCCTCGTCACAGCCATCAGCCTGTCTTTGCGCTTCCCCAGGGTGTTTGGCCCAGCAGTTAAAATGCTCGCGTCGCACATAGGAGTATCTGGGTTTGAGTCCCAGCTCCGGTCCCGGTTCCAGCTTCCTGCCAGTGTGCACAGGAGCTGGGTCCCTTCATGGTCAAGGGAGAGACCTGGATTGGGTTCCTGGCTCCGGGCCCAGACCTGGCTGTTGTAGGCATTTAAGGTGAACCAGCAAATGGAAGATAATTCTGTGTGTCTCTGTCCCTCTCTTTCTTTCTCTGCCTCTTAAATAATTTTTAAAATATTTGTTTACTAGAAAGGCAGAGTTACAGAGTGGCAGAAACAGAAAGAGAGAGAGAGAGAGAGAGAGGTCTTCCATCTGCTGGCTCACCCCCCAGATGGCCACAACAGCCAGAGCTGGACCTATCCGAAGCCAGGATCCAGGAGCTTCTTCCGGGTCTCCCACATGGATGCAGGGGCCCAAGGACTTGGGGCATCCTCCACTGCTTTCCCAGTGCATTAGCCGGGAGCTGGATCAGAAGTGGAGCAGCCGGGACTCAAACTGGCACCCATCTGGGATGCCGGCACTTCTGGCGGTGGCTTTACCCTGCTACGCCACAGCGCCAGCCACTTAAATAACTGTTTGAAGTATTTTCAATGCTGCCTCGCACATGCGATGCTTCATTTATGTCTTCATGGTCTTGTGAGTCGGTGGTGTTGGGAACTCTTGATGTGAGAGTGTGAACGGACAGCACACTGCAGTCTAGTCCCACAGCCTGTGGAAGGCAGCGGCACCTCCCATAGAGAGGCCGGGGTCTTACGGTGCCCACCCTCTCCCCTGGGTGCTCAGGGAGCTCTCCTGCCTCTGGTCCACTGTGTCCTCCCCACCACACCTAAAGGACCCCTCTGCCAGCAGCTGCGCTCTCACTCAGTGCGCAAGCCGGTGTGTGCCCTCCCCTTGCCGTGTTCACAGCCTCCAGCCTCCCCAGCCCTGCACAGGAGGCTGCCGCTGGTTCCAATGGAGGGGGCACCCCTGGAGGCAGCGGGGTCTTCATCCTCCTCCGTCCTCAAATCAACCAGACACCTGCTTCCAGTCAGGTCTTCCCCGGGGCCACCCCAGTCCGCCTGCTTGTATCCGCGTGCGGATGCTCTGCTCCTTAGCTCCAGGTTCTGGGAGCGTCCGAGCAGTGATCTAGGCCAGCGTCCCTGCGTGAGGACATCACCCCAGCAAGTGCCCTGCTCTCCCTGGCACCGTCAGGCTGTTTGCCTCTGCCCTGGGCCACTCCGGGCAGCACGATCATGCTCTGAAATCCCTCGTAGTCAGCGGGAGAACTCCTGGGCTGCCCTCTCACCGCCCACTCTCGCTCCCGTTTAGAGCAACACTCGGTGGCTTCTCTCTGGTCCTTGATGTCCCTGTCCCTTTCCCTGTCCTCTGTTGCTCCCAGGGTTTTACCAGAGCTTGTTAGGTCACCCGCGATCCCTGAGCTGCTCGATCCGGAAGTCCCTGCTCAGTCCCGGCCTCCCTTGACCCCCACTCAGAGAAGTTTTCTTCGCGTGGCTTCCTGATTCTTCTGCCACCTCCTGGATGCCCTCCCTCACTCACTGACCTCACCGCATCTCCCCACTCACCCCCATGTCCGCAAGCTGCTGACCCCCAGGCTGCCCTCCAGGGCCCCGCTGAGCATCGCCACTTCCGTAGGCGAAAGTCACCTGGAATTCACTGACGCAACACGGAATTCGTCACTCCTGCACAAGCGCCTGCTGTGCCCCAACCTTCTCCCTCTCCAAATAAGGCCATTCCGTCTCCAGGGCCAACATCCTGGGGTCATTGCTGATATATGTTTTTTTCATTCCTTTCACACCCCATGAGCAGTCCAACAGTGAATTCTATCAGGCTGGTCTAATATGAGGGGTCTTCAAACACTTGATGAAAAATGCACATTATGAAAAAAAAAGTGCATGCATTTCGATGAATTTTGTGCCAAAATGAACTTGATTTTAATTCCATTCTTGCACAAACTTTTTGAAGCACTCGTGTGCTTGTACTCACGGCACCCGTCCTGAGCTGAGCTTCGAGCCTCACTTCCCGCAGCTCTCGGGCTCCTCCCACTCGGCAGCCAGCGCCACCCTGCACCCTGTGCATTGCCACCCTCCCCGCCTCAGCCACGAGGTCCTGGTGCCTCCCGCTCCACTCAGAGCAAAGTCAAGGTCGTAGATGTCCTTCAGCCCGTGGCTAGAGGTTACCATGCAGGAGAGGGTATCCCTGTTCCCACAGCAGAAAAGCAACACTCCCCCGTCTCTCCTTCCTCTCCAATTTCCTTTATTTACCCACCTTCCCAATTGCAATTGGCACACCCCAGTGACAGTCATGTTACTTATCGATCTGTTGTCAATCCCTGGAATCATACCCAAGGCATGGCAGGTGCTCAACTCGTGCGTATTTTGAAAGGGATCAACCAAGGTCCAGGTTCTGAATTATCTGCTGGCACAGTGGTTTGTAAATGCCAAAGTCAGGGTCCTCATGCGGAAGCCAGAGCGCTCGTTGGGGCTGCTCTCTCTGTCCTGGGATCCTGCACAGCCTAAGGTGGGTTCCTTTAGTTCCCATCCCTGAGAACCTCCTGGTGCTCGTCCTGTCTCCCCGTCGCTCCCCTTGGGACTCCCGTGCCGATTGTGCTTCCTCTTGCAGCCCCGGGAGTGAAGCAGCTGCCACCCGGGGCTTCGCTGCCATGGCTCCTGCATCTCTGTGGTGCACTCTCGGGCCTTCAGTGACGAAGCCCTGGAGTTCCTTCCTCTGCCCAACCCCTCCCCCCACTCCGGTCTCCCAGGTTCCAGGCACTGGCCTCAGCCTCGGCAGTTCGCCACCAGAACCTGTGCAAGAGAGGCTCTGCCCATCCCGGCCAGCAGGTGCAGTACCCGGGCCCTGGCCAACCGGCCTTGCATCAGAGCACCTGTGCCGCCATGGTCTCATCTGCCCTGCGCTCACCCTGCCGGGTCTGTGCCTCCTCCTCTCGGATGTAGGTGCCGTGGCAGCTTTCTCCCTGTCTCTCTTCCTCCCAACCTCCCGCCACAGCGACTCCCCCCGAGGCTGGGGGCTGGAACTCACCTGGCTCCAGGGCCTCTGCAGTCTGCCCCCTCCTAGTGCTCCACTTCCCCAGCGTCTCAGGAAAGAGTTGCCTCTTCCTCTGGGAGTTTTTACTTTAAGTGGACGTTTGTCAAGCCCAGGCCCCCAGAAAACACAGAAAGGAAAGGAGAGGAACCCTCAGTGTGTGTCATCTCACCCATCAGCAGCTAGCAGGAGTCAGCTGGCCAGTGACAATGAGCCATGCCTTTGAGCAGGCCAGCTCGCTCTGACGCATCGGCGGGACTGAGTTGATGAGCTCATCTCCATGCCCTTCCAGCCACGCCAGCTCCAACTCATTACTGTGCGCCATGTGGCACCTGGCGTGGCACCTGTGCCTAGGGAGGTCATTGAGTTTGTCGGCATTGCTCAGAGACTGCGTGCTTGTTAGTCACATGTAAACAAGCTACGTCGAGGCAGGCGTTCCGAAGGCTGAAAGGACGACTCGCACAGGATGAGCAGCCACGCGCCAGAGGTTTCTCCGAGTGCAGTTCCCTGGGGAGGCAGTTGGCGGAGGGGCAACGCCGGCTCAGAGAGGAAGGGCACCCACCCACCCAGAGCATCAGACAGGGTGGGTCCGTGTCCCTCGGGGCTGTGAAGCTGTGACCACAGGGTCACCCTTGCCACCCAACAGAAACCACTTGTGGTTTACCAGTCTTACACAAACCAGTGTCAGACGCAACAGGACCCAGGCCCCGATCAGTAGCAAATAGTAAATCAAGCCACTTGGCATGTCCTCCACGTCGGGTCCGGCCGTATCGCTGCCGAGGGGCCGGTAATAACCGTCTCGGGGTCTGCAGGCCTCACAGCCCCGCCACGATTCTCAGTCTGCCATAGGCAGCACGCAACTTACAGAAAAGTGAGAGGGAGAAGCCTGACCCCTGCCCCACTCAGCACCCTGAACCCTGGCAGGCTCAGGAGAGGCCACTCTGGTCTGACTTTGAAGTCGTTCCTAGAGACATTTTTATCTTTTCTCCAAGATTTGCATCATTTTTCTCAACAGTTTCATGGATTCTCACCTTTAAGATATCCGCTTTCAAGAGTTTGTCTGTAAATAGAGCAACAAACAGAAAATTAAGTAACGCTCTCCAGGAATTCAGCACTGTTTAAGACTGATACACAGTTCATGCATATCTCTAAAAATTTATGTTAATTGACATAAAAGCTGCATGCATGTGTCATGCATGTGTTTTGAAACATGTACACATTGTGGAACAGCTCAGTGGAGTAGTGAGTTCACATGCATGCATCGTTTCATTCACTTTTGTGATAAGAACACTTAATCTACTCGCTGAGCAGTTTGCAAGAATGCAATACCTTATTGTCAACTAGCGTCACCACATCTTAAAAATAGGTGATTTGAACGGGGTCCCCCCGGCTGACTGGCATTTGCGTCCTTTTACCAATGTCCCCCATGCCACCACCCCCCTACTCTCCCCACCCCTGGCCACCGCCACCTCCAGCCCTTTGTAAACTACCCCCTCCTCTCACTCCTGTGAGTTCAGCTTTCTCATGTTCCTCGTGTGCATGAGAGCAGCACTTGGGACTGCTGGGTGGCCAGCACAGCTCTTCCGTGTCGCATGCTGCCTCAGCGTCAAGCCACAAGGTTAGCAGATCCCACCTCACTGCCATGGGCATGGAAGGCCAGCTGGCGGGAACAATCCTGGGGATACGGGCCATCTGGTGTCCACTTCAAACAAGAGGATGTCCGCGCTGTTGTGTGTGGCTTCAGGAGGCCGGCAGACGTGCCGGGAAGGGTGTTCATTTGAAGGTCAGACATTGGAGGTGGACTCTGAAACTCGTCAAGAGTGTTCTGATCCAGTGGGCTGAATGAGTGTGGCTCAGTTGAGTGCTCTTGGCTTTGTGGTTTACTTTGCGTGTCATTCGGATGTCTGCTTTGATGGGGCTAAGTGCTCTAAGCTTGCAGGCGTATGCTTATTTTATGCCTGCCTGCATTTAAGTAATAGAGTAAAAACAATTTCGGTTGACATTGGAGGTCTCCGAGAATGAATCTGTGTCACATGTTTTATCTGTCACTGGCTCCATCAGAGTCCCCTGATCTCCACCGAGACAGGCTGACAGCTTCCAGAATGCCTTCTCCTCCGAGTGCGTGACCTTCGCATGAGGTGTCTGTGACGGCTGCCAGGGAGCAGGAGCCATCGAGCGGCTGAAACTGGGTCACTCCGGCTTGGAGCCGACGCTCGCTCCCATCTGCACATCATCTTGCAGATTGCTTTGTTCACCACCCTCCCCTGATAAGCACCGAGAGTGGTGATTGAAGAGACGCACCGATTCCCAAATCTCTCGGACCGGACAACAGCAGCCCCCCCTTTTTCCAAATCACCCCCTGCACCTTGGTTTCTCATGTACGTAAAACCAGGCATCGATGCCGCTGTCCTTGCTTTGTCCTTTGGAACAAGCCCCTTCTCTGGTTTCACGGATGAGCTTTCTTTGGTGCCGTTTTATTCGGCAGGATAAATTAATCCACCAGTGTGTTTCTCTAATGGATTTAATCTGTGGCAGGAATCAAATAGATTGATCCTGCAATGCTGTCAGATTCCAGACTTTGTCTCCTGGAACCGTTACTTGGTTGTGTTCACTGCATACATTTTGAGTGTTTCTGCCTCCTGTGGAATTTCGTGGTAGAGACCCACGGCTCTAGGCCACTCGAGATAAGGGCCTTTGAGAAGGACCAGTCACATGCTGAAATGGCCTCCAGCATATTTGCTCCCCTTCCCTCCTCATCCTCCCTGTGCAGGGTGATGAGCATCGTTTTGTCCTCACCTGGCCCTGGGGGGTTGAGGCCCGCCTGCTGTCCTCCTGTTCCTGTCCTACAGGTGCCTGGGGAAAGGGAGGTGGCCGGTCAGGACCTGAACTAACCCTGTCCGGGTGGGGCTCTTGGGCTCCCCACTGGTGTTTCTGGGCTTGCTTTTCCCACAGTGTCATTGTCAGGACGAGGCACAGACCCGAGCGATAGCAATGACTGATGGGCGGAGGCCAGCGGACAGGTCACTGAGGTCTGAAGTTGCCCACATGCTTAGCTTTCAATAAAACCATGTGCTATGAGGTTGAACTCCAGTGCCGATTCCCCTGATTCCAACCCAGAAAGTGCTGTGTGGAACAGGATACACCATTTGCCATTTCGTCATAAAAACTGGGCTACTTGAGTCTAAATCAATCCTAGTTAGGAGACGGGTATAGCAGAGAATGTTTAAGCGTGAAATCTGGGTGGGATTAATGAGCTCTGCGTCGTATTGAAAATCGGAGATCACTTTACCAGACTTGTGACCTCTCTGTAGAGAATCCCTTCCTTGTGTAGAGATATCAGTAGCATCCGTGGTAGGCACAGGTGTGGCGCCATCTCAGCGTGGCTGGAGGGAAAGACGTGAAGGCGTGGACATGGTTTTGCAGCGTCTCCCTTACCTGGGCGCTCAGTGCCAGTCGCTGTGGCCTGGGACGGGGAAGAACAGGGACCGTGGGGGAGAGAGTGGATGTCACAGGAGGCTGAAATGCAGAGCCCCAGTCCTGGTCCGCATCTGGTCTCTACTTCTTGGCTCACGAGTCCCAGTGGTGATAGAGAAACTTTTAAAGAGAAGCAAGAGAAGCAGAAGGATAGCCATAATGGAAGCAGATTCCATGAGCTGGGTCATCGTATTACACAGCCGTTTATTAAGGACACGTTTCCGATGCCAATGTGAGTGTTGGCCACAGTCCTCGCTGATAGATTCTTCCACAGTGACATGGAAATTGTCCTAACACCCCTGTGCTTGGAATTCAAAACATCCTCTCCTGGATGCCTTTTTCCATCAGTCCGTCCATTTGCGAAGCTCCTGCGGCACCTGCTGTGTGGCTCTTCCAGAGCAGCTGTTGGTAGTGCCTGAGCGGGACGAAGCCCCTCCCCACCCTGCTCTTGCTCTTGGCGCATCGGGCGGTTGTGCGGGAGCAGGGGAGAGGCCGGGAAATCGCAGTGAAGAGAAGTCTGAGTGTGGAGTGGGCGTGTAGCCGAGCAGCTAAGACCCGCGTCCCGTCTCAGAGGCCTGCGCTGGTTCCTGGCTCCAGCTCCCAGCTAATGAAGACCCTTGAGGCAGTGGCGATGGCCCCAGTGCTTGGGCTTCTGCCACCCATGCGGGAGACCTGGTTTGAATTCTTGAATTCTTGGCTCCTGGCTTCAGTCTAGGTCCAACCCCAGCTGTTACAGGCATTAGGGGAATGAACTGATAGATAGGCTGTATCTCCCCTTCCCTCCCCTTTCCTCTCCTCCTCTCCCCCCTCCCTCCCTCCTTCTCTTCCTCTCTTTGTCTCTCAGATAAACACATTTTTTTAAAAATTGGGGGACCGCCATCGTGGTATAATGGGTTAAGCCGCCACCTGAGAGGCCAGCACCCCATATGGGTGCCAGTTCGTGCCCCTGCTGCTCCACTTCTGACCCAGCTCTCTGTAAATGGCCTGGGCAAGCAGCAGAGGATGGCCCAAATGCTTGGCCCCTGCCACCCACATGGGCGATCCAGAAGAAGAGTCTCGTGCCTGGCTTTGGCCTGGTTTGGGTTTGGCTGTGGCAGCCATTTTAGGAGTGAACCAGCAGATGCAAACTCTGTCTCTGTTTCTCCTTCTCTCTCTCTAACTCTGATTTTCAAATAAATATTTTTTTAATATTTTTGAGTATAGAATAAATGTTGCAACGTAAACGAAGAAACTGCCTTGCTGGGGACCCCACCTTCCCGGGAACGCGAGCCTCACCTCTAGGTTGTTTTTCTGGAGGGCGAGGAGACGACCAGGCAGGAAGCCAAGCGCCCCCGTGTGAACCTGCCGTGGCCGAGCCAGGGGGCACAGTGGGAGACACGGAGCCCTGGCTCCTGTCAGTCCCAGTGCACGCACTGTGCAGTGAGCGGCCTCTTCCGGAGACAACGTCAACCCGCTGTGTCCTGAGAGACCAGACCGAGGGCAGTTCAGACGGGGGAGGCGCCTAGGGAGCAGGACCCCCCTCTGGCCTGCCAGGCCACCTCTGCTGAGCCCATGGCGGTGGGTTCATCCCCACCACCATCAACGCTGGCCTTGGAGCCCCCTCTGGCCCTCCAAACCCTGCTCCCCTCCTCTGCTCCACATGTGGGGTGCATCTCGCAGCCCCATTGCTTCTGGAAACTTCTCAAAGCAGCATCCGAGTTTTCACTCTTATATCTACGTACGCCACCCCCAGCACCATAGGAGGGTCTCGGGAAGAGATCAAGAATTCAGTAAATGTCCATGGAATAAGCGAGTGCATGCAGGATAATAACTCAGAGTGACGATTTTCGTGTTGTTGACAAATCCAGGGCCTTGTTAAGGAAACTCCATGTGCGTTGTCGGTAGAATGTGCTCTCGGAGCCCGGGCCCTTCTGTTAGGTTTCTGCTGTCCCTTGGATCCTGCAGGGCAGCTCTGTGCTGTCACAGGAGCCTGACCCTCTGTGTCGGAGTTCCGAGCGCACCGTGCACTTTCCTGGCACGCATCGGCGCCTCTGAGTGGACGTGGCCCTGCGAGGGGTGCACGGGGAGCTGGCCAGCCTGCCGAGAGGGCAGCCCGTCAGGCCTGCTTCTGCTGCGCACGCTGGCCGGCCAGTGGTCACTCAGGGGTGTGTACCATCGCCAGCAGCATTGCGGCTGTATTTCAGCCTTGATTTGTTTCCCTACTCACGTGCTGTGAATGTCATCTGAGGGATCATAAATGCTCCACGGCTGTCAGAGAGAAACAGACAAACAGACGTTGTGTACGTAGCAGACCGATGGTCACTGACCAGGCCACGCAGATAAAGGCAGGAACGTGTCCCAGTCTCCCAGTGATCTCAGCTCCTTCCAAGCCAGCAGCGGGACCTGCAGCCATGCATGTCAGAGCATTGCCAGCGCGGGGCTGGTCATTGACTACGTGAAGGGCTGGCTCATTTCTAGGTGAGGCAGTTGAACAAAGCTGCAGTTCAGCAAATAAGAAGTGCAGATGGAATCCTAGACTCTGGCTCTGGCTCTCCCCTTCCTCTATGGTTTTCTTTGATTTCCTGATCCCATTGGTCTTTCGTTGCCTTACACCACGCCTGACACTTAGGATACACATAATTCAAGTGTCCTGGATGACTGGGTAGAGGAGCGGCCAGATGTGTGGGTGGATGGCTGGAAGGTTGGGCGGCTGGCTGGCCGGCTGGGCGATGATGCGTGGATACTACACCGACATAAAATCCTGGTGAACTGAGGAGAGATGGGTGCCGTGTTACTGTCCATCAGCATCACTCCTGGGATTATTCCGGAGGCTGAAACCATGATCAAAATCCATGTGTAGCACAATCCGCTTTTATAGTCGCTGTGTACTTTACTAGCGCTGATTTACCGAGCCAGCGTAGCCTTGCCCCAGGAGTCGTAACCGCTGGGAAAATGATCAGGCTGAACGCAGTATCCAGAATTTTCTCCTTCAGATGGCAGTTGTGCCTCTTTCTCTTCCGGAATGCTCTTGGCCGGCTGGTAAATAACGCCAGTGTATTTAAGACCATGGCAGTGACGGTGACCCCTGCAGGAGCACTCCGGTGCCGTGGAGGGAGGTGGAAACCAGCGAAATCGCAGGCGCACTCTTCATTAACTTTCTCTCTAAGCAGCTTCTTTGTACATGATGAGGTTTTATAATTGAGTAGGGAAATGGATCAATAACTTCCAATGCAAAGCAAATGAACACTTCATAAATATTCATATGAGGAAAATGAGGTGCTCTGCCTCTTGGTTTTAAATCCTTTTGGAGCAAGTGCTAACAGAGCCTGGATTTAAATTCTTGGAGGGATACAGGGTGTGTGTGGGGGGGGTGAGATGTGTTGTAGGAATTCTCAAGCTCGCATTTACATTCAGAGTCTCCATTTCTCTTCCACTTAACATTTCCATTTTCTTTGTCACGGGTGTGTAGTTGGTGTCCCTCAGCACCCACGGACTGACACCCACTCCCCACCACCCCCCAGGGCCACGATTCTTGGGGTCGCTGGCTGCTGAGTCCTGCTGGGAGCACAATGCTCAGTTCTCGACCTTGAGCCCTGTGGTCAGGAAGCTGAGATTCAGCCCTTGGGAGGCAGTGACCACGAGAACATTCTTGACCTTACGAGGTGATGACCGTGGGAACATTACAAGCACCCATCTTTGTGTGTGTACATTAGGGCCATAACTGGGCCCGGACGTGTGGGCAGGGTGTTAGGGTGTTTTAAACGGAGCCTGGGATCCTGTGATCATCTCAGACCGTTTCCACTCTTCCCGTCACACTTATGGATTGTACTGGTTTTATTTAGATAGATACTTTAGGAAGCTTCATTGAAAGATTATTTCTCTTTGAAGAATAATTAGCGTTTTACACATTTCTCAAAAAAAAAAAGAGCGAGAGAGAACTGATGACTCTGAAGGCCACGCAGAGAACTCAGGGTACGTCTATGAGCAGCCGTCACTACACCTGCCCCCCAGCCCTCTCCACCTACCTGGTCACAGCTGACAGCTTCCTCTCGCGAGCTCTGCCTGTCTCATGTCAATTGCTGTCCCAGCGGCTGTCACACATTGTTGACATTGCGGCTGGAAGGTCCCGGAGTGCGTGGACCCTGGTCTCATTCATCCTTACGTCCCCTGTACCCAGCCTGGCATGTGTGTGCACTCAGTGTGGATTGAATTAATGAACAGATTCACTCAAGATCCTCCCCCCCAACACTGAACACAATCAGAACACAGAGTCCCCATGATTCCATAACGTCTCTGTCAGCATTCGACAGTTATGACCCATTTTTCCTGACAAAGCCTGAATATTTCCAGATCGCTTCTGCTCTCCCTGGGATGGGCCTTGTGGGTTTTATCGCAGAGTGGTCTTTTCTGCCGTCAATGGGGGCTGTAGAAACCTGGGCTGATTCTGACGGATCAGGCCAGCTCACCCCGAGGCCAGGGTGCAGAGAAAGGGTGCCGGTGGACTGTGCCTCGAGAAGACTGATGACAAAACCAGGAGAGCAGAACAGAAAGGAGCCAGCAGAGAACCCAGACTGCAGGCACCGGAACTCGCAGGAGCTGCAGCAGCCAGCGCCAAGTAACGGCAGAGTGGGAGAGAGCCCTGCCAAACCCACGGCTTTATCAGGACGCAGCCGACCCTGGTGGGAGAGGTGGGCGGTTCCCACACGCCTAACGCCTGGAATCCAGGCTGCCCGCGGGGGCGTGGGTGGCCGGAAGCCGTGTTTTCCGGTCTTTGCATTTCCATACTTGCAAGAGCCTTCTTCCTGAGGCTGTCTGGCTTCATCTTTTTAAAAACTTCATTTATTGTATTTTTGAAAGTCAGAGAGACAGGCAGAGAGAGGGGTCTCTCTCCAAATGCCATGCACGGGGTCTCTCTCCAAATGCCATGCGCAGGTCTCTCTCCAAATGCCTGCGGCAGCCGAGGCCGGGTCACACGTGAAGCTGGCCGTCAGGAACCCAACGTGGGTCTCCCACGCGAGTCCTGGGGCCCCAAGAACTTGAGCCATCCCTGCAGCCCTCGTTAGCAGGGAACAGGCGTGGGGAGCAGGGCTGGGACTCGAACCCAGGCACCCGATGTGGAATGCGGGCATCCCAAACAGCGTCTTCACTGTTGAGCCAAATGCCGGCCCCTAGTTTCATCTTTTAGTCTTCTGTGTGCTTGTGCGTGTGTGTGTGTTTTCTCTATCTGTTTTTGTTCTGTTCTGGTACTTTCAATATCATAAAAGAAAGGGTAGGAAACAATTACTTTTATAAGCAAACAAGGAAATGCATTGGTTTTAAGAAACAGACTGACAACTTGTGTAAGTTTTCAATTGCTGGTTACAGAGCTGTCTTGAATATGTTTACTAAGAAACCTTCCACTGAGGACTGGGATAAGCAGAAGGGAAATATAAATAGCTCTCGCTGTTTTCTCACGTTTGATTGATACAGACTGTAGGTATAACACTGTCTTTGTTGCATGAACACCACTTGGGACTCGCACCGCGTCACCGTGGGCCACGTTCATCGGCTCTTAGCTCTCAGTCCATCAATACACCGCTGGTTTGTGCTCTTGACTCTTTGAGACTGTGTTTATTTTCTACCCAAGAGCAACAATGCTGCTAATATCGAAAAGACTTCTGGATGGCCGTGATGTTTGACTTGTCAATGAAGGAAACACAAAAGCTCTCCCCACTAGTAAAAAAAAAATCCAAAATTAGAGACAAAAATTACATTCAATTTGAGGTCCCTGACTGCTGTTAAATCAACACACAGGGATTTGTCCTCGCGGAGCTGAATGGGATGCTTCTGTCCAGCCCCCTCTGTCCACGTGCAAACCCCACTTTCCTTTTCCACCACAAATGTAGTGACACGGAAGGCCTGGCTCCAGCGGCAGCCGAGTTCCCAATCTTTGCTGCCTGGAATGAGGTGGGTGTAGGGTGACTCCCTGTGCCATTAATTCTTTGGACTTCACAGTCACTCTCTGTTTCTTGTTTGCTTTCGGCTCTATATCTGGGTCCTCCCCAAGCCTCCTTCCCATTTTCAGAAAGCAAAATGTTCTTGGCTTCTGTCTTTTTTAAAATATTTTTTACAGATTAACTTTTATTTTATTTGAAAGGCAAAGTTACAGAAAGGCAGGGGGGACAGAAAGAGATCTTCCACCCACCAGTTCACTCCCCAAATTGCATTGCTCAGGGCTGGGCCAAGCTGAAGCCAGGAGCCTGGGTCTGCATCCAGATCTCCCACGTGGGTGGCAGGGGTCCAGATACTTGGGCCATCTTCCACTGCTTTCCCACATGCATTAGCAGGGAGCTGATTGGAAGGAGAGCAATCGGGACTCGAACCTGCGCTCTTACGGGAACTTCACCCACTGTGCCAAGACAACAACCCCCGCCCTTGGTATTGTAAATAACCCAGGCGAAGAAAACAAGGGGCTGGTACGCCCACGTCTGAGCAGGAAGCCGTGGGACAGTTCTGCAGTCAGACTCGCCAAGCCCCCTCTGCACTTTCAGGCTGTGAGCCACGGGGTTGGAAACAAGTCACATGATCTCTTTGGACTTAGTTGTCTCTTCTGCAAATCGGCCAGAATCCCGGGGCCTTTGACAGTGTGCTCACAAAATATTAACGCCCTCCATGGCATGTCACTGGGCCTCGACGGATGGCGGCCGTTGTCCGCGTTCCCGTCGGTAATTATCAGTGTGTTCCACGTTGCCCCCGCGTAGCGCCTGTGTGACCCTGTTCTTTATTTACAATCTGATGCTTCTCAGCATTTTCTTGACAACCTGGGCTCCCCCTTCACGAGAGGCTCGCGCAAGGGTTTCTCCTTATGCTCCTGCAGCGGTGGAAGCCGGACGTGGGCCCCACGTGCGTTGTGACAGCAGGACACACGACGGGTTCTGCGCCTCTGTGCAGGTGGAAAGTCTCTTGTTAAAGTCTACGGGGCCTCCGTCCTGCCTCCACTGTGTAACAGAGTACCAGGGGCAGGGCCGCTGGCAGAGAAAAGAGGTGCCCGTGCCCGCACGTGTGCAGGCTCCGTGTGGCTGTGGCGAGGGCCTCGTGGTGGAGGGCAGCCCAGGGGCAGGAGGACGTCCCCAGACAGGAATCCATAGAGGCTGGACAGTGGCAGTGGCCAGACTTGCTTATTCCCCTGTAGCAATCCTGTCTTGACAAGCCATGCAGGGTTCCCTGAAAACAACCTTGACCGCTTGGAGGGCAGTGCCTTCCGTGACCTGAAGGCCCCCCCAGCCCCTCCACCCTAAAAGGTCCCACCACAGTGAGAATCCAGCCTCCAAGGCCTGAGCCGCTTCCAGACCCCGGTCGAGCCCTGATCGGAGGGGCAGAGTCCCAGCTGATCCTCTGTGCCAATGCTTTTGTCGTCCCCTCCCCCCAGGTCGGCCACCCCTCAGTGGACAGAGCTGCCCAGTGGAGCGGCACCCCCCATGTTTCCATGCTTCAGGGAACTAGGAGAGCTTTGGTTAGGAAATGGGTGCTTTTTCTAACTTGCTTTGAGGTCGTCTTTTTTTTTTTAAGATTTATTTATTTATTTGAAAATCAGAATTCCACAGAAAGAGAAGGAGAGGCAAAGAGAGAGAGAGAGAGAGAGAGGGAGGGAGGGAGGGAGGGAAGGAGGGAGGGAGGGAGGGAGGGAGGTCGGTCTTCCATCCATTGGTTCACTCCCCAGATGGCTGCAACAGCCAGAGCTGAGCTGATCCGAAGCCAGGAGCCAGGAGCTCCTTCCAGGTCTCCCACGTGGGTGCAGGGGTCCAGGGACTTGGGCCATCTTCTACTGCTTTCCCAGGCCACAGCAGAGCTGGATGGGAAGTAGAGCAACCGGGTTTCAAACCCGCGCCTATATGGGATTCCGGCACTGTAGGTGGAGGCTTTACCCCCTATGCCACAGCGCTGGCCCCTAGGGTCACTATTTTTAGACTGAAGGGCGGTGTGTGAGTTACACTACCATGGCCTATAGAGGCCCCGTGTCAGCCTGTGAAGCACAAATGACACAGAAGGCGCCCACGCAGGCCTTGTGCCCACTCAGCACAGATGCACAGCGGCCCTGCACGTGGCCCAGCTCCCGGGGGCGGCACCTCTCCAGGGCAACTCCTGGGTCCGCGCTGCATCTTGTGTGTCATCAGCTTCACCCGCCATCTTTCGGGAACACCCTGGTGTCCTGTGTCAGTGAATCTCCTAAGAGACCGGTGATGCCTGATGCCCCCGTGAAGGAAGGCGCCTTGGCCTTGGGCAGTGGGCAGGGCGTCCTCGCCTCTCTGGAGCTGGGAGCCTCCGTGCACGGGCGCCAGGGCCAGGCCAGGGCCAGGGCGGCCTGCAGTGCCTTTGCCCCCACGGCTTTTGTTGCGGGAGTCACGAGAAGATTCCAGCTTGGCGGGGGCTCGCTCCTCAGTTGTTATCGGCGCTCAGTGACCGCGCTGGACAAACTCAGCACGTGGCCTGTTTTGTTTCAGTTGTGGATCGGGTCTGTGATGCTGGGCCTGAGGACTGTGTGGCTTAGCTCCCATGCAAGATCTGGGGCCACAGCGGGAGGGCGCGAGGACAGGTGTCCCCTTAGGTGTCCAGCACACAGAGTGTCGCTTCCATCACCCGGGTTGGGAGCGCCCCTGCAGGGCCCCTGTTGCCCACAGGGGGAGCACAGCATTCTCTCTGCCCTGGGCGGGGCGGGGGCGTTGGGGGGGCAGGTTCATGCTGCCCCTGCAGGAGGTGTGGCCCCGGGGACCCCGGGGAATTCCAGAACCTGAATGAGGGACCTTCTCACTCACAGATGAGCCTGGAGCTGGGGGTGTTGGGAAGAGGCCCCCTCCCCCCACCAAAGGCTCGAAGAGGCACCGTGTGCGGTCGCTGGCATTTCTTGGTGGGACAGAGATGTGGGGCGGGTGTTTCAGGGCCCATCTCCTGTGGGGCGCAAGCAGAGCGAGAGGACGGGGCCACAGCGCTGCGTTTCTGGAAACATCTCAGCTTTTGGAGAAACATATGTTTAAAATAAAATCCTTCAGAAACCGCTCCTTGCTGCTCCGATGCTTCGCCTGTTGGGGTTTGTGTTCTCCAAGCCATTGTTATTGTTATGATTAAATAATAATAATATTTTGTAAAGCCGCCCTGGGAGCGGGCCAGCCTGCGCGGAGGCGCGTTGCAGCCCGGAGCACCTGGCTGTGTGGCCCAGCGGCCTCCCCGTGGCTTCTGCCCTCTGTGAAGACGCAGCGATCGCCTCCCCGCGCGTGTGGGTGCGGGGGGCTCTGCCTGCCCACGCCGCCGACCCCCTGCAGCCATTGTTTCTGGCAGGACGCCGGCTCTGAAGGTGGTCTCTGGCTCCCCCCTGGCTGTGCCTCCTCCCTCCCCGGCCCCCGCACATCTGGAGCAGACGTGGCCGCTTCAGCTTCTGTTAGACCAGGGGCACAGGTAGTACAGCCGGGGCTTGCTGTGGTGCTCTGTCCAGCCCATGCCCCGGAGGCCATCAGCCCCTGCTCTGGCACCTGCTCCTCTTGGAGGACAGGGGTGGGGACCCCTCCCCAACCCCGTGCCCCGTGGCTGCCATGTTTTGCTGTGGGGACTGTAGCAAAGGGGCTCAAGGCAGGAGCCTCTGGGGGACTCAGGACTCCCAGGTGGGCGGGGCACTGCAGGGAAGCCACTGCGCTGCCACCCGCCTCTGGGGACACTGAGAAGGGGGCTCCTTCCGCCCTCCTCCAGGGCCTGCGGGCTGCAGGGGATCCGCCGAGACCCGGCTGTGTTGCAGAGCAGGGCTCACAGCCGGCCACACAGCCTTTCCGTGTTTTCTGGCTGCAGAGGCAGGGGCTGTCTGTGGCCCTCTCGGGCAAGACCAGAGAAGCACCTGCTCTCCCCAGGTGCGTGCAGATGGCGGAGAGGCAGGGGCCAGCCCCAAGGCCGTGGGCTTTTCTGCCCTCTGTCCAAACAGCATGCATTCTGCGAGGGACGCTCAAAGACTGCGTGCCCAGGTTCTGCTCCCCATCAGAAGTCCCCCCGGAGTAGCCCCCGCTGGTGTAATGGCAGAGAGGGGGAATCACCCCCCCCCCACCGGCTGCCGCCTGGCCACAGCTCAGCAAGGCGCAGGCGGGCAGGCGTGGGGTCTCTGCCCTGACAGGTTGTGTCACCTCGGGACCCTCAACTGGGTCCCAAGAAACCATCAGATGAACCCAGATTTTGTGTTCTTCAAAAACGCCTTGATTGTCAAAAAGCAAAGGGAGGTCGCAGGAGTGTTCCAGATCTGGGGGAGTGTTCCAGATCTGGGGGAGTGTTCCAGATCTGGGGGAGTGTTCCAGATCTGGGGGAGAGGGCAATGAGTACGAGGTCGAGGAGGGAGGGAATAGTCTGACCTTGCGCCGAGGTGCGGTTTGCACGGAGCGGCACCGAACGGTGCGTGCCAGATGGCAGGCGTGTGGTGCGTGCGTTGTCTCTCAAGGTGCCTAGATAAAGAAAAGGCGAGGGGACGTGGCAGCCCCTCATGCAAGAGCTGATCTCGGGCAGACTCAGAAAATGTGGTGGGAGCAACACTGGGTCACCTGTCACTGCGGAGATATGGGTGGAGTGCGCTGGGACACGTGTGGAGTGCGCTGGGACACATGTGGAGTACGCTGGGGTACATGTGGAGTGGGCTGTGACACACATGGAGTGAGCTGGGACACGCATGGAGTGTGCTGGGTTACATGTGGAGTGCTCTGGGACACACATGGAGTGCTCTGGGGTACACGTGGAGTATGCTGGGGTACATGTGGAGTGGACTGGGGTACATGTGGAGTGCTGGGACATGCATGGAGTGCACTAGAGTACACGTGGAGTGTGCTGGGACACACGTGGAGTACACTGGGGTACACGTGGAGTGCTCTGGGACACACGTGGAGTACTCTGGGACATGCATGGAGTGGACTAGGGTACACGTGGAGTGCGCTGGGGTACACGTGGAGTGGGCTGGAACACACATGGAGTGCGCTGGGACATGTGTGGAGTGCGCTGGGACACATGTGGAGTGTGCTGGGACACGCGTGGAGTACTCTGGGACATGCATGGAGTGGACTAGGGTACACGTGGAGTGCTCTGGGACATGCATGGAGTGCACTGGAACACACATGGAGTGCTCTGGGACATGCATGGAGTGGGCTGGGACACACATGGAGTGGGCTGGGACACACATGGAGTGGGCTGGAACATACGTGGAGTGCTCTGGGACACGTGGAGTGCTCTGGGACATGCATGGAGTGGGCTGGAACACATGTGGAGTGTGCTGGGACACACGTGGAGTGTTCTGGGACACGTGGAGTGCTCTGGGACATGCATGGAGTGGGCTGGAACACATGTGGAGTGTGCTGGGACACACGTGGAGTGTTCTGGGACACGTGGAGTGCTCTGGGACATGCATGGAGTGGGCTGGAACACATGTGGAGTGTGCTGGGACACATGTGGAGTGTTCTGGGACACATGGAGTGCTCTGGGACATGCGTGGAGTGGGCTGGGACACACATGGAGTGCTCTGGGACACGTAGAGTCCTCTGAGACATGCGTGGAGTGGGCTGGGACATGCGTGGAGTGCTCTGGGACACGTAGAGTGCTCTGGGACACACGTGGAGTGCACTGGGACACATGGAGTGCTCTGGGACACACGTGGCATGGGCTGGGGATAATCTGTGTTCACGGGAAGCATCTGAGATACAGGTAACCTACCCTCAGACAGTTTAGGAAAACAGAAAAAAGTGCGTGAAGAAACCAAGGCGGGGCACAGAGGGTAAGGCAAGTGAAATAAGACAGTGAATCTGGAGTCAGCGCCTGCATCTCCTGTGGGTGCTGGTTCAAGTCCCAGCTGCTCCACTTCCAATCCAGCTCCCTCCTAATGCACCTGGGAAAGCAGCAGAGGATAGCCCACGTGCTTGGGCCCTGCACCCATGTGGGAGACTGGGAAGAAGCTCCTGGCTTTGGTCTGGCCCAGCCCTGGCTGCTGCGGCCATGTGGGGAGTGAACCAGCAGATGGAAGACCTCTGTCTCTGCCTCTTTCTCAACTCTGACTTTGAAATAAATAAATAAGTAAATTTTTTAAAATAAATTTTAAAAACCTGTGAATCTGGATAAATGGTACCTACAGGGGTTTGTAAAAGCTTGTGGAAGATGCTATTTATAGGCAAATTTATTTGGGTGCACAAAGATACCGATTTACTAATTTGATGCCAAGGATGCAAGGTGCTACTTTAAGAATCACAGAGCATGCTGGGGCAGAGACCCCGTGGTAGCATGGGCCTTGTGATATGCGTGTCCGTGAACTACTTATGGCATCCTTGTATGTGTTATTTGACATGCGTGTCCGTGAACTTCTTACGGCATCCTTGTGTTATTTGACATGCGTGTCCGTGAACTTCTTACGGCGTCCTCGTACGCGTTAGTTGATAGTTTCTGCAGTTTTCCTGTAAATGTGAAATTCTTTCCAAAGAACGTTAAAGCTCTTTTCAGAAAGTGCACATTCCTGGACATAAGTCCCCAGGATTCTGAGCCCCTGGCCTGGCTGGGGCTCCCGAGCCCCTCCTGTGTGTCCAGGCCACGGGGGGCCTCTGGGTGCCTGGCGTGTGCTGTCACACTCTGCAGCCCCTGAGCATGGATTCCCGCGGCGATGTGTCCTGCCCTTGCTCCTCCGTGGACTTCGGAAGTTTTATCCCGAACCTATGATAGACATATCCCCAAGAAGGGAGCACGGTGTGGTCACCCCTCGCTCACACCCAGCCAGGGTGACTGCTCTGGGCTGGCCAGTGGGTGGGGGCTGGGGCTGGGGTACTGCTGAACATCCTACAAGGCACAGGACGGAGACCCCCTCCCAGCAAAGAAGAGCCTAGCACCAAGTCACCACTGGCAAGGCTGGGGAGCCCAGCCGGGCACCCTCACCTGACACTGCGGCATTAGGACGTTGTCAGGCTGGCTTTGCTCTGCCCCTGCCCCGCGGTCCCTGTAGACAGGCACCAGACACCGCGGCCCTTCTCCCCTTCACACTTCAGTGTGAATCTTCAGGAACACGGGCACCTTCGTGTACAACCTCCATGCCTTTGTCACACCCAGCAAGATGAGAGGCCGTCCCCCAGGACTCTCTGATCACTGGTCCAGATTCAACAGGCCTGGCCGGCAGGGAGCTGAAATGCGATTGTTTCATCGTGGAAATATCCACGCTTGTGGGAGCAATACCAAGCACTGATGTGACATTTGATCTCCTCGCTGGATGGAGCCGGCTCTGCAGTTTGTGAATGCGCAGGGAGTGCACTTAACACATAATTGTTTTGTGGCCCCAAGAAGTGTTGATTCATTCAATAAGCTTGTAGGCGATTATAGTCTTTTTTTCTTCATGGAACTATTTGGAGGGATTACTGAGGCAGATCATTGTAAATTGCATTTTTTAATCATTAAATTATGCCTCCCTCCTCCTCAACATATTTAGCTATTTTCCCCCCAGACACATGGAAAGTTTTCAGCTTTTAATGAAGAACTCCTTCCTGGAGCATGTTCTTAGAATGTGCATTTAGTAGCACGGATGCTGTCATCCCCATCCCCAACCTTGCGTGCAAGAGTGTTGTGTGAAAACGAAACCATAAATCCCGTCTGTGTTCTAGTTGCTGGGTTCTTTGTAGGAAGTATTCTTCTGTTTTCCTTTTTAAAGAAACCACAACATCATCATCTGAGTAACAGACCCATGACTGGGAAGCCACAAATCTTGGAAGCAAGTGTGTCTTGTTTTCTGGCCAAAGTCCACCCTGGGAAGCGAGGCTTTGCTCTGGGCCGGGTGTGTGGAGTGCGTGTCTGATTTTGCTCTGTAGCCAGTGCATCGTGGGGACGTCAGTGTGGAGAAGCTGCAACCAGAAGGGGAAAGCTCGGGCTGGCCGTGTGGCTCAGCGTGTCAAGCCTGCGATGCCAGCCTCCCATGGGGCGCTGGTTCGAGTCCCGGCTGCTCTGCTTTGGCTCCAGCACCCTGCGAATGCCCTTGGGAGGGCACAGCAGAGGATGGCCCGAGTGCTTGGGTCCCCGCCACCCATGTTGGAGTCCTGGATGGATTTCTGGGCTCCTGGCTTTGACCTGGCCCAGCCTTGGCCGTTGTGGCCATTTGGGAAGTGAACCAGAGGATGGAAGGTCTCTCTCTCTCTCTCTCTCTCTCTCTCTCTGTGCCTTTCAAAAAAAAAAATCTTAAAAAAAAAAAAACCAGGAGGCGAGGAGAAAAGCTCTGATACTTAAGCTGGTGCCGTCAACCCTGTTGTTGCCCTGATGCCAGCAGCTTTTAAAACTTGCACCCGAGGGAGTGACACACTTGAGTGTCTGGACAGCAAGCGGGTGCTGAAGCTGTCGCCGTCACGGACGACGCCTTCAATCAGACACGAGCTGACTCCTCTCCCGTCATGGTTTTTAATTAATTTTATAGTTTGCGACCGTGATGCCTGTTAAAGTCTCCCGCTCTCTGTCTTCCACGGCCCAGGGTGGTACTTCGTTGTGTCTGGCATTACTTAACTAAACCCACAGGTAACTCACGTTCCCTACCCCAAGCGTAGCGGGTGTCCCGTAAAACGTTCTCAACCGTGGTTCTGCCTGTAGAAAATTCACTTGTTAGAACGCATGGAACTCTTGTAGCCTACATGGCTAGGATTGAGTGAGACACCCAGGCACTGTGGAAGGTGCTGGTGACCGCAGGGCTGGCCATGTGGACGGAGCAGGTGGCTCCCAGGTCCAGCTTTGGGGCTGCTGACTGATTGGCTTGGCCTCCATCCTGGAGGGGACCCGGTTGGTGCTATATTGTTACTGATGTCTACCATTTGTAGATTCTTCTCCAGGCTTCTCAACAGCATCAGATCTGAAGGCAAACCCCTCCAGACTGAAGAAAAACAAACAAACAAGCCCAGGTGTCGATCAGGTGGTAAATCCAATAAGCACTGCAGAACAGTGGCCAGGAAGGAGGCTACTCGGCGAGTGTTACGAGTGCTTCTTGTCGAGGTTTCTTTTAAAAAGAACAGCAGAGGAGAACATCCTAAAGGAACCCTGCAGCTGCAATTCAGAAGGGATTTATGGCTTCATTGTACAGCTTCATGTTTTACACCCCTTCGTTGTCCCAAAGACACGCGCGTCTCTCCTTAATGGCTCTCCTGCAGGCAATGGTGCCACTTGGTTCTGGCAAAAACTTGTGGCTTTTTTTTTTGGGGGGGGGGGTTCTCTGAGCTTCAAGGATCTTGACAGGCAAAGCTGCAAAGGGTGGGTGGGCTCTGCACCCCCAGGCTCACGTTCGGGGAGCTCCTTATTTAAAAAGCAGAAGTTGAAAAGTTGAGTGCGGTGCTTGGTGGCCATAGCAAGGGTCTGAGCAGTCCCAAGAGCTGACTTAGACAACCGTGGAGAGCAAGGGCCCCTTTCCCTGTCCCCGGTCACTCTCGATATCTCTCCTGACAGCCACGTGATGGGAATTTGCAGAGCAAAGCTGTTTTTGAGCAGGCAGAAGGACCCAGGTTTGATCTAACGCACTTTCTGTGGGCTTGGTTCATTGGAGGTCAGTTTTTAAGAGAGCCCAGCCGGCCAGCCCGCAGGTCTGCCTGGGAGCTGGCTGGCTGGCTTCCGCCAAGGCCAAGAAAATCCCCTTTGGCCTGAGAGCACTTAGTATTGCAGGCGTTCTCGGAGCCATGTGGAAACCGGAGCTGACGCACATCCAGCTTTCTGGGAAACCACTTACCGGCCGGCGGGCCTGGACTCCCGCTGCACTCGCGGCTTCGGGCTGTGCAGGAGACGCGGGCTGACTCCAGCGGCGACTCGAGCATCCGGCGGGTCACTGATTTCTAAGCTTTAGAGCTGTGATCCCCGCAGAGAAAGGCGTCTGCACCTGCTGGTTCCAGTCACCTGGCTGAACTGCCTTTAATGCAGTAGACTAAGACATGCCCTCCGAAGTGGATCTGTAGGTGTTCTATAATCTCTTTTTCATTCGGAAGGCAGAGTGAGTGAGGGCATGAGAAAGAGAGGCATCTTCCAACTACGGGTTCACTCCGCCAAAGGGCCACAATGGCCAGGACTGAGCCAGACCAAAGCCAGGAGCCTGGAACTCCATCCTATCTCCCACATGGTTGGCAGGGGCCCAAGTACTTGAGCCATCTTCCATTGCTTTCCTAGGAAAATTAGCAGGGAGCTGGATGGGAAGTGGGGCAGCCGGGACTCAAACCAGCACTCAGATGTGGGATGCTGACATCCCAAGAGGCAGCTAACCGCTGAGCCACAATGCCCGCCCCTAAATAGATATAGGAATAGATATAGATATAGATATAGATATAGATATAGATATAGATATAGATATAGGAATAGATATAGATATAGATGCATGTATACATTCCACCATATGAACCAAAGACCAGAAATACTCTAGTTGGAAGAATTTTAAGGATCAAAAGTATCTTTCATCTGCCAATATTTATTAATGTTTGGTGATGGTGGTGGCTTTTATTTTTATTTATGTTTAGTATTTATTTATTCACTTGTTCAAAAGACAGAGTGACCCCAGGGAGTTGGGGGAGATCTTCCATCCACTGGTTCATCCCCCAACCACCTGCAACAGCCAGAGCTAGACCGGGCCAAAACCAGGAGCTGATAACTCCATCCAGGTCTCCCGTGTCGGGGGCAGGAACCCAGGACTCAGGTCGCCCTCTGCTGACTCCCAGGTGCCTCCGCAGGAGGCTGGAGTGGAAGAGGAACTAAGATGTGAATCACACGTTCCAGTGTGAGAGGTGGGCAGCCCATCCCCGCAGCGGCCTAGCACACGCTCCACAACACCTGCCCTGGCTCGTGCTTTCTAAAGCAGGAATAAACTCAGATGCTAAACAGCAGCAGACCAAAGTGCCTCTGTGACCTGTGACTGCCTTTGATGGATTCATTCCGTGTGGATGTGTCGGCTTCTGTCACTGTCACAAATGCCTACTTGTGAAGGGAAGAGGCAGCCTTGGCTCCTGGAGGGTCACAGCCTGAGATCAGGGGCCCTGCTGGCTTGGCGTCCACTGAGGCTGGAGGGCAGCAACAGCAGAGCGCGTGCAGAGCCAGGGTCACAGGGAGAACCAGCGAGCACTCGGGCCCTGGGACCAGCACCGGCCTTTCTAGCGACCCTCTCACTAGAACTCCCTTCCGAGGGTGCCCTTGGGACCGCAGAACTCCTGCTGGGCCCACCTCCTGGACACCACCATTGGGCCAAGCCCCCAGCTTCCAGGACCAGCCAAGCCATGACTGTGAGCTTTAACCGTGCACCTCCTGTATAAACCACAGTAAGCACCTGCTCCAGCCCAGGCACTGGGATCCCAGCAACAGAGGGGACCTGAGAGACCCTGCCCTGGTGGGAGACTCACAACTCACACACGTCAGGGTAAAGCAGAAATGGACGGTGTTCAGGGTTCGTGGCAGGATCCCGAGGGGAAGACGGACAAGGAGAACCAGACTTAACAACGGGCAGGCAGGGGTGGTTGCCCCAGACGAGGGATGAGGGTTAGCAAGGAGTTGGGCAGGCGAAGAGAAAGGAGGGACTCAGAGCAGGACACCAAGGGTGGAGGCCTTAGGGGACCCTAGGGAGGCCTCAGCTTCAGTGGGCTGAGCTGGGCCGGGGGACATAGCAGGTGCCGGTTCACGCTACAGCAGGGTGATGGAGCAGGTGTCAGCTCACGCTGATTCTGTAGGAAGCAAGAGAGGGCTTTCAGTGGACACGGGGCAGGATCTGAGTTCTGTTTTGAAAACCTCGCTGTGGCTGTGGAAAGACCAACAAACCCGAATGATGCAAGACAGAACACGGGCGTTGGCTTAGGCGATTGCAGAAGCTCGGGTGAGAGAGAACGGACGCGACAGACTTACCAGCAAGAAGGATTGCTTGTGGAATGCGGGCCAGACACCACTGAGGGGCCCAGCAGGAGCTCAGATGCTCTGCCCAAGGTCCCCAAAGCTGAAAATGGCCGAGCCAGATTCCCCCTCCCCCGCTGCTGCCATGCTGCCGAGGAGGGCTTGGAAGGTAGATTTGTCTCCCCGTCCGTGTTTTTATTACTTGGAAATATATGGACGGCAGCGCGCCTCCAGGAGCCAGGACCAGGACCTGGCTCCCCGTGAACAGGAAAGACTGCGCCCAGCTCCTGTGGCATCTCAAGCCTCACTTTAACCCCTTAGTAACCAGATGCAGTGATGCGATCAGGTCCGGGCATTGCTTGACCTAATCAACTAAGGATTTTTGTTGCAAAGAGGAAGGCTGATTCTTCATCTACAAGGGTCTGAGGCTGAGGTCTGGACATGAGACATGCTTGTGTCTAACAGCCTCAGGCCTCTGCCCCTTAGGGGTGCGACCTCAAGCAAAGTCCCTAAGCCTCCGTGCTTGCCTCTGTAAAACAGCCTTATACCAACCCCTCGGTGTTCCTTTGTTTTGTTTTTAAGATTTACTTATTATTTGAAAGACAGAGTTAAACACATAGAAACAGAGGGAGAGACAGAAAGAGATCTTTCACCCACTGGTTTGCTCCTCAAATGACTGTGACAGCCAGAGCTGGGCCAAGCTGCAGCCGGGAGCCTGGAGCTCCATCCAGGTCTCCCATGTGGGTGCAGGAGCCCAAGCACTTGGGCATCTTCTGCTGCCTCCCCAGGTGCATAGCAGGGAACTAGATAGGAAGCAGAGCCTCCAAGACTCGAAGCAGCACCCACACGGGATACTGGTGTTGCAGGCAGCAGCTTAGCCTGACGTGGCCCAAGGCCAGGCCCAGCACTCAGTGTCCTTGGGATGGTTTAAAGAACCACTCATGGGCCGGCGCCATGGCTCACTAGGCTAATCCTCCGCCTGCGGCGCCGGCACCCCGGGTTCTAGTCCCAGTTGGGGCGCCGGATTCTGTCCCGGTTGCCCCTCTTCCAATCCAGCTCTCTGCTGTGGCCCGGGAGTGCAGTGGAGGATGGCCCAAGTGCTTGGGTCCTACACCCCATGGGAGACCAGGAGGGGCACCAGGCTCCTGGCTTTGGATTGGTGCAGCACGCTGGTCATAGCGGCCATTTGGGGGGGTGAACCAACGGAAGGAAGACCTTTCTCTCTGTGTCTCTCTCTCACTGTCCACTCTGCCTGTCAAAAAAAAAAAAAAGAAAAAGAAAAAGAAAAAGAGCCACTCATGGTCACATGTCCGTGGCCAACCACACCGTGGATCTCAGGGACTGTTGAGTTGGAAATGGCAGCCGCAGCCCAGGGCAAGGTGACCCTGAAGAACTTGAACTGCAGGCTGGCGTTGTTTCTGGTGTCAGGCCTGCTTGGTGACTCTCGGATAAGATTAGCACCGGTGAGGGAGTGCACACGGGTGAGCTTCTTCCCGCACCTTTGTGTGTGGGATAGCATCACCTTTGCCTATCCGACGACACAGAGAACAGCCACACGTGGGCAACTGTCCTCCAGGCGAGAGCCTCACAGAGCCGTCACTGTACCTTTCACTTCGTTGTCCTTTCACCGTTGACCCCTGGCAACAAATGGGAAATGCAGCCACCCAACCCAAACAGCAAGAGTGTTTGAGCCCTGAGGGCAAACTGCCTACCCAGTGCTAGCTGTGTGACCCTGCACAAGTTGGCTAACTTCTCTGTGCGCCTGGCTTCTCGTCTCGAACACCTCCCTGACAAAGTGGTTGTAAAAGTTGACTTTAAGGATGCGCGAATGAGCTCAAGTGCTGGCTACAGATGCTGTTGCTGCCGGCACAGCCAACTGTGGTTTTTAAAGAAAGACCCTCGCGAAGCTTCGGGGACACCGCTGTTGCACCGGACGGCTTTGAGGAGGGCGCCAGGGCCGGCTCCTGAACCTGCGCTGTGGCCCCTCTCTGAGACGTGGCTGTGGTGGGTGAGGTTTTCACTTCTGTATCCACAGTCTTACTCTTTCCTTAACCTTGTATTGCTGAAGTGTGGGCGGCTATTGCACTGGGAAGACACCCAGGTCCCCTCCAGCACAGCCTCAAACAGCGTCTCAGTCCACGGTCAAGACTTCCGAGCTACCCGCGTTCCTGACATCAGGGAGTAGGCACCAAAACTGCAAGAACCTCGCGAGTGACGGCCCTGGGTGCTGCTGGGGCAGGAGCACATCCTGTCCTCCGGCGTTGATGGTTCCGCCTCAGAAGGCGGTGGACAGCTCAGTACCGCTGTGCGTAAAGAGACCTCCCGAGTCTGCAGCCCTCAGAGGTGGCACGTGGGGCCCACAAAAAGCTCGTGGGAAATGGCTCTTAGGAAAATACTCCGCGTGATTTCAAAAATGGGGGTGGGGCACCACTAGAGGCGTCTCTGTTAACTTCCTGTTTCCCACAAGCTTTCTGAGGACCCTCATGTGCGCCCTGGGCACTTGGTGAAGCGGTGGGGGCATTGGAATAACCCCAAAGGACAAACAGCGCGTGGCATCTCACAGTCTGAGCCCCGTGATTTGACTGGGGCTCCGTGTGCTGGGAATTTCTACTGGGAGCAGGAGCCTAAGGAATTATTTTACAGGAAACCTGTTTGTTCCCTACGACTTGCAAAATGCTGTACCAACAGTTTTCTTTATTATACTTTGTGAAACCAAATGAAAAAGAGCTGGGCACAGGGAACATCCCTCTCTCTTTTTTTCTTAATCCATTCCATGGGAAAACAAAAGTTGTTTTGATCATGCTAAGTATTTTAGTAAAGAGAGAATAACAAAAGATGATGGAATGTAAATGCTCCATTGTTCTTACAGATGTGCAGTTCCAAAGAGCGAGGATCTCGAAATGCTGAAATTCTAACCAAAAATAATTTGGATTATGTGACTAAGTTGAAATGAGTGTAAAGCAAAACAGCACAAGCCCCGTTTTCAAATGTTTGTCCCAGCATTGTGGGGAAAAGAATATTCCAGAAAAACATGGCGTCTGGTTCTGCTGGTGCCTGCGTTCGGGTCTTCAAAGCCCCCTGTGGGCATGTCTTCCTGGGAAGGCAGTGTAGGCCAGTGGGTAGGAAGGAGCAGCCCCTGGAGTCCGGTCAAATCGAGTTCTTGACTCCTCTGGGCATTTCTGTTCTCAGCCTGGCAGCTGCCACCCATGGCCATCCGCAGGGTCTCTGCTGGAAGGCACCAAACGCTCTTCAGCAGGGCTGGGGGAGGGGGAGCAGGTGCACAGCGCCCCCGGAAGGGTGGGCTCTGCCACCGAGGTGTGGCTTCTGGTGACACCTGTGCCTGCAGCCGGCACTGTGGAAGCACCGACTGAGGAAGAGGTAACTAAAGGGCTTGGGAGCGCAGGTCCCCAGCTTTCCTCCCCCTCTGTTCAACCCGATCACAGGAGGGGCTTCCTGGGCACCTGCCCTGTGCTGAGATGGAGACCAGGGGGAGTGCAGGCTCGGGGGTGAGAGAGGAAGCATAGCCCAGCGTGCGGCGGCCAGTGCAGGTCAGGGGCAGAGTCGGCCTGGGGAACGGAGGTGGCAGGTGGCGCACAGCGGAAGGCGCAGGCTCTGCTGAGGGAGCCAACCCGCAGGCCCCAGCAGACAGAGCGGGAGTCGGCCGCAGGGCTGGCTGGAAGGAGTGAACCAGGGCGTGTTGCACAGGAGATTACAAAACGTTCTAAAGGCTGAATACAGTTTGCCATCTCCCGTGAAGCCCTGGGGGGTTACAAAGAGGTTTATCCCTTCCGCGTGTCTTGGAAATGCAATATGTCACTGCGTCCAGTATTGTCTGTCTGCACCTGGGATGTCCATCACTGTTTGTAGCATCTCGCTGCTGTCCCCTGTCTTCTGTGCGCTTCCACGCTGAGAACGGTTCCCTCCCCTTGGCGGGAGGGAACCAGCGGGGCCAGCCCTCTCCAGCAAGCTGCCCCGTCCTCTTTGTCTCTAGCCTTGCAAGCCGATGGTCTCCCCAACTTGGAAACTGCCTGCCCGAGCCACAGGATGTGTGTCTACATGTGCTCACATGCACATGTGCAGCCTGTGCCCATGTGTACACTCAGGTGGGCAGGGTGTAGGGGTCAGCAGAGAGATGGGTGCACAACGGGTCCCGTGGGGGTTAAGCTACAAAACACACACCTGCCTGGGCTCCTCCCCTGTCCCTGAATGACCTGAACAGGTCGAAGACCCTCCTGGGAGCTGCACCGGATGTCCTGGGACTGGGGAGGGGGCCACAGCTTGCTACCCGTGGCCCAGGTGCTCCCAGGCACCACGTGGGGCGGTCCTGTCCCCCCATTCTTACACTGCTCTTATTTTTCCACAGAGGTCTCATTGCCAGCAACTTCATGGAAACCCATTACCTACAGGACGGTACCGACGTCTCACTCGCTAGAAACTACACGGTAATTCCTGCGTGTCCGGGTTCTGGAGAAACACACGTCGGGTCTCTGCCCGCATCTGTGGCTGCTTCGCTCTGAGCAAAGTCACACACCCAGAGCTTGCACTTAAGCCCCAAGAAGTGCTGCCTGTACCTTGGCAGTTGGGTGTCCCGTTGTCTGTCAGTCCAGGAGACCAGCCTTGACCAGACACGTGCTGGGACAGCCCGTGGAGATGTGGCCTTCCTGCGTGGCTGACCCTGAGCCCACCTCCCAGGGACAACAGTCGGGGGCGTGGGGGTGCTCATTGGGCAAATTCTTCTAAGGGAAACAAGCCAAAGTCAAAGAAGACCTGGAGCGCAGTCGTCCCAGGCTGAGCCTTGCTGTGTTACGTGTCCAAGTTCTTAAGGAAATGGGAGCAAGTCTCCCTGCTGAACCTGTGATAAACATGACAGGAATGATACAGATAAGGCTTCAAAACCCCGGGTGGTGCGGGAACGTGACGTTGATCCCCTGTGATCACTTGTCTGGGTTTGGGCTCTGAGATGTATCTTGGACAAAATGCTCTTTGTATCTGTCCCTTTAAGACGTGTTTGCTGTACACTGTGGGTAATGGGCCCAATGTGTGAATGTGGAGCTGCCAGAGAGTGGGACAGGGCTGCAGCACTCCGAGGGTGAGGAGGGGTCTTCCTCGTAGAGAGGGTGGGGCTTCGCATTCAAGGGCGAGTGTGGAGGCCGGCACCCACTCATCGCGGAAGCGCCCTCCCACGTTCTTGTCTGTGACGATTTCTCCCTCGTGGCAGGCCAACACATCTCTTGATCACGCATGTGGCGTTGGCACTTACACGGGGCAGGCGCCCGGTGGGATGGGCTGCAGGAGCCCTCCCAGCTGGGAGAAAACACGGTGGAATCCTGGATGAAACGCGAGCCTCCAGGAATGTGTGTTGATGAAAGAACCAGAAAACCACCCGGAGGCAGAATCCTAGAGATGTGGTCCACATGTTAGCGGCCGGGCTGGGGCCAGGGGACCCGGAGAGGGGGCCTGGTGCTGGTGTGGGGGGCATGAGAAGTGGGCACCGGCCGCTGAGAAGGGGACGAGGAGAAGCAGTCCAGAGAAGGTGTGGGAAGGGGTGTGTGTGCCCAGCGCCCTGGACTGAAAACAGATCACAGAACAAGGCCAGCGATGGGGCCTCCAGCCGGCCTCCCCTGCGCACGGCGAGTGGGCTGGGCTCCACTCCAGCGTCCAAATGAAGTTCTCCGTTAAGACGTTGACCTCAATACCGGTCCCCAGTGAATGACCCTGCCCCGCCGTGGGCTCAGGCTGAATGAAAGCCAAGACAAAATCGTTCCATGGGGAGATTTCTACTGCTTTGATTATACGGAATGCTCATTCCAGAAAAAAGAAAATACTGAGGATGAGCACCATGATCAAAATTACAACCCACGTAATGAGAAAAGCCGCGAGCGAGCATTGCCAGATGAGAGAGACCAGAGCTAGGACCTCCAGGAACACGGTAACAGAAAAATCAGAAAAAACGAAGACGAAGTCTGATAGAAACAGCAGCATGAAAACACAGTAGAGAGCAGGCAGGAAGCAGTGTTTAGACTGAATTGAAGAGAGACACACGCCTTGCAGGAACATCGCAGAGTGGGAAGAATAAGGGTGAACTCCTCCCAGGGCGGCTTTAGGGAATTCAGGACCCTGAGGGGCAACCTCAGAGACCTGCACAAACTCCTGACCCTGGAGCAGAGCAGCCGTTCTCCTTAGCAACCACGGATGAGGACGGGAGAGCCCAGGGGAAGTGGCTGTCTACCCAACTGGTGTACTCACATTGTTTAGCCAAACCAGGGTGAGATGGACGTTCTGCTACCCAGAGTCCACCCGAGAACAGCTAGCCGAGGGCCCCTGGAGGAAACGGAGGCCGGAGGCAGGGGCGAGCCCAGTCCCGGGGGATAACTCTGCATGGTCTGTGCAGAGCAGTAATCAGAGTGGTTTAGAACAATTTAAGGATTTGTATTGGACTAGAGAATCATAGCCCTGCTGTTTGATGTTAGATGTCGATAAGTGTGTACCCTGCGATTTTAAGTAAGAATAGAAACATAGAATGTAAAATTCCAAATCATTGAGGATGAGTAAAAATAGCACGTCAACCCAGTAGAGTTCAGGAGATAGGAAAAATAAATAAGCTAGGGAAATGCAAAATAGATAAAGTCAGCATATTATTCGCATTGTATATAAATAGACTGGATCTGTTAAAACAGAGTATCTATTTAGGATTTAAAATAAAATCCCAGCTGAATCTGGTTGCATGGTTCCACCCAAAATACAAAATGCTTATGAAAAGAAAGTAATGGAAAAAGACATTATAGATACATCTTACCCCAGGGAAAGCTGCTGTCCCATTTGCATCAGAAAAGCTGGGGCTTGCAGGAGAGAGCCACCAGCGGAGGTGAAAGGGGCCACTTTTGAGGGCATCCAGGTCCTCCTCCACTGCTTTCCCAGGCCACAGCAGAGAGCGGGATCGGAAGTGGAGCAGCCGGGACTCGAACCAGCAACCACTTGGGATGCCGGCTTTGCCTGCTACGCCGCAGAACCAGCTCCTGAGAGAACAGTTTCTAAAGCAGCAGCAGAGGAGGAGCTACCATTCTCAAAATGCTTTTCCAGACTCTTTCAACCAGTTATGAACGTGGTTGAAAAATCCTAAATAAATACTTAGAAACCCTCCCTAGCACCGGAATTTTACAAACATCTGTGAGCAGATTACACTCTGCGGAATGCAAGGATGGCTCAGTGTTAGAACAGCTAACACTGGGGGTCAGGACCACAGTGTCTGCAGACGGCTGACACGTCCTCTGTCAGTCACAGCCCTCATGGGTGGGGGATGTTCCACGAGTCCCTCCCAGCGCCCCCAGCACCTGGCATCCTGCCTCAGGAGGCTTTGCCAACACTGATGTCTCTGCCAGGGCACTGTCTTGGGAGATGCCATCCAGAATCCATTCATTGCCTTGGCAGACGTTTGGTGAGCAGCTTCAGGGTGCCCACTGTTGGGGCAGGGATGTGAGGTTCAACAAAATCTATTCTATGCATAGAAGCTAATGGGGTGTGGTCCAGCCTCGACTTGCAACACCAGCGTCCCATCTGGAGCACGGGTTGGAGTCCCGGCTACCCTGCTTCCAAACCAGATTCCTGCCGAGGCACCTGGAAGGCAGCAGCCGATGAGCCAAGTCCCTGCCACACATGGGGAGTTCTGGCTCCAGGCTTCCAGCTGGCCCAAATCTGGCCCTAGTAGGCTTTGAGGGAGTGAACCAGCAGGTGGAGAATGGATGTCTCTCTCTCCCTTCCCCTTCCTCATTTCCTCCCTCCCTCTCTCTGTCAATCTGCCTTCCAAAATAACAGATCTTTTTTTTTTTCAATTATATAATAAGAGAGAGAGAGAGAGTGATGGCAGAATGAAACATTGGCAGAAACAGCAGCAGGCAGAGACCAGAGTATGTGTTAGGGGAAGCTTTTGCCTGCAGAGGCAGGTTGTCATGAACAGCATTGTCTGGAAAGAGGAGGGACAGAAGACACAAGAGCTGGTGGTGGACGGGGGCAAGGGTCAGGGGGGCTGTGCCTTCCACGAGATGGACACTTCACTCTTGCTGGCACCATGAAGAGCAGTGGGCGGCGGGAAGGCAGCAGACGCAGTGGACTCTGGTTTGCTGAGTTCGTAGTGAGGCAGACAGGCCACGGGATTCAGAGGGCCATTGGTGACCTTGAATCTGGACGACAGGAGAAAAACAGAGGCCGAAAACGACCTGAGGCTGCCCCTCGCACACAAACGGCAGTTGACGCGTGGTCTCACGCTTGGCTTCCGTACCCCACACCGCTTGCCCTTAAGCTGGCATTTCTGGACGTAGCACCAAGGCTCTCTATGGTATAAATCAGAATTCCAATAAGAAACAGAACGGAGACCCTGTGATGCTGTGCAGTAGGCCAGCACCCTCCAAAAGCCCATTGTCCGTGATGACAGTGGACACACACGCAGTCTGGAACGGGCCAGACCTGCTCCCAGCGATGTCTGCTCCAGCCTCCTGCCTCGTTAGCTTGTTCTTAGCCATCGCTTCCCCTTTGCCTCACTGGGAAGGGAAGATGTGATAAGAGCAGAGAAGAAACTCAGCACTGGGTAAGCGAGGGCCTAGGCAGATGGCTGCCAGGTCTGTCCTGGACTTGACCGTGGAAGCTGGAGGCTGCGACCCGGCTTAGGAAGTAGCTGGGACGGAAACGTCCGGGCATCCCTGGGGGTCGCCTGGGATGGAAGGATCCGGGCGTCCCTGGGGGTCGCCTGGGATGGAAGGATCCGGGCGTCCCTGGGGGTCGTCGAGGATGGAAGGGTCCAGGCGGTCCTAGGCGTGAGAAATTGTCCGGCAGTATTCTGTTTTCCCTGATGGATGCTGAGGGGTGGGGGTCAGGGCTGGTCATTCCTTCTTGTTTTCCCATGGAGCGCCTTCCTGGAAGGGTGAATGCCTGCTCTGCTGCTCCCCAGGGGGCCGAGTGCTCCTGGGGGCCAGGCCTGAGGGCCTCCCCCCCTGCCACGTGGGGTGGGGCTGGAGCCCTTGCTTGGAAGGAGATGGGGCTGCTCCCGCTGTCTTTGCTCAGCCAGTGGTGGATGGAACCTGCCTGCCCCCTCCCACCCTGGCACCCGTCAGCCCCACCCTCCCCGGGATGAGTCCAAGGCCTTGGCCCGCGGGAGAGAAAGGGAGAGTGTGGGCAGAGACTGCAGGGAGCCCCTCCGGCCCAGGCCTGAGCTCACAGTCGGGAGCCCGATGCTGGCGGTGATGAGGCTGCTGCTCCAGGGTCTGCAGCCGGCGGAGCCCCAAGCCTCCGGAAACAGCCAGCGCACGTTGCTTTTATCATTAGGACAGCAATGATTTTGCTGTTGGTCCAGCAGCTACCTTCTCCCCGTCCCTCGGGTGCCCTCCTTGTGAACTGTCAGCCGTGAGCCCAGAGACAGAAGCAGCGGACATTCCTGTCCGAGTGACGAAACCCACAGCCTCAGACAGCTGCTCCCCGCGGCCGGGACCCTGCAGCGCGGCCGCGGCCTCACCGCGCGTCTCCGGGGAGGGCACGGGGGCAGCTGTGGGCTTTTGTTTAAATTGAATCAGACGGGAAAACACGCAGAAATGTGCTGACGCAGCCCTCAGCCTCAGAGCCAGCCCGCAGAGTCGCCCTACGTTTTAAAATCGTACGTGAAAGACGAAGCTCTTTTTGGCTATTGTGCAGTTTTGTCTCCTCTTTGATTTCTCAACAATCAGTGCCCAAGGGCTTGGCTCCAAGGAGGGGCTGATCTTTTCTCCCGGCCGTCTGCGTGTTTGTGACTTTACCCTCCACAGGCCGCTTAGAAGGGAGGGTTGTGTCTTACACTGTCGGTTTTAACAAGGTCTGCGGGAGACAGTACCCAGGACATCTGTGCCGTTTACGTCCAAAGACAGCTCTAGGAAAGACCCACTAGTGTGGTTGGTGCAAATGCGTTGTCTGGGGTCTACTTGGTGACAGAACTAGGCCCCAGGACCATTGTGAAGGATGCAGTCAGGGTGGAAAGCAAACAGGTGACCCCACTGGGGCTGGGACGAGGAGGAGACTGGCATCATTCTGGTCATCACAAACACAATGAAAATCTGTGTAAGTGCACCGAGAGGAAGTAGAGGGGGCAGATGAGGAATCCGGTGTGAGTGATCCTGGAAGGCTTCCTGGAGGAAGGAACTTGTGAACCAAGTCTTGAAGGCTGGAGGAACCAGGGGATGGGAGAGGGAGGAACACTCCGGGTTGGCAGAGTGGAGAGGTTGACACGGGCCAGGGTGTGGTGGTGGTGAACTCGGCGAGCACGGAGAAATATCGGTCTCAACCAAGGTGGGGTATCAGGACCAGTCTGGGCTCTGCAGAGTCCCCGGGCTTCAGCGTGAAGCAGCAGCCGGGGGAGCAGGAGCGAGGCTTTGGGGGGACCAAGCGGGCAGCTCTCGGGCTCTCAGGGCAGGTGAGGGGGAGACAGGGAGGCACGTCTGGCCCGTTCGTGTGAGCGCTCCCCAGATAGCTTCCACTTGCTACCTGTGTTTCTCGTTGGAGAAGGAAACAGTGAAAGCCCTGGCTGGGATAGACGTGGAAGGGGCCCAGCGGCGCTGCCCGAGGCCGGCCCGTCAGGTGCAGTATCTTGGCCAAAAGTATTGTTCGGACGCCAGCCTAACATTTCCATGGCAGCTGTTCCCACCTAAGGGCAGTAGGGTCCTGCACACTTGGCTTGGACTAAGGGACGTTAGAGAGCCAAGCAGAACCCAGTTTAGGGAGCGCTGAGAGGTGTGGGCAGCCCAGTATCACAGACGTACAAGGCTGCAGAGCCCCCGCCTGCACTGCACCCCCCACTCTCAGCTCTCCCCGACAGGCTGCCCTGTCCTCGCTGACCAAGGCTCTCAGCACCGACTCCCAGGCCTTAGGCTACACCCACAGCCCATGCCGACTGTGGCCCCGGCTCCCCTTCCACCCTGAGCTGCAGAGCCCAGGCCCTCCCCGCTGCGGCACTGGAGGCGTCTGGGCCCCTGGCTTCCCGTCCACTGCCAAACTCACCTCCTTTTAATCCCGACGCACTCAGGCCCACCTGATCGCTGAGCGTTTTCTTTTATTTCTCCCATTCCTGTTACGTTGGTATTTCGATCATCCCTGGTCTTCAGTATCTTCCCCCAACACCCCCTTGATCAAGCCCTGATTCCTTGGACTGGTATTCAGCATGGCGTAATCGGGATCCATTCATTCGTAGGCTCAGCAAATGGGTACTGAGCGCCTGATACGAAGGCTACCACGGGTCAGCGCTGGTGATACGCCAGGCACCGTGAGAAGCACTGTTCATACATGTTGTTGTTTGATCCTCACAATTAATTGATTTTTGCTATTTTTATAGCCAGACAAGACACCTGAGCCATCAAGGGGTTAAGTAGGCCAAGCCCCCAGCTAGTGAGGACTCAGACCCACGCAGGCTGATGCAGAATCTGAGTTCCTGACCACTGCACCACACTGCCTCTGGTCCACGTGGAACAAAACACCAAGTGTTCATGTTACGTCATTTTGGCCAAGGAGTTTGCCATCATGGATTTCGGGTTAAAAACTAAAGTGGGATAGATTAGGGAGCAGATTGGTCCTTGCATGCCCCTGTGACGCCCAGACCATGCCGTGGGCAGAGCAGGGGGTATTCAGCTGAACTGGGGCCCTGGAATCTGATGAGAGGCAAGGAGAGCACACAGCCTCAGGAGCTGAGGGAGTGCAGGTGGGCGCACGTGCGCTCAGGTGTGCACAGGTGTGCATGCTCAGGTGTGCTCAGGTGTGCACAGGTGTGCATGCTCAGGTGAGCTCATGTGAGCTCAGGTGTGCACAGGTGTGCATGCTCAGGTGCGCTCATGTGAGCTCAGGTGTGCACAGGTGTACATGCTCAGGTGTGCACAGGTGTGCATGCTCAGGTGTGCACAGGTGTGCTCAGGTGTGCATGCTCAGGTGAGCTCATGTGAGCTCAGGTGTGCACAGGTGTGCATGCTCAGGTGCGCTCATGTGAGCTCAGGTGTGCACAGGTGTGCATGCTCAGGTGAGCTCATGTGAGCTCAGGTGTGCACAGGTGTACATGCTCAGGTGTGCACAGGTGTGCATGCTCAGGTGTGCACAGGTGTGCTCAGGTGTGCATGCTCAGGTGAGCTCATGTGAGCTCAGGTGTGCACAGGTGTGCATGCTCAGGTGCACTCATGTGAGCTCAGGTGTGCACAGGTGTGCATGCTCAGGTGTGCATAGGTGTGCACAGGTGTGCTCAGGTGTGCATGCTCAGGTGAGCTCATGTGAGCTCAGGTGTGCACAGGTGTGCATGCTCAGGTGTGCACAGGTGTGCTCAGGTGAGCTCAGGTGAGCAGAGGGCGCATGCTCCATGGCAGTGCTGTAGGAGGAAGAGGACAGAGCCCTCCAAAGCTGGCATGGTGTGCTCGCGACCAGCCACTTCAGGAGTCCCACCAGGTGAGAGCCCGTCCCACGCCCCCAGAGGAACTACAGGTGGTGGGACTTTGCCTTCTGAGTTGTGAGGCGAGGGAGGGCTCTGAGACGGGTCTTCTGTCTGCAGGCACCTACCTGGGGCAAAGGGCGCAAGCCGCGGAGTCAGATCCCGGCTACAGAGCCTGGCCAGCCGGGACACGTGCGGGTGAAGCAGTCAGATGCCAAGCCCACGCACAGTTGGACCTCTCGAGGCGTGAGCCCGCTGGGGCCCTTCTCAGCCTGGAAGGTTGATTCACAGCAACACTGTGCCACACCGCACCGTCTCTCCTTCAAGCAGGGGTGGATGAGCGAGCTGGTAAAGGAGCCCTCAGGCCTTGGGTGTCTCCAGTGCATAGCCCCTGGCCCCTGCGGATTCTGACCGCTGCCTCCACCAGCCCCACTCCTGTCCATTTGCTCAGATCTCAAAATCCCACCCAGTGGCCAAGCAGATTTGGAGCTGGGATTAGGAATGAGTGAAAGAGGATCAGCAGACAACATCCTCTTCCGTGGGTCAGTCTCTCCTGTACGGCCATCCACATGGTCAGGAAACTGACCGAGCCAAGGCCCAGTGCAGCCCAGAGCAGCTCGTGGAAACTGGAGCTTCCAGCGCAGTGGGGTCCAAGGATGCACTTGTTTTCCTGTTCCAGATGCGTAGGAGGGCCCTGTGTTCCAGAGCACTAGCGCACCTCCCCGTGCTCTGTTTGATCTGTAGCATCCCAGGCTACTCAGTAATCCATTTTACAGATTGGAAACTGAGTCTCACGTCTCAGCTCCTGCTGGGATGTCAGTGACCTCACCATCGCAGCAGGGTTGTCCCCAGGCCCCGTGTGCCAGCAGGGCCCAAAGCGAGCGTGTGTGATTCCTTAAACATGTGCAGAGCCAGAGGGTTTGAATGGCCCCTGACATGCTTCCTGTCACAGCTGCGGGAGCCCTGGGAGTGGAGGAGTGGCCGCTTCTTCCTTCACCACCCTGTCCTGGGCCACGTAGCCCGGTTCTGGGGGACTCAGTTTGCCAAGTCACTTTTTCCTTTTGCATGATCGCCAGGTTTCAGTCTCCAGGAGACGCATGGTGTGTTGGCGCTCGATGTCCTGCACGAGGGAGTGGAGGCGTGACGACGGTCACACAGGCATCACGTGCACCACACACTGGCTCGCTCGCCCCCATACCCCTCCTGCCTGCAGGCTTTGCTCTGGGTTTGCAAATGACTTCACTTCCCTGCCTGCCCCGGAAGACACCCTAAGGATGCTGGACCCAGGAGCAGCATTCCATCAAGTCTGATAGCTTGGCTTTTGAACAAGACGGGGCCACAGGGATGGAAGGAAGTGGTCAGCCTGGGGTCGAGAGGCCTGGGATTTGGTTCCTGCTCTGGGACCTTCAATGGCCTTGGTTTCCGCGTCCAATCAGACAAGGGCTGCTGAGGGAGGAAGCTTGGCCTTAGGGGTCCCAGAGCTTCCTTCCCGCGAGAGCTGCTGTGATTCCTGCACGGAGTCAAGATGGTTTGCTGAGTCGCCTGGGGCAGGGGAGGGCAGGGGAGGGGCACCAGAGTTCCCAAGGACAAGCGTGTTGGAGACTGACTTCGCCAGTGTCTGCCCCCAGAGCTTTGGAATCCCAAGGTCAGGCAGTTTTTGTTACCACTTGAGCGTATAAAATCCCTTTCTTTGCAGTCTCCTGAGAGTTGGGATCAGAGGTTTGATTTGGCTTCCCGCAGGGCACAGAGTTGAGGGCTACCAATTTTCAAGTTCAAGAGTTCTTATTCCATCTTGCTCTTACCCACCATTCTATTTGATTGACGGCATTAAACAGAAGGGAAATGTATCTTACTGGAGTGGGGAAATGCATTAGGTTAAGTAGTGGGTACATAAAGTGCATGTTAGAGGTTTTGTAAAGAAGATGTAATTTTGTGGTTATGCATGTTTGGGTCTCCTCTGTGCTGTGTTTTGTTGGTAGAAATAGAATGCGTTGGATCAGCAAAGTCGGCAAAGCCAGCTGTCATTGTAGGACAACATCTCGTTCAACAGCGTCTTTAGAGACATGTGCCCATGGTCTGTATAGTGTGACACCCTTGGGACCATCAGAGAGAAGGCAAGGCACAGCGTGGGGAGGGGGCTGTGCAGGGGGCCTTGGCCATGGCCCTCCAGCATTGCTCGGGGTGGTGATCCATGGGGTCCGGGGCCCTGGGCCACAGGACTCTAGCATCGTGGCTGCCCACTGTGTCTCAAGGCCTAGCTGATTACCACCATTAGCGTCAGTGTGCAAGGCTCACACCAGTAGGCTGCCCTGTTGGGGCTGCCACCTGCACTGCCCGTCCAGCCCCCAGTGGAGCCAGAGAGCCCATCTCTACCTCCCAGCATCAATTTCCCAACCAACCATGTGGCGCTCGGTGTCACAGCCATGTCTTTGGCAGTCATGAAATCCTCTGCACCGTGACTCACTGGTTTGTAAAGGCTAAATCACGTTCGTATTTAATATTCAAGTATTTAGTGAGCCATACTGAGAAAACAGTGCACTCCACGAGATTGTCATTGTCCTAGAGACCTGGAATGTGGAGTTCTAGTGACGCTGTCAGGGGCCGCAGAAGTGAGTCGCTGTTGGGAATGAGTGGTGTGGTTTTGTTCATCAGCTGTGGTGGTAAGTTGAGAGTGGAGTGACAGTTGTGAATTCCGGAGGTGATGGAGAGAGATGGGGTTGTAGACTTCTAGGAAGAGTCTATGAGAGCTAAAACCCACTGCCTCCTCTTATAAACTTCAGCTGAGCTGTTGAACTGGAAATTAATTGGATACGAATTTGTTCTCGGCTCATGCTTTAATGAGCTTGTAGTTCTGTGTATTAAATTTGAAAGTACATTTGATAAATAATCCATTAAAAACAAATTGAGACTGAGAGTGAATGCATTGAAAATTTCAGAAGTCAGTAATTGAGATTATTGCCATCATATGGTTTTTAATTATTTTTTTATTTATTTGAAAGGCGGAGAGACAAAAAAACAAAGCTCCCATTTGCAGGATCAGTCCCCAAATGCCTGCAGAGGCTGGGGCTGGGTCGCACCAAAGCCAGGAGCCTGGAGCTCGACCCAGGCCTCCCGTGTGGTGGCAGGCACCCAAGTGCTCCAGCCAGCACATGCCGCCTCCCAGGGTGCACGTCAACAGGAAGCTGGAACTCAAGCGGAGCCAGGGCTCAAACTCGGGCTCCCTGACATGGCACGTGGGCGTCCCAAGCAGAATCTTAGCTGCTGCATTAAATGTCCATCCTCGGTTTGAATTCCTTAACCAGTGTTTAGATGCCTGTGGTAGCATTCCGCATTTCTCCAAAATGGGAGAGGTTCTAACGTATGGGACCCCACGACCTGTGTGCAGAGCCTGGTGACGTGGGTCCCCGGGACACCTGTACTGCGGCTGCTGCTGTCCTTTCCCTGAGCGTCTCAGCTCGACACGCTGACCACGAGCCCGAGGCTGAAACCTACCGTGTGCAACAGGATCCCTCTGATGCCCTGGGGGTGATGGTGCAATCACGGGGTCCCTCACAGAGCAGTCCTCTTCCTGAGACCCTCGTGCCGGGCTGTTACCTGGGGACAGGGCGGGAGAGCGGGCGGCTGGCAAATCCTTTCACCCAGGGCAGGGACAGGCCTGCCAAGCCCACGGCGTGGGTGTGTGGGTGGGTGTGTGTCTGGTGTGGGGCTGGGCAGCCCACGCATCCTCTCCTAAGCCGCGTGTCTGTCGAGGAGGACGGCCTCACTGGCAGCGGAGCTGGGCACTGTGAGAGCTATGCTCGCTCTGACCCTGAACCGCCACCGGCCCTGCTGTCCCCTGACTTTGCACGTGCCTGTCCCCTGTGGGCATGGCCCCTGGACCCCAGCCGTCCCACCCCTAAATTGATGGAGAGACTTGGGTTTCAGAAAGGAGTCCACCGGACTTTAGTTGTTGGCAAGCGATAAGATCGATAACATAGAAAATCCAACTCAGGCTTCAAACTATTAAACTGAGAAGATGTTCCAGCAAGATGTCTAATATGGGACCAACTTATAAGACCCAAAGTTTCCCTTCACATCAGAAAATTACCATATATGAGACCTAATAGAAGAAACACGCTATTCATGATGTCAGTAAACCTACAAGACACCTAGGCTTGAGCTTGAACAAAACTTTCTAGAGGCCACATGGGAAGAAAAAACTCACACTGAACTGAAATTCTTAAAATATGACCTTATTAAAAGGAGAGCCCTACCATGTACATGAATAGGAAAGTTTTTATTGTGAAAATATAAGTTCATCCCAAATGGATCTGTGCCTTCAGTGCAGTCCAAGCTGAAGTCTCAGTGGATATTACACCATTCTGAAATTCATCTGAAAGAGAGAAGAGGCAATGACAGGCTAGACACTGGAAAAAGGACAGTACCCAAAGAAAGCAGGCTACCGGCAAGGCTGCCAACACAGTTAGAGAAAGAGCAGCCCTGTTCACAGACGGCTCTGGGACGACCGGGCTTCCACAGGGGGAGGGAGGAAGGGCCGCTCCTACTTCAAGCTACCCCCAGAAAGCAGTTCACACTGGATTGGAGACCTCAGTGCGAGAGCTAAACCGACACAGTTTTGAAAGAAAACGTGGGTGTGGATCCTCACGACTCAGATTGGCCCGCGGTTTCTTAGATACAGCACCTAAAGCATAAACAACCAAAGGGGGAAGAAACCTGCAAACGGGAGTGCATCCAAGTGAAAACCACAAGGCCTCAGTGGACACACAAGCAAGTGAAAACCCACGTAGACGGTGGTAGGAATCATTCCCAACCTCGGGTCTCCTAAGAGGCTCGAACCCAGGATAGAGAGAGCGTTTCCAGCAGCAGAAAGACGGTAATGCTATCTGAAAGTGGAGAAAGATTTGCGCAGGCGTCTCTTCAGAGGACGTGGACAAACGGCCAACGGCCCACGCAGAGGCGCTCGACATCATTAGTCTGGTTTAGGGGAATGAAGGGAAAACCACACTGAGATACGATTTCACATCCGCTGGGCTGGCTGTAACGGAGAAGCACTGCAAGGCGTCGGCGAGAACGTGGCGAGGGCGACTCCCTCAGCGCCCGCTCGTGTTGCTACAGTTTGGAAGCCCTTCCAGAACCTTCCGTGCAATCTCGCAGTTCCGCTTGTCGGTTTATACCCACGTTCCTACTCGCAGTAGGTATCCAGGGGAGCTGAAAACGTGCATCCTCACAAAGACGCGTGCCCTCGCATGCCTGGCAGCGTGCCTTGCTCTAGCCAAGAACTGGAAATAGCCCTGCACACCCATCAGCCAGTGGTGCATAAGCAAAATACTGTCTTCAGTGGTAGGAAGGAGTGACATGTGACACCTGCCACGCTACGAGTGACCCTTGGGAACATTGTGCTGATGATGGGAGCCCGACCAAGCGGGCCGCTTGCTGTCTGACTCCATCCCAGGGCTCCCCTGGATCCTGCGGCTTCAGCTCCAGGCCACTGCAATAAAGTGGGTGCTGCAGCAAAGCCGGTCGGTACATCCAAGAGTCCATTCACAGCATATGGTGGTCTGCTGAGGGTGCGACAGCCTCTGTCTTTGAGAACAGGCGGGCATACACCGTAACTACAGAGCGCTTTATTCTTCACGACCACCGAGGAGCACCTGAGCTGTGGGGAATGGCGCCAGGAGACACAGCATTACCATTATTTGTTGCACAATAAAACAGTCTGCCTGTTTGTGCAATGCACAGCACAGGCAGATTCACAGGGCTGGAAAGTGGAGTAGTGGTCGCCAGCCGCCAGGGGCGCGTGCAATTGTGAGTGAAGGTTTGGGGAGGGGCCGTGATGGGGATGGTTTGGAATTAGATGGTCGTGATGGGTGCACAGCACTTGGGGATGCACAAAAACCTGCTCCTTGTGTGCCTTTAAAAGGTGTTACAATATGTGAGCTGCATCTTAACCAGAGAACTGGCTCTCTGATACCAAAATGTAGTGTAGAGTGATAGTCATCAAAACTGTGTGGTGTGACACAGAGACAGAGCAATGGAGGTCTGCCAGTGGGCTAGCCACGGGGGGCAAAGGTGAAGCGACAGTGTTGTGGGTGCTGCACATGTGACGAGGGGACACCAAGACCAGGAGGAGGACAGATGGCAGGGAAGAACAACTGGCCCTTGGTCTATAGGGGAAATTGGCTTCCAACCTCACACGTGCACACGCCATCGCACGCGTTGCAGACACATGTGAGCGCTCACTGTGAGATGCTGGAAAGAAGAAAACGAAGAACTGATTGGTGACCTTCCCCAAAGCTGCCTGCAGCGATGTGCAGACGCCCGCAGAGCGGCACGAAGCTGACGTGCAACCACCAGGAACGCTGGGCGGGAGCCGTGCTGAAGCAGAGCAGGTTACCGACAGAGGATGGCCCCCCCGCACCTGTCAAGCACTCCCAAATCGGCGAGAAGACGAACAAAATGCCAAATGCCGCTCTCCCATCCCCCGCGCCGCCGTCTGTCACGTGATCTCACACCAGTGTGCTCTGTGATGGAGGTCCCCTTTTCCCTCTCCCACTGCCTCCACCGCTCCGTGCCGCCTGGTCCCTTTTCTTGGCAGAGTCTTTGCCGGACAGAACAACTGCACAGAGACCCTGCCTGGAGACCGGGTGTTCCTGCTGTGTGTGTGTGGGGGGGAGTGCGCTCTGTGTCCCTGCGGGAGCTGCAGCCCCTCCCATGCAGAGACCCTACACACAGCAGCACCCAGGGGCCCTCAGTGAGGAGTGCTGAGTTCGCCAGTCAGCCACCTACGTGGGGTTACAGCTGAGCCCCGCACAGATATCCATCCCCACTACGGACGTGTCCTGCTGTGTTTTCTCTTGCAAACAGTGGTGTTTGTAGAGGACGGAACGTGGGAGCTGCTGTCCACGCTGAGTGGAGCTTCCTTCCCTCCCCTGCCGGGACTGACCTTCACCCCCAAATCGGTGACTCAGGGAGGCCCCTTCCTCTCAGCCGCTTTGCTGCTGTTACAACCTTGGATTTAGGCCCCGCTGTATCACGTTTCACGATGTGCTTCACTCCCGCCTCCGGTTCCCCGTGTCCTCATAAAAGGCAGTGACATGAGGGTAAAACAGCGACGTCACCATGACGGGCTCGTGGCTGGGTTTCACGGGACCCTCTGCACCCGGGCTCTCCTGGAGGGGTCGCGGACACCAGAGGGGACCTGGGGTGTGTTTGCAAAGCCCTCCTGATGACCCCAGGCAGAATCTGACACTCCTGCCGTGGAGCCTGGCTGATCAGGATGGGCTTGGCGTCCACAGGAAGACCCCTGGTTGTGTTAAAAGGAAATCCCGCGGGGAGGGCAGAGAGGGTTGGCTGAGTGCCAGTGGGCGTGAAGATGCTAATTAGCGAACCTGCTCTCTCCCTCCCCTCAGGGTCACTGCTACTACCACGGCCATGTGCAGGGACACGCCGGCTCACTGGTCAGTCTCAGCGCTTGTTCTGGTCTCAGGTGAGTGGCCATGACCGTCACAGCCCCAGCCACAGGCCACCTCTGGGTGTTCCCGTTCACTCTAGCCCCAGGAGTAAGGGATGGGCCCGCAGCACTGCCATGGCCGCCCAGGCCCCGGTTCTCCTTCCCGTGCTGTCGTCCGCCCCGTGGGCTGGGGGCCCTGAGCTGGCGCAGACTCAGGTTCCGGACGTTCTGTGAGATCCGCCCATGTGGAGTGCGTGCCTGAGGCTGCCATGATGGGACATGCGGTGTCGTGCTGAGGCCGCTGGCCTGGTGGACGCTTCAGAGGGTCTTGTTAGGAAGCAAAATACAGGAACTGCTTCGACCTTGGCCGGGGTGAGAACACAGGCCGGGACTGGTCAGGGGCTTGCTGCAGGGCAGGGCGGGGGTCACAAGGCTCCCTGGGAAACTGCCTCCCGCACAGCCCCCCACCCCATCCCAGTCCGCCGCCATCCTCAGGGCCCCCCGGGAAAGCCCTCTCCTGCCGCAGTCCCAGCTCCGCAGCGTTCCCGCGGTTGAGGCCTCGAGTTCAGGTCCTCGGCGTCCAGGGAGGCGTGGACGTCTGGTGCCAGAGCGCGATTCTGCGGGGAGAGGACCCGGGAGATGGCGCGGCTCGAGGGGAAGGCAGGGCTGTCCACGGTGCACCGGCAGTGGCCGCCCCACCCCTGGGCTCTGTGAGGGACCCTGTAGAAGGGGAATGCTCACACGTGTGTAGCACACACACCACAACACCCGGGGACACACAGCATCATACACAACACATTACACATACACACCATAGCACAACATGCCACACACGTGACACACCACAGCATCATACCCCACAACATACATACATGCAACACCCACACACAGTATCATATACCACAACACACCACATATTACTCATACACACCACAACACACAAGGAAACACCCCACATCACACACATGACACAATACACACCACTATACAATGTACCACACACATGACACAATACATACACGGCATCATACACCACACAACACATAACACATACCACAACACACGACATGTTACACATACACACCACAACACACAACACATAACACATACCACAACACACGACATGTTACACATACACACCACAACACACACATGCAACACAACACCACACACAACACGATGCATACCATACCACATACACACAGTATCATATACCACAACACATACAACACACACACATAGCATCATATAGCACAACACACGACATATTACACATACACACAACACACACACAACTTACGTTTCCCTCCCGCCGCTCACTCGTGTTCCCTCGGTGCCAGCACCGGTGGTTCTCCGTCTGGGGGCGCAGCGGTGCGTGGGACCTGTGCCCCAGAGCCCAGCCCAGCAGAGGGAGCAGACAATGAGCGAGAGTGAGGCGCATGATGGGGACGGGGAGGCTGAGCCAGGCAGAGGGAAGGCCAGCGGTGGAGGTCGGAGGTGTGGGGGGTCACAAGGTGGGGTGGGGGGTCACAAGGTGGGGGGAGGGCACCCAGACTCCTGCAGGCAGTGCATCCCCGGCAGAGGGAACAGCACATGTAAATGCCCAGGTGCCCGTGGAGCAGCCGGCCAGGCTGGGGAGGCAGGGGAAGAAGCCGGGGTCAGAGGGGACTTGGAAACGCAGATGGTGGTGGTGACCCCTGCCCTGCTGAGCAGAGGAGACAGGGCTGAGTGGACATTCCCACAGGGTCGCTCCAGCTGCCAGGCCTGGAGACAGGAACTGGCCAGGTCCCTGCACAGCCACTGAGGCCGCGGGAGGACCTGGACGCCTTGCGGGGTGGGGGAGGGGTTGGGGTAGGGGTGTTGGGGAGGCTGTGACTCCACGCGTGCTCCTGCCCATGCCTGCCCCAGTGGTGGGGGGCGTGGAGACGTGAGAGCCCCGAGCTCCAGTCCCTGGCAAGTGTGCTGAGGAGGACATGGGGGGGGCGGTCCCAAGTGGGCTCTGCATAACGGCATGGGCCGCTGTACCCTGGGGGTCTCTTGGGAGGAGGTGGGGGAAGGGAGGGTGTGGAAGTGAGTGTTGGGAGGACCCCGCCCACCAGGTGTGAGGGAGGAAGTGTTGAGGTGGAATCAGCCAGGAGTCTCGGGGGGATGCTGGGTGGGAGGAGGCTGTGGGAGAGCTGGGGTGCGGTGGGGGTGAGGGGTTGGACCATGAGTCCTAGGAACACAGCAGCAAGGCGGGGGGGGGGTGAGTGAGAAGGTGGCAGCATTGTGTGGGGGACAAGGGCCCAGGCTCTCGAGGGGGACAGAGATGGGGATGGGGGCAAGGTCAGAACCAGAGGTGTCCAGGGTGACGATGAGGGGTGGGTAGTCTGGGACATGGGATGGTGTTCTCATCCTGGGCTGTGATGACCAGGCCGTCATCCAGCCATGTGACAGTGGACAAGCCCCCAACCCTCTCCAAGCCCCAGCATCCTCGGTTTAAAACAGATAAACTCTCCAGTTGGAGGGGGTGGGATGTTTGGATGGGACGTTCAGTGGCCTATAGGAGAGCCTGGCAATGAGCCCGCCTTGAGAGCAAGTGCTGGCGTCTGGTGTGGACCACAGGGCCGTGGGCACGGCAGCGGGGTTGCTGTGTGGGTCTGACGAGCCCCTTGCCCAGTGCTCCCAAGAACCTCCAGCTCCCAGGCCCCTGTGCTGTGGTTCCAGACGCAGCAGACGTGCGTCAGCAGAGAAATTCCCGAGTTATGCAGTCAGCTTCATGACCTCGCAAGTGCAGGCCGAGACCCGAGGGGGGAAGCTGCCTTCGATCAGCTGCTCCCTGGCGGCAGGATCGATTGATCGGGACTGGAAGTAAAGAGGAGGAAGACGCAACCGCAGGGCCCCCGCCTGGAAGACAGGAAGGAGGAAATAGGGCTTAGACACTGCGTTCAACAGAGCAGGTTCCAGAGGCACGTGTCCGGTCTAGCGATGGAAGCCGCCCCCGTGCCCCGGGGGACACTGCCGGTCCTTGGAGCCCAGCAGATCGGAGATGGGCGGGCAAAGACAGCTCTGTCCTGGGCCAGCAAAGAGGGGAGGTGGGAACCCCTCGAGTCAGCCGACATCCTTGAAGCTGAAAGAGGAAAACATGAGGGGGAGCACAAAGATAGCGGTGGGACGGGGGTCCCGCCAGGGCGTCCGTCCTGACCTCCAGGTGGCTCCCAGTGCACGGGGGGGCGATCCGGCCATGGTTAGATTTGTCCTGGAGCCTGGGCTGCCCGCCATGGCCGTCCTGTGAGTGTCTGGGATTCTCCTCCTACGGCTCTGTGCTCACATGCGCGCTCCCCATGGCTGGTGGGTAAGCATGTGGGCATCACCACGTTCCATGCACAGCCAGCAAGCTGTCCCCCGCCAAGGCGAACTAACTCCATGTGCTTTGTGCTCCGCCCCCATGCGGCTACTGCATGCCCACACGTCCACCTCTCCTGACCCTGCTCATCAGCCTCCCGGCGGGGCCACAACTGCCCGAGGGGGCAGACGGTCCACCTTTCCTCTGGTTCCCTCGTCCACCCCTCCTCAGCTCCTGGTTCCCCCTCTTGGAGGGAACCACACGTTTTTCCATCACTAGTAGGAGTCATGGTGAAAATTACACTGAATTTCTTTTTGTGAAAAGGTTTGTTCTATTTATTTGAAAGGCAGAGCTACAGAAAGTGAGAAAAGGAGAGAGAGATTCTCCATCCACTGGGTCACTCCCCAAAAGGCCACTAGAGCCAGGGCTGGGCCAGACCAAAGCCAGGAGCCTGCAGGTCCATCCAGGTATCCCATGAGGGTACAAGGGCCCAAGCTCTCAGGCCATCTTCTGCTGCCTTCCCAGGTGCATTAGCAGGAGATGGATCAGAAACAGAGCAATTGGTACTCGATTCAGCACTCACATGGGATGCTGGCATCACAGGGAGGGGCCTACCCCACTGTACCACAACACCTGCCTCTTGGTTTAAATTCCTCTTTTTTAAGATTTATTTATTTTTATTTGAAAGGCAGAGTTACAGAGAAGGGGAGAGACGGAGAAAGATTTTTCCATCCGCTGGTTCATTCCCTGAATGGCCACAATACCCACAGCTGGGCCAGGCCGGAGCCACGAGACTCCTGCTGGTCTCCCACATTGGTGCAACCACCCAAGCACTTGGGTCACTGTTTGCTGCTTTTCCAGGCACTGTAGCAAAGATCTGGGTCAGAACTTTGTTTTTTTAATTTATCCCTTCATTTGAAAGAGCTGCAGAGAGAGGGAGAGAGATCTGCTAGATCTCTGGCCCACTCCCACTAGGAGCCAGGAGCTCATTCGCATCTCCCACGTGGGTGCAGGAGCCCAAGCACCTGGGCTATATTCTGCTGCTTTTCCCAGACCATCAGCAGGGAACTGGATCGGAAGCAGAGCAGCCGGGACCCGAACCAACACCCGTGTGGGATGCTGGTGTCCCAGGCAGCACCGTACCCGCTAAGCCACCACGCCGGCCCCGTTCTTAACATCCTGTACAGTCGTCCAGCCTATCGCCTCTTCCATCACACCTCCCCATCCTGGTTCCAGGCCTTTGTGTGTCCAGCCCAGAGCCTTGCACGTGGTAGGGGGATAATGAGGCTTTGTTTTAGCTGCCCCTGCGTGGTTCACTGGAACTTACAGACAGGACCCGCCCCGTGGCGTCTGCAGTCACCGATTTTGCTGCCATCCCTGGTGATCACCATGTATGAAGTGGGCGGTTCCTTCTGCCACCGAGTTCCTCCAGCCGAGCGCGGAAAGCCACGCTCAGAGCTAGCAGCGGCGTCTCTCACCTGATCGACAGCACCATGTTGAGACCAGAATCTCTCCCTGGGAAATGCAATCAGCACCAGCCAGGATAATTTATATTTTCTAATTTCCTGCCATTCTCCTACTTGCCTGGGAGTGGGAAGATCGTCGGAGCTGTGTTACTGCCCGGTGCGACGTTGCCCCCCAGATGAGAAGCCCCATTCCCGGAGGGCAGAGGCTTCTCTCGAGGAAATAACAGTCTGCTGAGCTTAAAACTGTGGCCGAGCCCTCTGCATTCCCTCGAGGGAGCTTGGCGCAGCGGGAAGGCTGTCGGGTTTCAAAGCAACAGCTCCACTTCTCCAGCCCCTGACGCTGCTGCTGCTGCTGCTGCTGCTCCCTGCGGTGGGCCCCTCGTCCTCTCCAGGCAGCCCCGGAGGAGGTAGGGGAGCGTGGGGGGTCGGGAGCCCAAGCCGAGGACACACAGGCCCAGGCGGGAGCCACCTGCCACTCGCACTGTGCACACGGCTGGAGCCGCAGGGCAAGCGGGTCGCCAGCGGATCCACGTCACAGGCCGAGCCCAGACCTGGATCCTGGCAAAGCACCGGAAAGGGTGCTCTGGCCACCTACAACAGCCCCTCACCTTCGGCCCCAGAACGCGGCCTCGGCTCTCCCTGGCGGCTGCACCGGGGTCCTGTCCCCCTCCCCCTACTCAACCAAGGAGCCAAGAGCCCCACATTAAAAGCCTGCTGGGTTCCAGTTCCGAGCTTTGAGAGTCTTCCAGGTCTTAACTTTACAGCTAAATATCTATGACAGTCAACTTAAAACAAATTACATTCCCTTATCTAACTTGGGGCCCTCGAGGGCTGTGAGAACATCAAAATTTTACATCTCGGAAACCCTGAACACTTGGATTGTGTATCCACGGTTGTTTCCAGCAGTCTTTAGAGCTAAATGATTAATTAGACCCAGGACGATCCGGAGCAATTATTTAATTACGCTGTCCTACAGGCTGCCAGCTGTTTGGAGCAAGGAAAAGGCCTTCACCCCAGTTTCTCAACATCTGGCCTCTGGATGACTCAGAAGATAAAAGGAGATATGAGCACATTTTTATGACTTAAGTAACAATTTCTAGAAGGTTTCCACGGCGTAGCAAAACTTTTTCAGTGGTTTGCTTCCCATGATTAGAATGTGGTGACATATTTTAGTCTCAGGCTTAGGCTTAAGTCAGACTTGCAAAATGCAGCGTGCGTGTTCTTTTTAGGGTAGGAAAGCCTGTTTTTTAGCAAGTCTGCATGTCCACTTGCTTCTACTTTCCTCCTTGCCTGTTTTTCTAAAGTTCTCTGTCTTAATTTAGGCTTTAAAAAAAAAAGTTAATTGATTGATCGATTTGAAAGGAAGAGCAACTGGGGGGAGGGGAGTAGAGGGAAGAATCTTCCACGCGCTCGTTCAGCCCCCCCCACCCACCCCCCCCCCGTCCCTTAGATTGCTCAACACCCAGGTCTGGGCCAGGCTGAGCCAGGAGCCCGGTCTCTCACGCGTGGCGGGGCCCAAGCACTTGGCCTCTTCATGAGTTTTGCGGGTACATGGGCAGGAGGCAAAGCTGCTGGGACGCCACCTGCTCTCCACGGCGAGACGCTGCTGTCGTGTGTGTCGGCTTCCTTGCTGTGTTGCAGTACTGGACCTTCAAAAAGGCTTTTAAAAAGCAATTTTAATGAAGACAAAGTGCCCACTAGCCATCCTGAACTTGGAAATGTCGGTTTTATTGCATAAGGGATAGTCGAGCAAAGAGACACACAGTTGCAGCCAGAGTCGCGCCAGAGGGACCTGGAGGTTTCTTTCGGATCCTGGTTTGGGGAAGAAAACAGCTTCACATGAAGACTTTGCATCAGTGTGGGGATTTAAAAATGCAAGGGATCTTCACAATGTTCATGGAAACCATACGGTGAAACAGTTCTGCATGGACTTCAAGATGTTTTGGCACCAAAATCAGCCTATTTTTAAATTCCATTTTCCCACAAGCTCTCACAGCCAAAGCTAGCGGGTCCGCAGCACGCTGGACTCGCGCCTTCCTGCACAGTGGGGTGCCAGGACTCCGGGTGGCGGACAAGGACCGCTCAGACGTTTTCTGCCCACCCAGGCGTCTTGGTGCCGTCTTCTCAGGGTACAAGCCCCAGACGTGATCTTTCTGCTTCTCTCGCTGCCCATTACAACTCATAAAATGGGAGTGGCGGAGTGAACTGTGGGTAATGAGCTGATGAGCCCGGGTGACAACAGTCACTGACTCATCCGACTCTCTTCCCTCCACGCCACTGAAATGCTGTCACTCTCCTGAAATGTAAAGATGTTAAACAGAGGCCATCAGTAAGTGTAGGGTGAGTGAATGACTGGATACGGAGATGAGCAATGGTAGATGATGCAGAAGCATCTTCCAAGTTCAGGTCGTTGGCCAGGGTATGCGAGTTCATGAGCTGTTTGTACAGAACTAACATCTCAAACCCACAGGGCGCTTGCTGCACCATACTTGTAAGGTACCTTAGACCTAGTGCCCTAAACCTGGAGTCCCTCTGTCCCGAATCTGCTAAAATAATGTGAGTTATTCCAGGGAGAACCTAAGGTTTGTGTCTCAGGAAAGGCTGAGTCTGTTGGTGGTGTCTGTTTACAATCAGGTGGACTTGGCCTGAGAATTTGTGCATATCTGAACTGGAGAGATTTTGGTCACCTAGCAAGCAGTGTAAGGTGGTGGACAGGTGGGGATCCGTGGAGCAGACGGTTCCCCAAAGTGCGATTCCTCCAAAGGGAGTCTCTCTCAGCGTCGGGAAGCACCTTTTAAGAGAAAGGGTTTTACCGTCCCACTCAGCGATAGAGGAATGAAAATCAACACGCAGGCCAGTGACCCCTGTCACGTGGAAGAAGTGGACACCCCCAGCGGTGCTGCTCGTCCCTGGGAGTGAGACACGGCCTTGGCTCCGAGCCCCAGGCAGGCAGGCAGGGTCATGGGCTGCAGCCACATTTGCCTCTGCAAGTTACGTTTGTCCACTGGTTCAAAGAATCGATACTTTTACTCCCAGACTAAAAGTTGGCTCCAGGGACTCTCAGTCATTTTTCCCTGGTGTGTATTTATCTCAGGAATGCTGTGTCCATGTCAGGGAGCCACAGGAGCCAGCATTCCCTGGGAGGTGTGTTCACACAGGACGTCACTCGCTGGCTGCTGTCCTCTGGAGTAAGATGTTAACCGAGCCTGATCCCCATGGGTGTCCTTACCACTCTGAGGCGCGTCTTCAGGCCTCCCTGGTCTAACATTCTAACAGCTGCCACTCTCCCCAGGTGAGCAAGCCAAGGCCCAAAGAGATGAAAGAACTTAGTCAAGGTCATACGGCTACCATTAGCAAAGCGGGAATGTGAACCTGAAGCCGCTGTCCTGTAGGGCCCCCACTTGTCCTCGGGCTGGGACGTCTCCAGGTGGCCGGTGCTGGTTCTACGGGGAGCTGCCCGCTGGAGCCAAGGGCGCCAGCTCAGCCTGCAGGGAACGGATGTAAGCTTTGAGAGGTTCTGGTTCCCTCGCCCTCACGTGCACATCTCCCCCCAAGTTAAATAAGCAAGATACAAATGATTAATACTCATCCTTTTGTCCGTCTGTTCAAAAATTTAGAAAATAGGACTGATCAGCATACACATTCTAGATGTAGAAATGTCCTAAGACTTCTGAATTATTTCTGCTAATGAATTCAGATACAGTCACGGCAGACGCAGCATTCTTGTTTGTTCCTCCTGGCAGTGTGTGTGTCTTTGAGATACAAAAAGAAAAAACGTAAAGACACAATGCAGTCTATTCTTTGGCACAAAATATTTCAAACAAAAAGAAAACCTCAGACTTGCTTTTCAAAAGATGTTAACAGTGAATGAGCGCAACCATCCGGCACAGAAGTGTCCACCTGAGGAGACGCAGAAGTGAACGTGCTCCGGTGTTCCTGTTTCCATCCCCTCCCTCTCCTTGAGCCCTGCACAAGCAGCTGTCCTTCAAAGGCTTCTACCCTTTCTCGCTTCTTCTTCAACAGGGGACTTATCATGTTTGACAATAAAACCTACATCCTGGAACCGGTGACGAATTCCATGCGCGGCTACAAGCTATCCCCAGCTCAGAGCCTGCAGAGCGTGGGAGGAACCTGTGGGTCGCATCAGAACTCGTCGCGCCTCGCTGCCCAGGGCTTGTTCCAGACGCCAGCAAGAAGGGTAGGAGGGAAACCCCTTTCGTGTTTTCTGGGGGGCCTGGGGGCCTGAGCGGTGGACCCCTGATGCCACACACCTGGAGATCCTGAGGGACCCCATCCTGAGGGCTCTCCACCAGACAGTCGGCTCTGCTGTCCGGCTCCCGGCGTGAGCTGCAGGACACCCAGTGTTCACCACCTGCTTGTGCAGGGCTGGGTGGCAGCCTTGGGCGCGTGGTGTCGGTGAGGAGTGAGCCTTGCTTACCCCAGGCCACACCGCAGATGCCTGTCCAGGTCCCCTCGGGCTGACCGCGCCGTCCGTCTTCTCCCATGACCCGTCTCGCAGCAGCAGTGCAGATGTGGCTGCCTGGGGAGCCTTGGCTGCACACAGATTCCTCCCTGTAGCACCCACCCCCCCAGCAGTGGTGAGACCCAGGAGCTGGACCAGCCATGGTCCTCCCCGTGGTCGGAGGCCTTGAGATAGATGCGCACTGCCAGACGGGAAGTCATCAGATGTCTCCTGGTTTATTTCCTCTCTTGATTTCCCATTCCTCTGTTGGCAAGACATCAAGGAAAAGCAAAGATGGGCTGTCACACGTGCTCGCGTGGACTGTCTGCGGCATGCTCTTCAGGGCTCCTCTGGGTTGTCTTTCTCAGCTTTCTAAGTAGACCACTGCTTGACATTCAGCTGGTCATGGATTTTATTCTTGGTTCATTTTGAATCATTTTCCTGGGGCCAGCATGGTGGCGCAGCAGGCGAAGCAGCCCCCCAGGATGCTGGCATTGCATGTGGGTTAAGTCCCGGCTGCTCCGCTTTCGGTGCAGCTCCCTCCTAATGCACCTGGGAAAGCAGCAGAGGATGGCCCACGTGCTTGGGCCCCTGCACCTTTGTGGGAGACCTGGATGAAGCTTCTGGCTCCTGGCTTCAGTCCAGCCCATCCCTGGCCACTGCAGCGCCTTGGGGAAAGAACCAAAGGATGCAAGATCCTCCCTCCCTCCCTCTCTTCCCTTTTCTCTCTTTGTAATTCTACCTTTCAAATAAAAAAAGAATCTTTAAAAATAAATAAATAGGCTGGCACAGCGGCTCACTAGGCTAATCCTCCGCCTTGTGGCGCTGGCACACCGGGTTCTAGTCCCGGTCAGGGCGCCGGATTCTGTCCCGGTTGCCCCTCTTCCAGTCCAGCTCTCTGCTGTGGCCCAGGAGTGCAGCGGAGGATGGCCCAAGTGCTTGGCCCTGCATCCGCATGGGAGACCAGGAGAAGCACCTGGCTCCTGCCATCGGATCAACGCGATGCGCCGGCCGCAGCGGCCATTGAGGGGGGGGATGAACCAACGGCAAAGGAAGACCTTTCTCTCTGTCTCTCTCTGGCTCTCTCTCACTGTCCACTCTACCTGTCAAAATAAATAAATAAATAAATACATACATACATACATAATTTTCCTAAATTCAAATAACAAGGGTTATCCTAAAAAATGACTTCCTGTTCTTAAAGTGTGATTCATCATCCCCTAAACTGCTGCTCTTTTTTTTTTTTTTAAAGATTGATTGATTTCATAGAAAGGAGAGTTAGAGAGAGAGAGAGAGAGAGAGATCGATCTTCCATCTACTCGTTCACTCCCCAGATGGCTGCAATGGCCAGGGGCTGGACCACGTTAAAGTCAGGAACCTAGAACTACATCGAGGTCTCCCACAAGAGTGCAGGGGACCAAGCACCCTGCCATCTTCCTCTGTGTTCCCAGGCACGTTAGCAGGGAGCTGGATCTGAAACAGAGCATCCGGGTCTCAAACCCATGCTTGTGGAGGATGTTTAAGCCACGGCGCCAGGACACGGGCCGAGGGCTCTGCCCTTCTAGCTGCCCTGTTGATTCAGATGTTCCCAAGCCTCTCTATGGCAAACACTGGCAACCTTTTTTTTCTTTTTCTGTCTCATCGTGAGAGGGGAAAAATTGTGCTGTAGGTACCCGGGCTGACCTTGACATTGACACTGGTCGGGGAGGCTGATGCCTATCCCAATGCCGGGGAGCAGAACTAGAAAAACACACACTTCTGTGGGCACCACCAGCCCAGGAGGGTTTTCTCCCTGGGCCTCCAGCCTCTGCAGTGACAGGTGGAAGAGCCAGCCAGGGTCATGGGGACCGTTAACTCCGCTCTGCAAAGACATTTGCCCTGGATGCCAGACCCCAATAAGCCGTGATTAAGCCGTAACTTTTCCAGTCACAGACAAGCAGATCATTTGCATTTTGTTTGCCGGGCTCTCTGCGCTGTGCCCCTTGTCGGATGCAGGATACCCGCATGGTGAGATTTATAACTTGACGGTTGAAATGATACTCGAATGTGTTTGCCATTTCATTTACAAGTAGGAACTTGATCTTGTACGTGCCAAGCACATTTTAATTCTTTAAGCATATAGCTCTCTAGAGCTATGATTGTCACAGTAATTTCCAGTCATTTTTACTTGTAGAGAAATGCGGAGAGCCTGAACAACAATGTTGTTTTGTTAATAATGCATATTGACATGTAAATGAAGCTTTAAATTGAAAAGGGAAGGCAGCCTGCCATTCAGTTCCGTTCTGCACCTCTCTCTGGAAATAGCTGTGATTGTTTTATGGAAGAGAGAATGTCCTTGACTTAAAATGCATGTTTGTAATGAAAATGGCACCAAACATAATTTCCAAATAAGTGGAATACTTAAGAATTGGAGCTACACGGAAGATGGCTCTGGGTAGCGCCATGATGGAAATGAGAGGCACACTTTGGAGGGAGACAGCACTCACCTGCCCTACTTAGGCTGCTTTGATTTCAAACCAAAAAAAAAAAAAAATCAGGTTGCCGCAGCTAATCAATCTTGTTTACGCAGCGTGGTTCCTCCCTGCGTCGTTCTGCCCCCACTAAATGTTAACTATTGCAGAGATTGGACTGAGGCTGCGATTTTCTGCAGATGTTTGCATTTTTCCTCGCAGAGGGATCCGGAATAAATCTCCTCCCAGGGTACACAGCAGCTATAATCTAGACTTGCACCACTGTTTGTCATTTTTACAAGGCTCTGCATTAGGCTTTAGCGACAGCCCAAGTAGTTCCTGGAAGGGCACGGAGACCGGAGTGACCCAGTCCACCTTCCGCCGCGTGCAGCACCCAGACCAGTAGCTTCACCTGGCACAGCCGCCTCCCCCGTCCACCCGCCTGCTGTGCACCCAAGAACGCAGACTAATTTTAGCCTCAGCAAGCCCTGAGGAAGGCCAGCAACAAATGCGCTTCCAGAGAAAATCACCTAACACATCCCAAAGGCGATTGTGAATTACCTCTGAATTACCCTCTCTTCTGGGACTACCCGCATCATCGTTCCTCCCTTAGTCCGGATAATTAGAAGGCAAGGCAGGAAAGTGGCTGTCTCCCTGCAAAGAAACTTTTGCTTGGTCATCTCTGTCCACCCAGGACCTGGAGGCAGGAGCCTGGTGAACCCCGCTGTTGGCTGCTGTGTCTCCAGACAGCTCACGGCATGGGGGTCTCCACAAAGTTCTTGGGAAATACATATTGTGGGGAAAAATACAAAAACAAACAACGTATGCATTTCCAAATCAGGGCAGAAAAAATAAACTTTTAATTCCGTTTGCATCAACTTGTTGAGGCCCCGCTTTCTTGGCCAAGGAAGCCCGCTGCAGGGGCGGAGTCAGCAGTAACAGTGGTCTCCCTTGTGAGCGGGGCCTGGCACCTGTTGAGTATCAGCCACTGGCCAGGACTGCATTCCCAGAGCGCGTTCTTGCAGCCTGTCAGAAGCCTTATCCCTCTGGAGAGAGAACCAGCAGCTCTCACCGGGCCCTGTGTGGTCTGGATGCATTTTCAGTAGCGCCCCCTTGTCCCTGGTAGCGCCCAGCCCATCAGATGCAGCCCCGTGTTCCAGCATTTTCCCACTGTGGTTGACTCCGCCAGGCTGGCTGTTAGCAGGTGTCAGGGGCCGTGTCCCACGCTGTGTGCTCCGTGCACGTTGTCCCCACGCAAGTCCCTGATGTGTGGTGTGCACGCTGCTGTGTGAACAGGGTGCAGTTTCCAGATACTCACAGCGGGACCTGGGAGCCCAGGCGTGGAGCTGGAGCTGACCGTGACTGCTGGGCTGGGCAGAGGACGAGCCAGACTTCCGATGCTGGTCCTGCAGCTGCCGAGCCAGGGGCCTGGGGCCCTGGGTCCTGGTTCTTGTGGTTGGATGGGGCCTGGCTCTGTCTCACCTAGCTTGAATGTGTTTACCTTACCCACTGTCACAGCATGGCCCTGGCAAAGCCCCCCCACTGCTCTCCCAGGTTCCAGTCCCCTGGCAGCCAGGGTGATGTTTAGAAATCTCACCTTCAAGCGCTCCCAGGGCTCCCAGAAGATGAGCTGCTCATTCCGCCCCTAGCTGAGGGTGGCCCCAGGGCCCTGACCCCGTCTTCAGCTCACCCATTCTTCTCCGGCTCCTCCCAGCATCAGGACTTCCACTGTTGCTGTTCCACCAGGCTGTAATGCTCTTCCCACCACGTGTTCCACACGTATCTGCTCAGCCTTCAGCTGACATAACCCCCGCACCCCCCCACCATCTTTGTTGCGATTCCTGTCTGTCCGTTCACAGGTGGCTTTGCTTCTGCTACCGTGTCATTGTCAGCCTTCTCCTAATCCCCAGGTGGAATGTGGGCCTCCCCAGGGCAGTAACCTCGGGTCTTCGGTCCATCCCCAACATCCAACACAGCACAAACCACCAGGTGCACAGAGCTGAGCCAGGGGGTGCACCCAGCACGAGCCACGGGGTGCACAGAGCAGAAGCCACGGGCTCGCTCGCTGCAGACGCATGGCTGCCCTGTCAGGAAATCACTGTGAGGAGAGTGTATCAGGACCCGGGTCTCAGCTGGCCTGGCCCAGTGCGACGGCTGTGTCCCCCACGCCAGGCCCCTCCCTGCAGGCTGTCTGGGCGGTGGCCCTGCGCTGGGACCTGGGCCTGGATGGCTTTAAGAGGCCCAGGAAGCGGCCTCCTGGTGGGCGGCACTCTGAGCAGGCCTTGACTTCCCCTGGAAGAACCGTTGGGCCGCTCTCCGCGGCTCCGGTTGCTGTCTGGGAACGGGCTCTTGTTCCATAAGCCCGAGAAAGGAAAATCCAGTCCAGCAGCCAGTTTCAAACATGGTTTCCATATCGCAAATTGAAAATAATCATCTGTCACAGCTGGACAGCCGGCTAGGTGGAAGTCACGTGGGGGTAACCGAAGCCTTTGCCTGTGCACACCGCCGGTGGAGAGTAGACCCCTGGCCGGGAGCCGGCCGCTCCCCCGTGCCTTCTTATTATTCTGTGGTTAGCTTCTCTCTGAACGTGCACTTCTCCGGATTCAGAAGATTCTGAGTGCCCTGGAACCGGCAGAGACAGGAAGCGCGTGCCCGTGTGTGTGTTTTCATTATCTGGAGTTGTGTGTTTTCTAAATGAGGATCGGAGGCCAGTTGGAAGGATCCTGGGTTGTTAATTTCAGCCCTGCGCAGTCTGAGCAGCCAGAGGTTTTCTGTGTTTTTCAATGGGAGGTGGCACTTATTTTTCCATTTCTGGAGCTGTATTTTTTTTCTGCATAATTAACCAGATTTGTTCTTGGTGAATCCGCGATTCATGAGCCAGAGAGAGAGAGAGAGGTGCACGTCTTTCAGCTTCAGGCGAGGAGACAGGGCCAGGTCTCCACACTTGGGGGTGACTGGTATCCTGTGCACCAGTGGGTCCACGAGGTCCCAGGGTTAGGACCGCTAAGCATCCCCACAGCGGAGCTTACAGAGTTCTGTTTCCCCTCGCAATGCCGTGGATGTGGGAGCAAGTGTGCCCTTTGGGGAGCCTCGGCTCCCCGCCCCCAGGGGGCTCCAGGTTTCCTCTGGGACGCCTCAGTTCATGACTCAGCGCAGCCGGCGGTGAACTGGTCGCCTGCCCGAAGACAAACACTGTTCTGTAAAAATCCGTTTGGAGGATCCCGGCCGGCTGGGGTTGGTTTGGTAAAAGATGTTTCTCCCAGGACTCTGTGCCTGGAAACCTGATTCAGCGCCTGCATTGGTCCTCACGGCTTTTGTCCCAGAGAGAGCCTGGGAGACACACGCACGCCAAGTTGCAAAGTCAAGTGGGCGTCTACCGCTCGCTCTGAACGTGAGGACGGAATCCAGGGTCTCCTCCCTGCTCCCGCCGCCCTGCACTGCAGATGAGCTTTGCCGCTCGTCTTTCCTGGTTGCTTCCGGGGCCACCCCCCCATGGTGGCTGCATTTCCCCTTACAGTGCCTCTGGGACTCCCCCGGGAGTTCTCGGGACACATGGACGCCTTTGGAGGCAGCTGGACGGAACGGCACCCAGTTCCTGGGCTGCGTGTCTGCCTGGGCGGCCGGCACCTTCTCCAGCCCATTTCCTTCTCAGTCACTTCCCCCTCGCCCACGCCTGTTCTCAGAGGCAGGGGCAGAGGCAGAGGCAGAGGCAGGGGCAGAGCGCGGGCTGTTCTCCTGTACTGTTCTTTCCGTCTCTTCCTCGTCTTCCTCTGAACACCTTTCCCCAGCCATTCCGTTCATCACGGGGCTGTGATCCTCCTTGCCGCCTGCAGCTCCCAATCAGCTGCCAGAAGCGGGCTCCCGGGCATGGTCCCCGGAGGTCCCTGTTCCCAGTGTATTCCCGCACCCTCTCTCAAGTCACAGAACGGTACGGTTGGGGCGCCAGGGCCCCGGCCACACCGTGACACGCTGCGTTCCGTCTTTAATGATCTTCAGATGTGCCCCGCGTGGGCTCTTGTGGACCATCGCCGGCTGGCCGTGCCCCAGAGGGAGCTCTGGGCTTGTTTGTTTATGGGTTCGTTGGTTTAATGAGGATTTTGACTTTCCCTCATGCGGCAAGGGGTGGTTCACCAGCGAAGCTAAGCTCCTGCAGGATTTCCCACTGGCAATGGAAATGGGTCACTCGAGTGGAGGGGGCCTCACGAAGGAATTACTGGGGTCAGGGGCCAACTTCCAGATGGAAGGGAGGCCCAGCAGCCCCTGGGCCGCCGGGGACAGATGCTCGGCCTCACGTGGCGGGATTGACACTTGGTGACAGGGCTCTGGAAGCCCCAGACAGGAGTTAACCTCGTGTTTACTTTCGGCAGTATAAAAGAGAGACGCTCAGGACGACCAAGTACGTGGAGCTGGTCATTGTGGCAGACAACCGAGAGGTAAGAGCCTTGGAATTTCGCAGTGGAGTGGCTTTTTTAAAAAAGCAGTGGTGGGAACGTTTAGCTCGCTTTAATGAGCCTCGGCTTCTAGGTGCGCTTAGAAGCACTGGGAAGAACTCACGGAGAGAGTGGCTTTCTGATTTTATAAGACAGAAAATGTCAAAATGGTGTCTATTATTGTGAAAGGAAAGCAAATTCTTCAGAAGGAGAAAATAAAAAAACCAAAAGCCAGTGTCGCTGTGTATCTGCTCTCCAAACAGGAGCTCACCTCCAGGAACTGCGGGCGTGGCTCTAGATTTTATGCCAAAATGTTTGGGGGAACGTTCAGCTTTTTAAATGTTTACTACGTCTTAAACCAAAGTGAGTGAATGAAAAAGAAAAACTATAGACACAAAAACAACCCTCCCCTCTGTGGTGGGGTCTGGTACCACGTTAGTTCTATTTTTTTTCTTTCAAATAATTTGGAATTCTTTTGTAAAAGATTATCTTCTCTGTATGTAGTCAGTGCTTCATTGACATATTATGAATTAAGTAACATCCTTTTGTAGATTTGTTCAACACCGTGAATACAACAGACTTGGTAATTTCTCCAAAACCTACTCCCATTCTGGAAGTTGGGATCAGAGGAGAGGATGGGGAATTTAGCAACACTATCCATTCACCGAATTTAGCAACACTATCCATTCTCCTCCGAGCTCTTTGACATGTCGCCATGGACTTGTGTCCCTTTGGCTATCTGATTCTTAGAAACAAGTATAAAGAAAATTTCTCCAAAGTTAAAGTCAAGTTGGTGATATGAGAAACGGCTTTGGACTTCCCTCTCGCCCGTTTTCTCTTTGCCAAAACGTGTCCCCGCCTCCGCCATGGACGAGGCTGGGAGAAGCACACCAGTTGCTCCGTGGAGTCCTTGGCTTGGGCGAAGTTGCTGGAGTCCCCAGGCTGGGAGGGCGCCCTGCTTGCTGCTCCTGTTCACTGCTCTTCACAGTGAACCACGCGTGCATGTCCCCGGTGCTTCTGTAGGAGCCCCAGACGCACGTTTCCAGCAGCTGGGATGTTGAGGTTTGATTGATGTTCTTGTCATTATTAATGCTGACGTTTGGAATTGTTAAGTTTCAGAGACAAGGAAAAGATCTGGAGAAAGTTAAGCAGCGGTTAATAGAGATCGCTAACCACGTTGACAAGGTAAGCCCTTTTTGGAGCAATGGGGTTACTGAGATCAGGTGAATGTTTGGAGGTGAGGTCGGGAGGACGGGACACACCTCACTGACAGCAGGGAGACCTCTGGGTGCTGGACTGGAACTCGGGGCCGGCTGTCCTCTGAGCTTGTGACTCCCTGGTCCAGGGCAGCTTCTGGGCTGCAGTGGCCTTGGGGACACAGCTTGCTCCCGGCTCCCTTCTGAACAGAGTTCCAGTCTGAGGGGACATTGGACTCCGCAGTTAGATCCCAGAGCCCCTGCAGGTTGCATCCAGCGTGCCAGGGGAGTTCTCAACGGCATTGGTGCCTCGGCGGTGGGTGGAGTCAGTTGTCAGCTTGTTCAGAGCTCTCTTGAAATTCTCAGGTGCAGCGTGGCTGGCCACCACTGTCCCAGAGCCACCACAGCTTACAGCAGCACTGGGCCTCCTGCCCGAGGAGGGAGTAGGGGCAGGGGAGCAGTGTAAGAAAAATAAAGGACCAGGTCCTTGCTGGGCCTTTTACAGCAGGGACCTCTGAAGCGGTCACGTTGTGCACAGCGTGTTTGCGAGGGAGCTGTGCAGGAGCTGTGTTTCCGGCAATCCTGTTGTAGTCCAGTAGAGTTTTCTATCTATACCGGAAAATGGAGACAAATTCACCTCCGGTTCCACGGGCCTTCTGCACCGTCCCAGCAGTGCGCATCCAGAATTCAGGATGAAGCCCTTATGGTCCCTCCCTTCCAAGGGGAACAGGCACACGAACCACTCAGCAGAGTCTCGGGGAACAGGAACTAGATCAGTGCTCTGAACGGGGGGCTGTGGGGAAGCAGGGGAGGACCCCTACTCCTTCTGGGGTCAGAGAGGCTTTGCAGGGAGGGAGCCCTGGAAGGTGAGTGCAGTCTCACCAGCAGAGAGCAGGAGAGGCCTTGGCTCGCTCCCCACAAATCCAGATGTAGCCAGTAGCTTCTTATGATGGAAGGGAGTGTGTGTGTGTGTGTGTGTGTGTCCACCTGCATACATGTATGTTCCTATATGTGGACATAAAATACATGACTGCATGTGTATTTGTATATGTGTCACACATGCTTGTGTTCATGTGTGAATACATGCACACGTATGTATGTGCACTGCATGTGTATTCCTGTGCTTGTGTTCACACATGCTCATGTTCATGGTTGAATGCATGGACATATGTCCAATGCATTGTGTCCGTGTGCACATACACGTGTTCGTGGTTGAATGCATGGACGTGTGTCCAATGCATTGTGTCCGTGTGCACATACACGTGTTCGTGTATGCATGCACACCTGTGCTGCATGTGCATGTGTGCACATATGCTCATATCCTCGCATGAACGTACGCACACGTGTCTGTGTTTCCTGCATGTACAGCCAGTGCATGTGGTGCAGTCAGTGCATGTGTGTTCCTGTGCACGTGTGTACATGCTCATGTTTGTGGGTGAGTATACACACAGCAGGGAGGGCAGGAGGAGATGAGGCTGCAGGGGATTCGACTGCCCAGGGCCCCGTGCCCTCCAGAGGCATCTTGGTTTTGCTAAGCAGTCGCTGGAGAACCAGGTGACTGTTTTCCAAGCAGGACAGGGATGCTCAGGACTCCTCAGAGACACCCTGCAGCTTGCGCGGACGATGGAGTAACCACAGACAAGTGGGGCTGCTAGGAGCCTGCTGCAGAGAAATGAGAAAGCCGGACCCAGGGCAGCGGGAGTGGGGATGTGGGAAAGATGAGAATTTAGAGGCATTTAAAGGGACAGGGCTGCTGGGAAGTGTGTTTAGCAGGTGCTGTAAGCGAGGCTGTGAGAGCTCGCATAGGTGGGGTTTTTCCCGTATTTAGCAGAAGGAGCTGCGTTGGCGAGGTCTGACCCAGAAATGAGCCTTCTGACCCCACTGGGGCCCTTGTCCCGGATCTGCTCACCTTCTGTGAGTCCAGGACCCTGTGCCAGACAGAAGCAGAGGATGAGAGACAGTGAAAGTCCGAACGGCCGTGAAGTTCATGTTGTGGGGTGGCTGGGAGATGCTGCCTGCCACCCCAAGGAGCTGGAGTGGGAGGAGTTTCACCAGGCACTCGGGGGGGAGGCTCCGGCTGCCTGGAACTCTGTGAAAGTCGATGAGCACAGATGACCCCCCCGGCACCCTGGACGCCGTTCCCCAGGCACGCCTTGCTCACTGAAGCATTTTCAGCAAATTAAGCCGTGTCCCCAAGTCAAGTGGACACAGAAGACTGCGGGCACAGGGCCAGTTCTCCTGGAACAGGCAGGTGAAGGGCAGGTCTGGGGCAGATCAGGGTGATGGCGGAGTGAGAGGTGCATCTCCGTCCAGGCATCAGAATCCCGTGGGGTCTTTGTTTGCTTAAATCAGGGATGGGAAACATCTGGCCCATGGGTCATACACGGCCTGTGAAGTCATCTGGCATGTTCCAGCAGGCGAGACCTGAAATTCAATAAATCTACAGCAGGCTAATTTTTAAGTTGATAATTTTGTATGGTCCACAGATGATGTTATAAATATCCAAACGACCCTTGGCAGAAAAAATGGTTCCCCACCCCTGATTTAAATGATGATTTTTAAAAACCAATTCTCAAGTCTCTGCCAAGGGATTCTTTTTTTTAAAAGGTATTATTTATTTATTTGAAGGGGAGAGTGAGAGAAAGAGCGATAACTCCCGTCCACTGGTTCTTTCCACAAATGGGGCTGGTTCAGACCAAAGGCGGGAGCCTGGAGCTCCATCTGGGCTCCCGTGTGAGTGGCAGAGGCCCATGCACTTGACCCCATGTGAGTGGCAGAGGCCCATGCACTTGGCCACTGTCTGCACAGGATCTGGATTGGAAGCAGATGCCAGGGCTGCAGGCGACAGCTTAGCTCACTGTGCCTCGACGCCAACCCAGCCCAGGGATTCTGATTCGATTGGCCTGGGGGGGGGGGGTCTGGGCACAGGAGATTCCAGGGCCTTCTTATGATTCCAGTGTAAGGCGGGACGGAGACACCCTGGCTGACAGAGACACGGGGAGATTTGGGTGCTACAGCCTTGGCTGCCCGGTGGGCCAGGGGGTCAGTTGCCCAGCAGGTCTCTGCCTGTCCTCCAACAGCACAAAGTAGAGAATGCAAATTCGTCTCAGGTCCTAGAAGTAAAAGGGACAATGAACCATATTAAACTCAGGCTGCAAATGGCTGAAACACCATTTTTTAAAAAGATTTATTTATTTTATTTGAAAGGCAGAGAGAGAGAATCTTCCATCTGCTGGTTCATTCCCCAAATGGCCACAATGGCTAGGGCTGGGCCAGGTTAAAGCCAGGAGCCAGGAGCTTCATCCATGTTTCCCACATGGGTGCAGGGGCCCAGGGACTTGGGCCATCTTCTGCTGCTTTCCCAGGCCATAGCAGGGAGCTGGATTGGAACTGGAGCAGCCGGGACTTGAACCAGTGCCCCTATGGGATGCAGGCACTGCAGGAAGAGACTTAACCTGCTACGTCACAGTGCCGGCCCCTGAAACACCGTTTGTTAAAGTGCTGCTGCTGTCTCTCTGTGATTGTTTATTTACATGTTATTCTGGGTCATCCCTTGCTTCAGTTTGCAAAACCAAAAACGAGCAACTGGGGGCTTATTCATAACTTGCACTGGTAATTAAAGAATGCCGTGTGGAGACAAGTGCTGGTGGGCTCCATGACGTTTCCAGAGCGGCTGTTCTCATGTTTCTGACACATCCAGCCCGGACGACCCTGTCAGCCCCCAGCAGACCCCCAAGACCCTGGTGGGGCTGCCCAGGCCCTTAGGAGTCCCTGCTGCCACGTCTGATGACCGGTGACCCTTGGCTCTCTTAAGCGTTCCAAACGGCAGTTTTGCAATTCTACCCGTGGGAGTGTCTCCGGCCAGAACACAGTGACTGTCCTGGTGGCCACGCCCTCATTTGCTGACATCTTGGCTTTCCTGGGCCATTCTGAATGAATAAGCGCTTGGCTGTGCTGACTCGAAGAGGAAGAACCTCCCCGTGCAGAAGACAGAAGGGGTTAGTGACAAAGGGGACACTCTGAAATGTTCAGGAAAGCCCCCGCGTCCCCCACAAGCAGAACCAGGAACGCGTGTCTGACACTCGGCCAAATTCAGAGACGCTTTCCCAATCCTGGTTCAGTGGCCCCGGGAGCCACAGAGCGTGTGCCCGTGAAGGTGGCGGTTGCAGGAGCTCCGCCTCTAAGCTTTCTCTCCAATCCATCCTGGCTCATTAAACGCCTAGCCCTGGGTCGGCCTTGGCCCCATCGGCTAAGATGCCCTCGTCCCCAGCTGTGTCCCTGGTTTCGAAGCCTGGCTGCAGCTCCCGACTTCGGCTTCCTGCTCACGCAGACTCTGCAAACCAGCAGCCATGGCTACAGGGATTGGGTCGCTGCCACCCACGGAGGAACTTGGATTGTGCTCTCAGCTCCTGGCGTCGCCCGGGCCAGCCCTGGCTGTTGCAGGCATTTGGGAGTGGACTGGTAGATGGGGCGCTCTCTCCCCTCTGTGTCTCAGTCTGTATCTCTGCCTCTTAGATAAATAGCTAACTAAATAATAAAAAGAACCCAGCACCAGCTATCAATTCTTGCAAGTGGAACCCCGCTGACATCCTTCTGAAAGCACTCATCTCCTGGGCACTGATTCCCTGGGTGTGTCCACCCCTGTGTCCATCTCCTGTCCTCCCCAGGTGTGTCCACCCCGTGTCCATCTCCTGTTCTCCCCTGGGTGTGTCCACCCCGTGTCCATCTCCTGTTCTCCCCTGGGTGTGTCCACCCCATGTCCATCTCCTGTCCTCCTCTGGGTGTGTCCACCCCAGTGTCCATCTCCCGTCCTCCCCTGGGTGTGTCCACCCCATGTCCATCTCCTGTCCTCCCCTGGGTGTGTCCACCCCCGTGTCCATCTCCTGTCCTCCCCTGGGTGTGTCCACCCCAGTGTCCATCTCCTGTCCTCCCCTGGGTATGTCCACCCCCGTGTCCATCTCCTGTCCACCCCGGGTATGTCCACCCTCGTGTTCATCTCCCGTCCACCCCTGGGTGTGTCCACCCCCGTGTCCGTCTCCCGTCCTCCCCTGGGTGTGTCCACCCCATGTCCATCTCCTGTCCTCCTCTGGGTGTGTCCACCCCAGTGTCCATCTCCCGTCCTCCCCTGGGTGTGTCCACCCCATGTCCATCTCCTGTCCTCCTCTGGGTGTGTCCACCCCAGTGTCCATCTCCCGTCCTCCCCTGGGTGTGTCCACCCCATGTCCATCTCCTGTCCTCCCCTGGGTGTGTCCACCCCATGTCCATCTCCTGTCCTCCCCTGGGTGTGTCCACCCCCGTGTCCATCTCCTGTCCTCCCCTGGGTGTGTCCACCCCCGTGTCCGTCTCCCGAACTCCCCTGGGTGTGTCCACCCCATGTCCATCTCCTGTCCTCCCCTGGGTGTGTCCACCCCCGTGTCCGTCTCCCGTCCTCCCCTGGGTGTGTCCACCCCCGTGTCCATCTCCCGTCCACCCCGGGTATGTCCACCCTCGTGTTCATCTCCCGTCCACCCCTGGGTGTGTCCACCCCCGTGTCCAACTCCTTTCTCTCCTCCCCGCCAGTTGCCTGAAGGAGGCACTTCCCTCTCCGGACTCCAGGGGATTCCACCCCCTCATTTCAGATCCATGTCTTCCAGAAAGTCTTCCTGCGTCCCTCCAGGGCAGTATTTCCTGGACTTCACTAAATCAGCATGCCTGTGCCCAGAGGCAGCCATGCTGTTGTGGCCTGGAATATGTAACCAGGCTCTCCGAGCTTCAAGGTCTTTGACGGTAAAATGAGACTAGGAATAGTTCTAAACTCATAGAGTTGTTTGGAGGGCTGAGCAATGGCACAAGAGCCCTTTAGCACCATGCCTGGGACATAGCGGTGTTATTAGGACAAACCAAAAGGGACCCATCGGTCGCCAGGGCATGTGGAGCAGGCAGAGGAGGGGTGGTGGCTGATGGCTTGAGATAAGCTCAGTACATGTCACAGTTGTTGGTGGCACTCCTTGTGGAGAGGGGGATTGTATGTTACACTCTAGGTGTGAAGTCTGTCGTGAGGATGTGGTTAGAGAGCCCCGCATTGTAATGAAAAGCTGGGTGAGAAGTGAGCAGCCAGGCTGGTCCCATGCAGACCCGAGTTCCTGCTTCCCAACAGCGCTCCGGGGTGGCAAAACTTGTGTCCCTTCAGGTGACAGCCCTGAAGCCCAGCAGGGGATCTGACCCTGAGGCCTCTGACCCTGAGGCCACCTCTCAGCAGGCTGGTGTCGACAAGGGCAGAGGGGCCCTGCTTGTCACCCCTGTCACCTCTGTGCACGATGCAGCTGACGACGTCACTTCCCCAAGGCTGCAGCCAGACATGCGGATGGAGAGGCGCAGAGCAGTCCAGGGACATAATGCGGCTGCGAACTTGCAAGTGGGCAGCACAGGGCAAGCAGCTCTGGATCAGAAGCAAACAGTGGAGCAGCATTTTGGTCACGTAATGTTCTGAGTAACTTAGCAAGGTCACGGCTGCAATTGTCTGATACCAAGTCCGACCGTGCCGCGAGGTAGTTCGCAGTCATCAGCTCTTTTGCCAGCCCAGGGCTCGCCACGTGACTGTGGGACCAGCAAGGGGAAGATGAACCCGCTGCCGTGGGTCAGAATCCTAGGTCAGACGTTCGCGTTTGGGGAACGTCATGCACTTCGTCTCACCACGTCGGAATCGTGCCGAACTCTCAAAGGAAGAGCCTCTGTAGTTTTTGTTACTCAATGGCCGGATGCTTCCAGCACCAAGGGTAGCCCTGCTCAAGTCTGGAGTTCGGTCTTGGTTGCTCACCGGCTGTGGTCCTCACCTTGGCGTCTGGGTTCTCGTGGATGGAGACTTGCACGCCATGCTGCCTCGCACGTCGCGGGCACTGCAGCATCTTAGAGCTGGATGTCCCCAGGTCCTCGGCCCCTCCACTGCGAGTCACCTTCCTGACTACGGGGTGCTTGTGGGGGCAGCGGCGTGGAGACCACTCATCCTGCCCCCCAGGCTCCTGGGAGTCAGAACCGTCCCCTGGGCAGAATAGGCTGTAGGTGGGAGCCAGGGGCACATAAGGGAGAGGGACAGAAGAGGAATGAGATGACCTGTGTGGGTGGTGGGCGTGCCTGGACCTTCACATCACGCCCCCATGCAGGAGCTGGGTTGAAGAGGTCTCCCCAGCACAGGCCCGGTGCACTGGCTGCTGGGGGGGTAAGAGCGTCGCCATGACAGTTGCTGAAGGAGGCAATGTCATTGTTCTTTATTGTTCTCACAGCTAGACACCTGCTCATTTAATTAAAACCTTCCAGGGTGATTGTAGGTGACAGAATCTTAGAGTGGCAGCCCAGGCTGAGCCTTTGCTCAAAAATGAACACGGATTCATTTTCAGTAACTCATGGGCAGAGTGTTTTGCCTCAAATGAACCAATTATTGTCCTTGGCAGCAGAGTCTGAAAGATCCTAATTCACTCATTGTTTGTCCTGCGGTGGATATTAGCCGCAGCCTTTAGCTGTAACAGACATTGATATGCACGTTTTAAATCACTGATAAATCATTTGAAATGTGCTGTCATACCAATCCAGACAGACAATAAAAAGGCTAATAGCGTTAGCATCGGATGGGTCACCAGTGGAGAAGCGGTTAGCACAGCCCTGGGCCTCAGCACTGCAAATCCTAAATTCTGCGGCCGCAGGAACCTAGGGGCACAGAATCGACTCTCTCACCCAGACACCGCAACTCTGTTCTGGTTTTCGTTTCAAGTCCTGGTCAGCGCAGCTCCCTGAGGCCGTCTCTCTCCCTCAGTTTTACAGGCCGCTGAACATCCGAATTGTGCTGGTGGGCGTGGAGGTGTGGAACGACATTGACAAGTGCTCCATAAGTCAGGACCCCTTCACCAGCCTGCATGAGTTCCTGGACTGGAGGAAGATGAAGCTTTTGCCTCGCAAATCGCACGACAACGCGCAGCTCATCAGGTGGGCGTCCCGCCCCTGCCCGTGCCTGAAGGAGTGGTGTCAGCCCCCGCCCCTCCCTGTTGAGCTCCACCTGCACAGCCCCCCCCCCGCCCCCGTGCCGAGCACCCGGCTGTCCAAGGGGCCTTCTCAGTCCATCAGTGAGACAGACACCCTCCTACAAGGGCAGATCTGTCAGGAAACCCAGCCCTCTACGAAGTCTCACCTCTTTCCCTCACCTGGGCTCTCCCGGTCCTCCTAGCCTTCTGGTGTTAGTCTTCATATGAAGTCATCCTGAGTAGGCTTTATCCTAAAGGCTCATTTCCCTTCGTTAATGAAAAACGCCGTTCACACAATGTACAAAGACAGACATTTGGCTGCATGGCGTCAGATGCCTGGAGAACAAAGCCCTCTGTGCCTCTTCCTATTCCAGGTGCTGCTCTGGTAGTCTAGATCAGACCGTGCGGGTAGAACAATGCGTTAACTTTGTGTTCCTTCTTCAAGTCAGTGTGTGTTGAGCACCTGTTAGGAACCAACCTTGTAAACCTCCTTGCTCTCAGGAGACTTCCGTCTACTGGGAGAAGTTAGCAAGAAAAGCGAAAATTTCACAGAATCATCAGTGTCATGAAGACAACAGGAAGAAGGGAAGTATAGCTCGAACATACCAGTATGTTGGTAAGACAGTACAGACACCGTTCTGTTTAAAAGAAAACGTTGGCACAGCCCTTAAGATGCTGCTTGGGTCAGTGCCGTTTCGCATCAGAATGCCTGTTTGAGTTCTGCATCCTCGTCCCACGCGGCTTCCTGCTGATACACACACTGAGGAGGAGGCTGGTGTTGGCTCAAGTATTTGGGAACCTGGCACCCGTGCAGGAGACCTCGATTGCATTCTGGGCTTTGGGGTTCAACCTGGTCCAACCCTGGCTGTTGCAGGAATTTGAGGAATAAACCCAGCAGCTAAAAGAGTTCTCTCTCTCTCCATCATGTTAGGTGTTATAACCCAGAGATGACTTAAAGCACATGGGAGGATCTGCATAGGTGCTGTGCAAGTGCAATGCCATCTTATACAAGGGACTTGACCACCCACAGATTTTGGTATTTGGATGGGCTCCTAGAGCCAATCTTTCATGGCTACCAAGGGATGATTATAATAGAATAGATGGATGGACAGGCGGATGGATGGATAGATGGATGGATGGATGTGAAGGAGGGGAGGGAGGGAGAGAGGAAGGGGCTTTATAGATATTTACTAACTCTGTTCAATTGGCCATGGCTACTATCTGGCTTTTCAAAGGAAATAAGCATTATGTGTTCATTGCATGGTCAAGATAGGATGAGTAAGTCACTTTAGTCCCTTAAAGGGAGTTCAACAGATACAATGTTACTTTTTTTGACAGGCAGAATTAGACACAGAGAGAGAGAGACAGAGAGAGAGTTATTGACAGTGAGAGAGAGAGAGAGAGAGAGAGAAAGGTCTTCCTTTTTCTGTTGGTTCACCCCCCAAGTGGCTGCCACCATGGCCGGTGCGTAGCAGCCAGCACGCTGTGCCGATCTGAAGCCAGGTGCTTCTCCTGGTCTCCCATGGGGTGCAGGGCCCAAGCACTTGGGCCATCCTCCACTGCACTCCCGGGCCATAGTAGAGGGCTGGACCAGAAGAGGAGCAACCGGGACTAGAACCCAGTGTGCTGGCGCTGCAGGTGGAAGATTAGCCTAGTGAGCCATGGTGCCGGCCACAGTGTTACATTTTTAGTGCATGAGTTGGAATTAAGAGCACTTGCATGAAACAGGCCTCTGGAGTGTTTTAATGCGTGCCCAGGTTATGGTCCCAGGTAGGAGGCCTGCACCACAGCCACAGGGCCCCTTCTGGAAGCTTCTCCCTGGGTGCTGAGGCATTGTGGGTGTTTGCTGATTCTACACTGGCTCCAGGGACCCATCCTTTTTCTGCCGATTTCAATTTTGCAAGCTGTATAAGCCGGCCGTTTGCTAAGAGTTTAGGTTTCTGGCAGAACTGTAATGGGTCACACAGGCAAGCAAAACTCAGCTACAACAGAAAACCTGGGAAACCATCGAATGCCCCCCTTTGTTACAGAGTCTGATAGTGTTCAGCCGTCAGCAGGTGCCCAAGCTCTGTGAGGAAGCAGGCAGGACGCAGCTGGCGAATACAGCCCTGTGGTGATGGCCGCCTGCACAGCAAAGATGCACGAGGACGTGGGCCTGTGATACGACGGGAGAAGTACAATTTAAGGAGAAAAGATGAAAATCACACGCACACGTACTCTCATACCGCTGTTTCCGTTTTTGCATATCCTACAGAATTGCAGACACTAGAAAATGCCTGCTTTCTACGTTAGATTAAAGAAAGCCCTTTCTTTTGTCTCCTAGTGGGGTTTATTTCCAAGGAACCACCATCGGCATGGCACCCATCATGAGCATGTGCACGGCGGAGCAGTCTGGAGGAGTGGTCATGGTAAGCCAAGGGCGCCCGGGAGCTTGTGCCCCTCACTAATGATTCCCCAGGAAGCCACTACTCTGATCAGACTTTGTGCAGTTAGTTCCTCTTGTGTTCTTTTTTTTTTTTCTCAAAATTTTTTTAGGGGTGGGAGCAGTACTGAGAGAGGGGGGCGTGGAGCGTGCTCCTATCCAGTGTGGTACTCACCAGATGCCCACAGTGGTCGGGTCTAGGCTAGAGAAGAAGCCCAGAAGCGGAAACTAGTGCAGGTCTCCCACATGGGTGGCAGGAACACGGCCACTTGAGCCATCTCCCAGGGTGCACATTAGCAAGGTGCTGGGGTCAAGAGCTGGAGCCGAGAATCTAACTCAGCTACTCTGATGTGGGCCAAATGCCTGCTCCCCCTTAGCTCATTTTAGATTTCACTCCGCTCTTGCACTAGCTATGTTTATGACCCTATATATCCCTCACTATTTCTAGGACTGTGACTAAAACCCAGACTGCACACAGGAAAGGTGGGTGTGAGCCAGCAGCTCAGCGAGGCACGTATGCAGCTCCTATGGGAACCGCTGTGCACTGGGCCCCGGGGCCAGCGCCTCCTAACCCAGCAATGCCCCAGCGTGGGGTGAGCCAGGGTACTGGGGTCCCGCCTTTGCTCAGCTTCTGGGACCAGCTGTGGTGTCACCAACTGTGGCCGCTCACATGGTTTTCCGCCTACAGGCCCAGCAGCCACAAGGCTGAGGTTTTAACTATTTACCACCGCGGATGCTTCACATACCTCTGCCTGTGCACAGTCTGAATTTACAATAACCTTCCCCTGGGGAGGCAGGATCCTCGGCTTACTGCTTCGCAGGGATGATATTGTCCTGCATGGGCTGTGTTTGTTTGTAGAAGGAGATGAGATGGAAGACGATTTGGGCCTTCTGGTAGACTTAAGAGCTTTGAGGGCCTGTCCAACAGGGTCTTGTGCTGTCCCCCACCACGTCTTTCAGGGAGGGGCTCTCACCTCTGCTGTCCCTGCTCTGACTATTTAGTGCCCCCTGTGCCCCAGCCCTCAGACACGAGTCTCCTTGGAGACCATCGCTCCATCTCCGTTAAACAAACGGAACATCATCCTTCCAAGAAACTTTTCAAATGGAAGTTTGATTAATGTTCAGTTGTATTAAAAGGTACAAGGACTTGGGCTCTGCCTATCTGATCTTCTTGGAGAACACACACACACACACACGTGCACACACACGCACACACGCACATGCGCATACACGCACATGCACACACACGCTCCCCTTCCCTGGGTGTGCAGGCTGGGAAGTGACAGAGGCAAACCCTGGCCATAAGGCTGCCTGGAAGGACTGACCCCCCCCCCCCCGACTGGATTTCCGGCTTGAACCAGTTACTCTCTGGTTTCTGTGAGTCTGGAAACCCGGAATGTGGTCTCTACCATGGAAGTCTTTGAAGAGTCTGGTTCAGTGGCTGCCAGCTTAATTTCAAGGCAGATCCCAACCGTATTTTCACAGGGCAGCCTATGGAGTTGTAGGTGGGAGTTATTTTTCTGTATCATGGTTCCATGATCAGTTGCTATCAACTTTGCCACTTAAAATTGGCATCAGTCAATCTTCGAGCTGAGGATGGAGTCTTCGTAGGCGTGGCAGGTTCGGCCACCGTGCAGTGCTGGCTAGCATCTTCCTGCGAGCTGTCTGGTAGTGGGGAGTGCCTTCCTTGGGCTCGCCCCCTTCCTCTGTTTCCACATAAGCATTTTGTCAACATTCCTTCTTTCTCTCAAAGCTATGAAGGGTCATCAAAAATTTCACAGAAAATGCACTGATTAGGGAAAAAAGCATGGATTTCCAATTTTTGTACCAAAATAAACTTATCTTTTAACTCCATTTTTCTATGATCCCTCATATTTGAAAATAAATGGGAAAGATATAAGCCAAGTGTGTGTGATGCAAAAAGAATCAGGCCAAGACCAAATTATCAGGAAATATGCTTTGACCCGTTTTTCAGTAGCTGGTGTCACCCTCAGACACACTGCTTGTGTATCCACAGAGAAGAGGACCATGGGGCCGGCGTTGTGGTGCAGCAGGTTAAGCCTCCCCGTGCGACACTGGCATCCCATATTGGAGCATCGGTTCAAGTCCTGGCTGCTCCAGTTCCAGTCCAGCTCACTGCTATGGCCTGGAAAAGCAAATGAGGATGGCCCAAGTGGCTGGGCCCCTGCCACCCATATGGGAGACCCAGATGGAGTTCCAGGCTCTTGGCTTTGACCTTGTCCAGCCCTGACCATTGAGACCATGTGGGGAGTGAATCAGCAGATGGAATGTCTCTCTCTCACTCACTCACTCACTCTGCCTTTCAAATAAATAAATAAACCTTGTAAGAGAGAACAGAGAAGCATCCGTAGGATGGAAATGCCACAGCATCTCTAATTCTTCTGGAATTCACCAGGTGGGCATCCTGACCGGATCTAGCCCAGCATTCTGCGGGGTCTCTGCCGTTAGCTCCCTGTGGCCACGCCTCACTGCAGTGCTCACCCGTCTAGGAGGAAGGAAGTCAGAATCTTCACAAAGCCAAGCAGATGCTTCTCAGTCCCTTCCCTCGATTCTTTCAATATGAAGCGAGTCGTTGAGGAAATTAGAGCCATGACTGGGTATCTAACCGGCCTACCACAGTCTTGGTTTAGGGAGAAACAAAGGGACTGTTTTTTCCCTCATTACAAGTGTAAGCTGTTTTATCAGAGTCTCCTAAGAGACATTCTGTTTATAATCACTTATGCATGAAAGAATGTAGAACAACTTGGCAGTTAGAAACAAAACTGAGACGTTCAGTGACCAGAGAAACGGAAGTGGAGTGTTCTTCAGGGTGAATTCCTTGCATTTTGCTGCAAAGCACGCTGCATCCCAGGCTGACTGCAGTCTCTCCCGGAAGGTATTCCCGAGGCTTCCTACAGCAGGAAACAGCATCCAAACCAAGTGACCGATTAGGAAAGTCAGCTAGTCTGGGAATAACTGGCTTCCGGGACCTGCCTTAGACTCAGGGCTGGGGTCACAGATGCCACCCACAGACCTGTAAAGTCACCTGAGCGGTCTGTCTGCAGGGGCCTTGGGACAGCAACAGGGGCCTGGAGACAGCGACAGGGGCCACGGGACAGCGACAGGGGCCTCGGGACAGCTACAGGGACCACAGGACAGCGACAGGGGCTTCGGGACAGCGACAGGGGCCTCGGGACAGCTGTCTATCAGGAGCGATGTTTTCTCCAAGAGGCAATGTTGTGCTGCTTGCCCGGAGCCTCGTGGAAACGACTTGTCTCCCTCTTGGGTGGCACAGATCAGGGTCCAAGGAGGTGCAGCCCTCACTCCGTGGGGTGTAGACCTTGTCAGAAGCACCATTCGTGGGCACAGTTTCTGGAAATCACATTCACTAATAAACTAGTTGTTACAGTTAAATAAATATATTTTTTACAATTTATTTATTCAAAAGGTAGAGTGACAGAGAGGTGTGGTGGGGGTAGAGAGAGACAGAGGGAGAGAGATCTTCCATCTGCTGGTTCACTCCCCAGAATGTTGCAACAGCCAGGGATGGGCCAACCTTAAACCAGAAACCTGGAATTCCAGCCAGTTCTTCCACAGGGGTGCAGGGGCCCATGCACTTGGGGCATCTTCCCCTGCTTTTCCAGGCGTTAGCAGGGAGCTGGATCTGAAGTGGAGCAGCCAGGACTTGAACCGGTGCTCAGAGGGGATGCCTGCAGGCGGTGGCTTAACCCGCTGTGCCACAATGCAGCCCTATAAATGTATCTTCAGCTAACTTCCAGCGTCTGTTTGAGCCCAGCCATCCACACTAAGTTAGTAGAGGCCGAGCAGTGCTTGCTGGACAGACGAGCACAAGTCAGGGAACAGAGCGCCCGTCCTAACCACAGGACAGCCAGCAAGAGTGCGACCTAACTGGATTGCAGCTCTGGTCTTCAGACTCCTCCGTGCGGGCAGCGTTCAGTGTGAGTTACTGTGACCATCCAGAGGCCTCCCTCGCAGGCAGAGCCCTGCTCGCTGACAGGTGCTCCGACGGACGCAGGAGGCCACGGAGCACGCTTCCACGGTCAGCTCTGCATCCTCTCCGTTACTCATGACGGAGTGGCCCCACTTCCTGTTTTGCAGGGCAGCCCCACCCGGGACTGGGTTTGGTGGGGAAGCGAGGCCGCAGGGTGGGTGGCAGTGGCCGCCATGGTTGTGCACCTGTAGAATCCTGCTGCGTACTTGCACCCTCAGGGACCGCCCACTGAAATGTGCCAAGTTCTACCTCTGCGTTTAATTTGAATAGTGGGCTCCACACCACCCCTTAGAGGGACTTGGACTAAGTCAAATGGTATTAGTGAAGGGGCAGTGACCGGACGGGTCTGGGAGGGCGAGACGGCGAGGAGATGTGAGCTTTATGTCTGTCTCTTGTGTTTCCTTCGAGGACCATTCAGACAGCCCGGTTGGCGCGGCCGTGACCCTGGCACACGAGCTGGGCCACAACTTCGGGATGAACCACGACACGCTGGAGCGGGGCTGCAGCTGCAGGATGGCGGCTGACAAAGGCGGCTGCATCATGAACCCGTCGACCGGGCAAGTACCGCTGCTGCCAGCCACCGCAGGGCTGCGGGCAGCCGCGCCTCGCCCTGGGAAACAGCCGCGCAATGCGTGCCCCTGGCTCTCCGCCAGAGCATACACGGGACGCTTCCAGAGAGTGTTCCTCACGTAGTGCATGTGGACCGTGCCACTCCAGGAGTCACGGGCAGCTGGAGCGCAAAGCCACACAGGCGGCGTGAGGACTGACCTCTTCCTGGGGTCGGGGAGAGGGAGATGGGTGCTGTTTTGGTTCAGGACTGGCAAATCCTCCCACAGTCCCGGCACTTGCTGATTTGTGCCTGCAGCTCTAGCTCCCCGGGAGCTGCCAGCTAAGGGCCTGGCAACCCCCCTCTGGGCAGGTGGTCCTGTGTGCACAGAGGGCGCAGGGTTGGAGGGGCTTCTCCCCTCAGGGTGGGCCCGGGGACGTGGCTGAGGTGTTCTGTGGCTTAGGGTCGGACATGTCCCTGTGTCTAACACCATGTCACCTCATCAGCTCGGAGAGGTTTCCATGAACTGATTTTGCAGTAGGTGGGTGTTGCGCCACCTTCCTTAATGCCTGTTGGAGCCCTAGACTGGGTTCAGCCAGAAGGAGGACACAGTTCCATTGCTGGAGCGCTCAGATGAGATGGCAACAGACGCACCTTGAGCTGGTCAGGTTGCATGTGCGCTTGTGCCCCTAAGGACCTATCCCAAGCTGGAATTTGGTGCCAATTTCAGAAGATTCTCGTTAGAAAAAGTGTGCACTGCGTACCGTGCCATCTTCGAGTGCACCTCGAGACCTTGTAAACCCTTTACCTGCCTGGGACTTCCCCGGCCAAGCCTGCTCTCCAGGTCGGCCGCAAGGACACGGCAGGAGTGGGAAGCTCGTGCTGACCACGCGGCCCAAAGACCCGGCTCTGGGGGGCTCGCTGGCAGGGGACAGCGTGGCAGGAGGGGGCCGCCTGCTAAAGAGATTTCGGGGCCCCAGAGGGGAGAAATTGTGAAAAAATTGTGGCTATAGCTTTGCAGGCAACAGCCCGGGGGCCTCCTGCCAAGTGGTTTGTAGGGCTGGAGTGGCTCCTAACGCAAGGACTGAGCAGAGCCGCACGTCGGGGCATGGCCACTTCCCAGGGACTGCTGGGAAAGCAGAGTTCTCGCCCCTTTGCTGCTGCTATAGCCCGATGCCTGAGCCGGGTAATCGACAGAGGTTTGCTTAGCTCCTGCTTCTGTGGCGGCTGGGGAGTGTAAGAGCCTGTCATCTTAAGTGAGGGCAGCCGCGGTGCGACAGAGCGCGCTGCCAGCTCGGGTCTCTCTTCCTCCTCTAATAGAGCCATTGACGCCAGCACGGGGGCCCAGCCTCAGGACCCCGTCTCATACTATCCTCCTCCAAGTCGGGGGGAGTAAGTGTCCAGCACAGGAACTCTGGGGTGCACTTCCAGGCAGGCCAGCAACGCGGCTTTGTGTGCGTCCCCACCTGTCGCCACAAAGCCTGCTGGGTCATCTCTCCTGCTCACCCTTCTTTCCCGGCCTGTCACCCAGGCCCCGTGGAGGAAGCGGCACCCTCAGTCTTTCTCGACAGAGACTAAAGACTTGCACCCAGGGGAGGTGGCTGAGAGCAACACCAACAGGAAGCCCTGGGTTGCCAGGCTCTGGGTGCTAACAGAGCTCTCCACGAGGGAGGCGGCCACCTGGGAGTGAATCCGCTCTTTGTCATTGAAGGTGTCTGGGTGGAGCAACTGTTTGGCAGACACTTGGGTGAGGAGATTGGGCCAAGGGCTCATGGATGCCTTCTGGGTCCAACACGGAACCAGCGTCACCAGGCGGCACACTGTGCACGAGTCTCAGCGCCCCCGCCTGGCGGGAAGGTGCCCTGCAGCTCGTGGCCGGCTGGTCCTTGTTCTCCATGCACTCATAGGGTGGCCCCAGAAGGCACCCTGGCTCAGTGCTTACTTTCCTGGTCATCACAGGGGCCCAGACATGGGACCGTCCATCTCCGGAAAGGGTTCCAGCAAGCAGAAAAAGAGGGAAAAGTCTAGATTGGGAGCGTTGGCCTGGGACCAAAGGGGCCCGGTCGTCCTGGTCCTGACACCAGCTGTGCTTGGTGATGCAGGCCACTCAGGAGCCCCCGTGCTCAGCATTGCTGAAATGAGGGACAGGTGCCTCCCTCCCTGCCTTCCCACATCAAGCGAACGTTCTCGACCCCTGTGCTCGGGTGGGAGGGGTGCTGCTGTGAGGAAGAGCCCACCACCCCAGTGCATAGGAGGCGGAGGCTCAGTAGCAAGGCCACACCCAGGCACCGAGCGGCCTTGGGTAACGACCTGTACTGGCCATGCCGAGGGTCGGAAGCCAAGTTCTCTGTAGACATGTGGACATCTTGGGCGGGTAAGGAATTGTTAAGAATTCAGCAAATCACTTAGCCGCCTTTTTTTTTTTTTTCTTTTTTTTGGTCTTGCCAGGGGCTCGCTAATAGCCTTCATTTGATTTATAGCTTATTAGCAATTTCCGAGTTTTCTCCTTTGCTAAGCTTGTGCCTCTGCGTAAATCTTCTGTTTGGTTCTCATTTATGATCCCACATTCCTGTCCAGAGAGTGGTGTTTTTAATTTTCTAGGAGGGAAGGCGACTTCCTAAGCAAGTGGAGAATTAATCATAGCAGCCCACAGCACGGGGGAGGTCGGGCTGCCTGTCCACCCCCAGCACACAGCACGGGGGAGGTTCGGCTGCCTGTCCAACCCCCATCCATCTCCTGCTCTGGGTTCCCCAGGCTGCTCCAGTGTTATCTCCATGTCCCGAGAGGGAATGACATGAGATCATGTGTCTTTGGACATTGTAAATCACTCCACAAATGTAAGGTGCAATCGCTATTTTATTATTCAGCTCACAGGGACGTCGGAACTATCAAAAAGTTAAAGGCTTTTTGTAGAATTCCTACTGAAGGTTTCTGGAAAGTTCTCTCAGCTCCATTCACAGGCACTCAGCAGCCTGTCCAGGGTCTCCGTGGGAACGAGCCCATATCCAAACTCCAGTCCTCCTCTGATCCTCTGACTTCTAACGATAGAGTCCGCCGTGGCGGCAAACGTTAAAAAGCTTCATTTACATCTTAGCCCCAAAGGAGACTCAGAAAGAGATGAATCAGTAGCCATTTTAGTGACATCAAGGACATTAATAACTGCTGTTAGTTATTCATAACTAACAACAAATGTTAATCGATAATAGTGCTGACGTTAAAGTCTCAGAATCAAAAAGAAACATCGAAGGTGGTTGGAAGAGGAAATAGCGTAGCCATTGTGAGTCCTGGTTATTCTCCATCCCAGACATCACAGACATCAGGGCTCGGAAAATGTGACCCAGAGGCCGTCAGGGAGGGATGGGACCGGAGCTCTGGGCACAGAGGCCGTTTAAGCTTGCGCGTCGCGACGTCAGCGGCCTGACGTGGTGTCGGTCAGAGGGAGTTCCCCGTGGGTTGTTTCATGAATTCCTGGGAGCGTGTGTGAGGTGTGTTTCGTGTCTTGGGGTAGCTAACATCTAAGGCCTGTCCTGGAAGTGACTCTGGCAATAGCAGCAGCTGGGAGTCGTGTGGGAGTCGAGTCAGCTGCGTCCATTCGTTCCTGGGCTTCTTGGAGCACCGTCCGTCGGCAAGGGTGGAGGGCGAGGCAGGCGCGTTTGCAGGGGAAGGCAGATGCGAATGATGGGAACATTTTTAACAAAGAATGGTTAGCAAACTAGCGAATGTGGCTTCCCAGAGGAGAAAGCAAAAACGAAGAATTAATATCCAAAAAGTAGTCTCCCAGACTCCTCTGTTTGCAGGGAGAGGAGAGCTGGCCCGCCAGGCAGTGCCATGGAACCTGTAGCGCGTTGGCGGCGCGCCAGCCCTGTGTCCTGCAGGGGCCCAGCTTGGGGACCGTGAACAGGACAGGCAGGGTTCCTGTGCTCGGGAACCTGTATTCTATGGGAAAACAGACCCAAAAGGGAGAGCATTTAAAATCTCAGGTTGGAAGGCCAGCTCGGAAGGGATGGAATGTGACAGGGGTTGGGGGAAACCTGGGGGTGGGGTGGGGAGGAGCCAACTCTAAGGGGGGCAGAGCCTGCAGGGAGTAGGGCAAGGGGCCTGGGGGCTCAGAGGCCTTGAGGCTGGGGTGGGGTGGGGGTGGAGGAACGGGGCCAGGCCCAGCAGCGCCCAGTCCACCCTGGCGGGAGCAAGGAACATCATCACCACACAGCTGGACTCCCGGCAGGTTTTCAAGCCACATGGTGCAGATCTGACTTCTTGCTGAAGATCTGTTCATTTTTAAGGACTGTGGGCAGCATCTGAGCTACTGTCTTGCCAGAACCCTGGTTTATGACCGCGCAGAAGCAGGGAGAGGCGCTCTGTAGACTGTAACCCCCGGGATCCGGAGCCGCGCAGCACAGACTCCTCCCGCACTGACACTGCTGGCCACGTGTGGGCGCCCCGCCCTTCCACACTGGCCCCTCACGCCCGACCGTGGTACACACGAGGCTTTCCCAAGTAGGACTCTTTCCCCTTTCCTACCTAAGCATCCTTCCAGACTCTGCTTCCAGGAGCCACAAAGAGCCTTATCACGCGTGTAGATCTTATCACGCGTGTAGATCTTATCACGTGTAGAACCAAAAGGAGGGGTTGCCATCCTTTCCACTCTGGTGGATTAGGACCCCTGGGTTCTGTTCAGACCGAGGCACCAATCACAGCCCTCGGCTGCCAACGCTGAGTGGACACGACGTCTTGAGTGCTGAGGACAGCATAGAGAGAAAGAGAGCAAGTGGGGGCTTCCCCGTCCCGAGCTCAGGCCTTCAGGGACAACGTTACACCGAGGGCAACCAGCCAGGAAGGAGCGTTGCCCGTGTGCCCCCCTCCAAGCTTGCGTCACTGGCTCCCTCATCTCCGTTTCCTTCAGTTCACAATGCACTCGGGCACACCCGCCTGCTCTCTGCACAGAGCACATGCCTGGATGAGCCGCTGGACCTGCTTGGCCTGCATCCAAGTCAGCCTTCTCCAGTGACAGCGTCACACTCAGGACAAGGCCCTGCAGGAAACAGGGCAAACGCAAGAGTGGTGGGCCAACGGCCAGAGGCCAGAGCACAGCCCCTCCCTACCCCAGCCACGCTGTCTCCCGGGAGCCAGGAGCTGCGGTGCAGGGAGGGTCCCAGAAGCGAAAGGCAGGACCCTTGGCTCCCCAGAACTCGCGCTGTGGTCGGCCAGCAGGATGTGCACTGGGTGGATGGCCTGCAGGCCCAGGCCTGTGACAGGAAGTGCCCTGGGTGCCGCGGGGCCACTGCAGGAGCACCGAGTCCAAGCTGTGCTCAATCCTGGGTGCCCCTGCCTCTCGTCCACCAAGACGAGAATTGAAGAATTGAAGAGTTGGTGGAAAAATAGAATTGGAAGATAAGTTTATTTTGGTGTGAAAAAATATCTTGAAATCATGCATGGTTTTTTTTCACGATCCGTACTTTGCACAAAGGTTCTGAATGGATTTCAGAACATTGTGCACCAAAACCAATGGATCGTTTAATCCCGTTTGCTCATGAGCTTCTGAAAGAACCCTCGTATTTCAGCGTGTGCCTCTGGAAGCCGTGGGGATGTTTTCACACACGACCGTGGTAGCCTTTCACATCCTTGCAAGGAGTAATTCGTGTGGGCCGGGAGCCAGGGTGGCCGGGGGTGGGCAGGGGTGTAGCCTGAGCTCATCTCTGGAGGGCCAAGCCGGGGGCAGGCAGATCTCTCGCTCAGAATCCCCAGCTCAGATAGAACTCACACTGGATTTCCATTTGAGACGGCCTCTAACAAACAAAACAAAAAGAAATCGCGTGTGTCCAGGAAATAAAACAAGCTGCCGTGTTCCGTGAGCCGATCCCCAGAGCGCCGGGCGTCATGGGAGATGGTGGAGCTGCGGAGCCCACGCGTGCGGTCCTGAACACGGAGCAGAGTGCACATCACGGCCCTGCACCGCCCCGCCCCGGGCAGCTACTTGGGGTCATGAAATGCGTTTGCCAGAAAGGGGCTTCGCCACGGCGGGGTGGGCGACATCCTTCCCCCGCATCCGCTCTTCACACGGTGTGACTTTTTCTCAATAAAAGGGGAAAGAGTCTTCATTTCCTTCCTCAAAGCACAGAGGGCCAAGGGAAGCTGGGGAGGGGGCGTGTGAGTCCTCAGTCATGGAGGATCAGCAGGAGCAGCGGCTACGGAGGACACGCAAGCTAACTAAGCACCGGACTCTGAATCAGCCCCACCCAGACAGGAGCTCAGGGAAGAGTGAGCCGACGGGAGGGCCAGCCCTCCACAGCCTCCCTCGTCTTGTTTCCTCTCCGTGTAGCCAGACAACGCCCACCGGGAAACACAGGGCCGCCTCTGCACCTACGCAGAGTGAGACGGCCAACACCTGCTCCCCAGAGCATGACTCGCCCTCCTCTCTCAGGCTGGACACGAAACCCGACAGACGAGGGAGGCAGCCATCGTGGCCGTTGCTGCTTGAGCGTGTGGTTCAGAGAAGTGAGCGCACACAGGCCAGCTCGACGCTGGCCCGGGGAACAGCGCTGGTGCCACCTTGTTTGGTCAGCAAACTGCGAGAAGTGGCCATGATTGCGCCCATTTTAAAGACAAGGACACTGGCGCTCAGAAAGATCGTCAGCGGCTGCATTTTCAAAGCCAGCCGCAAGGAAGCCCCAGGCCGTAGAACCCAGTTTCTCTCCCCCGCACCTGCCACGCATTTGCTGTAGGGAAGTGGCCGAGCCACATCTGGGTTCTGCGTGAGGACCAAAGCCCTGTCCCCTGTCACTGTGGGAAGCAGAGGGCAGCCCCCCCTGTCGGATGTTCCGTGCCATCACAGCAGCAGAGAATCCTGTCCTGCCACTGACTTGTGAGCCCAGCATCGTATTTGTGGTAGAACATGCTTAGCGACAGTGCAGCTGCAACTCTGCCAGCCCCTCTCCCCGGGACACAGCGTGGGGGCCACCGTGTGAGGTCGAGAGTAATTTCCAGGCCTTTGCAACCCTGGGCTCGTGATCGGCTCCACTGGCTGGGAGTTCGCACTGAATCCCAGGCACCTAGCACAGTGGATGGCGCGTGGCAGAGTTTAGTAAGTTCTGACTGAAGGGTCGCGTGGATGCAGTGGGGGTGCGAAGGTGGACAATGAGCATTTGAAAGGAAGGATGGGTGGCAAGATAGGTGGATGGAAAGAAGGTTGGATGATGGGAGGGAGCGAGGCAGGGAGGGAGCGGATTATTTGAGATGGTTGGAAAGAAGAATGGCGGGTGCATGGGTAACGGGTGGGCGGTGATTACAGCACAGTTAGACACCGACAGGGTGAGGCCTTCTCTCCACGTCTCAGTTATGACTAAACCTCTGGGGAGAAGCGTCTGAGGCATTGCATTCCATACTAAATCTGGCACTGGCACCATTCACCATTTTAATTGTTTAGATATAGAATTATAAAGTATTATAATTTTTATAATGTCTACAATAGCTCCCAACAACAGACACAATACAAGAAACCAAAGAAAGTAAGAGTTGAGCAAACCCAGGCAGGAGGCTGAGTCCCTCTGTCTATGGGTGCTCGTGGGGATCGGGCGACAGGGCCGAAGTGGGGATCGGGTGACAGAGCCAAGGGCTCTCAAGCAGCTGTCCCCGTCCAAACAGCCTTTGCTTAACTGAGCCACAGTGAGAGGCTGGAGTCAAAGAAGTGAAATCTGAAAGTAGCTGCAGAATAAGACCCTGGGACCCCAGCAGACCACTCTGCCGTTCACGGAGAGCTCTGCGTCTCCTGTCCCACGTCACTGCCAGGGCTCTGAGAAGAAGGACGCTTCGCGGGTGAGAACACAGGTTCAGGATCTCGGCCTCAGCTCTGGGCTCCAGGCCCCAACCTGGGTCCTCACAGGGTTACCTGAGGGCAGAGGGCCTGTGGCTCCCACACCCTGGGGGACTGAGTCCTGCTTGCCCAGGGGGTGACCCCAGTGTCAAGTGCACAGTGAGGCAGGGACAGGGCGTGCGGGACTTCAGCTCTGCTGGGGTGGCTCGGAGGCGGCTCCCATGACCCCTTCTCCTGTCATTCTGGACAAGGAGCACCGTCCTGGTGCAGACCCGCAGAAACACCGCGCACCTGCGGGCAGGTCTGTCCTGGGGTGGGGAAAAGGCTCACCTGGCCCTCGGGGAGCCCCGTCCCAGACACCCACCACACAGCTCTTTTGAATGGAGCTTAGTGACAGGCTGCGGCCCCTGGGCTCTCGGCAAGTGGACCCCGGGGCCCAGAAGTAAAACATCCACTCAGTGGGGTCATGCAGGAGCCGCCTGTGCACTGACCCAAGCTCAGCTGGTGTCTGCCTGTATGAAGATTTCTCGGAAATTACATTTGCACTTTAAGTGGTTTCTGCGGAGGAGCTGCCGGGGCCGAAGTTCACGTGGTAAGACCGTGAACTCGCGCGTGCTGCCGTGGGCTCGCCTCTGGGCCCCAGGTGCTTGCTATCCGCAGTCGGAACGTCCCACTGAGGGCACTTGGATCATTTCCTCCTGGTCTGAGCTTTCTTTAGCCTTGCGCGGCCCAGCTGGGAGGCCCTGGGCCGCCGTCCGGCTCTGGGGCAAGCACTCTCTGCTCCTGCAGGGGATGAAGGATGTATGGGGTTCCGCCTGGGTCCCCAGTGCGCTCCCTGCACGCCCCTTCCCCGTCGCCATGAAGGAGGGAGTCACCGCGCCTCTCCAGTGAGGACCAGCTCCTGCCTGCTGCTGGTTACAGCCCGAACGGACTCATGGCCCCCGTCAGGTGTGTACACGCCGACCTGGGCTTCACCCGGGTGTGCTGGGCGAATCCCAAGGCGTGGCCCTCTTTGTGGCCATACACCAGGGACCTTTAGGCCGTGCGAGTGAAACCAGAGGCAGCCTTCCCCTACAGCTGGCTCCGTGGCACTGCTCGGCACCCCCCGGCAGCTGCCTTGCTCCCCCAGGGGATGCTAAGGCTCCTGGCACAGCCGTCTGCGCAAGTCATGCCTGGGGCTGCCCTAAGGCCCCTGCCCTCGGGGTCCCCCTCGAAGTAGCCCTTGGAGGCCTCCTGATGCCTTCAAGGCCGAGTGGTTAAGTGGGAAGGACACAGGCTGTGAGTCTCCACTCTGGAACCATGTGGCCACGGCCAGGTCACCCTCTTTCCTCATCCGTGAAATTAGAATGATTGACTCACAGGGGTGTCAGTGCGAGTCTGCAATGGGGGGGTCACTAAACATGGGGTTCCTGTGGGGTTTGCCCCCAGGGTCTAGAAGGAAGTAGAACTCGGCTCTGAACTGGGAATGAGCTGTGGAAGAGTTGGGTAGGAGGCATTCAGTCCTGTTCCCCAGAGAGGGGGCTCCGTCTCCATGGCCACACCCCACTCCGGGCGAGGGCCTGGCCTGAAGGAGGAGGGAGGCGAGTCTTGAGTGGGTTCAGGTGGGGTGAGCTCTGGGGAGAACCTGGGAACCGAAAACAGCGGTGCCACGTGGCGGGCGGCGGCTGCTGAGTGGTTTCTGTGTGTGTGTCTGTCTGTGTTTTGCAGGTTGTTCTGTGGATTGTTTGTACCAAACCCACGCTCTTGTTGAGCCAGGGGAAACCTGGCCCTTTACAGGGGGGCACTCAGAAAGCTCGTGGGAAGCGCATATTATGGCAACCTGTGCGTGGATCTCAAAAACTTAGGCACTAAAACTTGCAATTCTCATTCTGTTTGAAAGGCAGAGATAAAGCCCAGAGCCCAGAACTCAATCCAGGCCTCCCATGTGGGGGGCAGGGACCCGTGTACTTGGGCCATCATCTGCTGCCCCCACCGGTACGCATTTGCAGGAGGCCGGAGCGGAAAGTGGAACTGGGGCTGAAACCCGCACGCTGGGCTGCGGCGTGCCAGTGTCCCGAGCGGCATCCTGACTGCCCGCCCACACCCAGCTTATCTCTTAACCCCAGTTCCAAACTTTTTCAAGTTGTCCGGTCTGTGCTAAGCAGAGGACGATACTCAACGGCCCATCATTCCTCTGCCTCCTGGGTCGTTTGGCTCTCGGGTTTACTTGGGGCTGCATCTGGCTGTGTGTGTACAGGCACTAGCATTCAGTCGTTTGAAATAGGCAAAGTGACAACTCTCAATGAGAGAAAGAGACATCTTTCTCATATCAATGCTGTCGGCTGCTATTGCGTGGAGCTTAAAGTTAGCCAATGCCATGGCACATTTCTGTGTGAAGTTCATGTCTCCTCCTCCTCGGTGTATGAATCCCCATTTCACAGATGTAAAAGCCGAGGCTCGGCGACTCGCTGTCAGATGGGGTGTTCAGATGCCGTCCCCTGACTGTTGCTTCCGCACCTCCACACCGTAGCTCAGGTGCAGAGGAGCCTCCAGGCCTGCCGAATCGGGGCACCGCTGTTGGGAAAAGATAAAATCCACCTGTGGCTGCAGGGAGGCGCCAGGGGAGGCAGAATGTTCTTTCCCACAGCCGGTGCGCCCTTTGCCGTCTGCTCTCTCGGCAGCTGTGGGCAACGTGCGTTTCTCCCCTCCCCAGTCGAGTGAAAGAGCGGAGTCTGGTTGGCGCCCCAGCCCCAGCCACTTGCAGCCTTGGCTGTTCCTGGCGCGGAGCCCCCCTCAGCCGCTGCCCGCGCTGGCTCACTCCCTCCTCGCTCACGTCCATTCCTTTCCTGCACTCGGCGCTCAGGCCCAGAGCTCCGGACTGTGAGGCCGCAGGAGGCAGGGGGCGTGGTGACCTGACCCAGCCGGGTTGCAGCTGATTTCCAGCACGGAAAGAGATTGAGACCAATTCCCGGGGAGCTTTTGCAGGAGGCAGAACCCCAGCTTAGCCCGTGGAGGCCAGCGACTCGGCCTAGTGCAGTTCACCCTGATGACCACAACAGGCTCCTGAGAGGGCCTTTCTCCCGGCGGATTCGTCAGCGTCCGAGTGACCCCTAAGCGCTGTCACAGCTCAAGGGCAAAGCACGGATGCTGGGAGGCTGCGGATGGCATTGGCCTTGTAAGCGTGGACCCCTGCCCTGAAGTCCCCCAGCTGCCCATTTCACCCCCTCTTCATTTCCAACCTTGCGTCCAGCCTGGTGGAGCTCACCCCGAGTGCACCTGGCAGTTAAACATTAGACTCTAACAAAAGAGGCCACATCCCGGCAGGAGCTGCCATCCCCCGGCCGTGGCATTGGAGATAAATCCTCTGCCCCAGCTGCTCCCTGTGTCTCGGTGTCACCGTCTTCAGTCTCCTGCGCCGGGGGAGGTACTGGGAGAAGGGATCTTTACCGAGGGATTCTCGGGTTTACTGCTTTGCCCTGGTGTGTCATTGCTATATGTCACTTCAATTAGTGCTGTCCTGGCGCGTTCGGGCTAATTTATTAGGTGTATTAAAAGTGCGCTGTGATGAGCTTGCCGATAGCTAAGCCTCTTTGTAAGCTGCGGCCCAGCCCGACCGTGGGCTGCACGAGATCATTGTGTGCGCGCTGCATGGCCCAATTCAGCGTCCTCTCCATGAACGCTCCGAGGAACGGAGCTATTAAATAAGGAAGGAAAAGCCGGAGCGAGAGGAAGCACAAGCCCTGTGCTTTGGGTTTGGAGCTGGCGATGGGAAACAGCCAGACCATTGCCGGCTCCGTAACTGGTGTGCGGGGTGAGGATCGGTCCCGTCACCCTAATGCGTCAAGGTATTTGAAATCCACTCCTGATTCTAATTTGGCTTTAAGAGGCAGGTGCTCGGGGAACGTTCAGTTACCATTTCCCAGGACGAGCTGAGGCTCCTCAAATGCTAGACGGCGCGCTTTTCTTAGAAGCTAGAACTGCTGGGTACGACAGAACTGTTTCTAAAGGTCATGAAAGGTTGACCTGTGGGGGACCTAGATTTGCATTCACCCATGGATTTAAATTTCTTATTCTTTTGACACAAATACCTATGTTTAGTGTACAATCCACCTTATTCCATAGAGTATCCTTACATCTGAATTCTAGATCCGATTGGTTCCCACCTGCTCCAAACCACCTGCTCCACCACCTGACGGACGGGTGAACACTGTGGCACAGTCTTCCTGGTGATGGGGTCTTATTCAGCCCCAACAGGAACGAGGTGCCCAGCACGCAACAGCACAGGTGAGCCCAGAGAACACTGGTGAATAGAGGCGAGACGAGGAAGGCACGTGTTGTAGGATTCAGAGCAGGTGGGGCAGGATGTAGATGCGTGGTTGGCAGGAGCCGAGCGAGGGGACAGGCGTCGAGGTGAAGGAATGTCTCGGATCTGGGCAGTGGTGGGTCACACAGCAGTGAGCTGACACCTGGCTGCAGGAGTGACTTTGTGCCCTGCGTATTTTCTGTCACTTAAATCACCTGGTGACCCCGCCCATGAGCTTCCTGACTCTGTGGGTGTGGACAGCACCTGAGAACTTGCATTTCTAGAAGTTTCTGGCACTGCAGGTCCTGAGACCACCCCCTGAGGACCACCAGACCCACGCACGTTGGTAATGGGAAGATCGGTTCCCTGTGTCCCGAGCCCACCACCATCTTCCACATGTCCACAGCTCCCTGCAGGTGACGTCAGCCGGGAAGAGAATGCTCGCTTGATAACTGACATGTGGAACCAAGAGACTGGATGAATCTGGCCTCTGTCATGTCCTGCCTGAACTCTAGGCAGCTCCTTCCACCTCACCTGCGAGTGTGGGTGATGGTAATTCCTGCCGTGTTGCATTGTTCTGAAATTTCGGATTTTAATAAAAGCCCATAGGCCTTGAGGGAGGAAGGGGGGTAGGTGGAGGTTGCCTCACAGGTACCAAAGCACGGTTACTCACGGGGCTGGGCTCTGCAGTTCTGGAGCTTAGTAGTCAGCCACAGGCCACAGTATATTATTACTTTAAAAAAAAAAGTTTAAAGGCTCCTACTCCAAAGAATGACAAAGTCCCAGGAGATCAAAGCCCCCCGATTTGATGGGGACACATTGTGTACTTGTTCTTAAGTATTGCACGCCAGCCCGTCAGAACACACAATTACATGTCGGTAGAAAACCAGCGTGAAAGATGTTTCTGTGAGGAGAGCGCCACGGTATCCCTAGCCTACCGCAGGAGTGCAGCAGTCACGCGGGATCTGTGCGTGTGGTTTGACCCCATGACTAATGTAACTTACAACCTTGCAGCTGGAGTGTGGCAGTATGCGAAAGGAACAATAACCACAGAGCCCTGGCTTGAAGTCTTCCTCGGAGCCTCTCTGCGTGACATTAGATAATAGCGTGGGCGAGGGTTTGACACTCCAGGCCCCTGTCCCGGAGGAGGGGACACTTGTGGGCCTTGGAGAATGGACAGAGAGGCAGTGGGGGGGGGGGGGCGCCTCCATGAGGAAGGGGCTCGGCGACGCTCGAGGAAGCGGTGGGCAGGGTCCAGAGCGTCTGAGTTACCCCGGGACCCTCCTCGGAGCTCTCAACTTAACAGGCAGCTTGAAAACTTTCTTTCAAGTGAGTCAGCAAGGGAGTGGGGGATATCCCGGCCGAATCGGGTGACTTGTGCCATCGTGGGAAATTCAAGGGCAGAGTCGTGCTTGGCAGGGGTCCTGCCTGTGCTCCCGTCCTGTGTGGCTGAACCGATTAGAGCAGTGATCTCACTGACCGATCCCGCAGGTGGATTTCTTAAACTTGGAGGGGATGCTGATGTACCCCTGAGTGCGTGAGGTCCATTGGCTCCTCTTTGGTACAAGCCAAGTCCTGTCCCTTAGCTCCGGAGCCATTGGTCATAGGCTCCTACCGCGTTCTGTGCACCGGGCGACCAGTGGCTATTTAGGAATTAAAAAGCATTCAGAGATGAGAACAGTGTCATAATAAAAAATCCAGTATCTGATGCGACCAAATTTCTTTGCTGAGATATGAAATAATTTTAGATTATTGGTTGCACGGGGTGGGGCTCTAATCTTTTGATATTAGTCCCGTGTACCCATCAGCTGTGAGTGTCTCAGAGCAGAACAGGGATGAGGAGCTTGTGATAATAATTGTATTTAAAGGGTGGGGGCAGAAATAAAGGTTTGGAGTTCTTTGGGAAATACCTGCAGTGGTTCTTGGCGCCTGGGCCACGCAGGGGAAGGTGCCCCATTTAATGACACTTTGTGATGCCGCCTTGCTGTGGGAAAGCCTTGGCCCTAACCACAGGATACCAGCGGTTCCCACACTGGTCTTTGGGGGAGGGGCTGCCCTCCTGGGTTTCACAGGAACAGTTTATGACTCACCGTTGCAAAAGTCCCATCAGGCCCGCCCACGCGTGTCGCCTGCCTCCCCCCACGCTTTGGGGAATGTCTGCACATCCCTCGGACGTCCACCCACGAGTCCAGTGCATGTCTTTGCCCACCACCATTTCTTTTTCTAAAACCCACTCTCTCTACTCCCTTGTCGTGTTTGCCCCACTGAAAGGCAAGCTCCGGGATGAGGGGTTTTGTGCATGTTGTTCCCGGCCACGTCCCCATGGCCGAGATACCCCAGCCTCCTGGGCGCTGGGGAACTACAGGATCCCTGGGTGGCGAGCGATCGACTGCTCTGCGTTTGCTTTCCTCTACTGCTTAGGGGGAATTGAGAGGTCTTAATAGAGTGACTTCTGTCACACCTGGTGTCCGCAAGGGGAAATCGGCAAAGATGTCCCACAGGTGCAAGGTGTGCCAGACTCATCACTGAGTGGACAGCTGGGGTGTTGTGGGAAGCCGGTAGGAAAGCTGACTGGCCAAATGCAGCGAGTAGGCAGAGCGTCTGCCGAAGGCCCGTGGCCTTCCCAAAGGGTCGCGCTGGGATTGCACTGGGCAAGTCAGGGAGGACCCAGCTGGAGGGAAGAGGGGCTGCTCCCAGCTACCCACAGCGGGAGCCGATCACGGTGGTGACGTGGAAGGTGGGCAGTGTGCAGAGGTGGCCATGTGGTGTGAGCCCTAGTGAGGAAGGACCGGCTTAGGGTCGGGGAATCCATCACAACCTCAGCTGGCGTAGACGGAGGCAGCCTCCAGGACCAAATGCCAGGCGCCGGCCGTGGGGCTGGGGCCGTGGGGCCGTGAATCTAAGTGACAGGATTTTCAGCGCATCTGGAGTTTGTTCTTCAACAGGCCGCTAAGGGAAGTAGACATCGATCGCAGAGGTCTCTGCTCCCATCTGCGACATCCAGCCCAGACGCAGAAGTGTTTTGTCAACAACGTCCTGTCCCGTTCTCCCTGAGACACTCGGCAGGTTACGTCCTGGACTTCAGCAGACCCCATTCATCCAAGATGTTTCTTTCATGTCCACATGCCCACCTGGGCCCGAAATGTGTGCGCTTGGTACCGTGTGAGAGGAGGAGATGGGCAGATGCGCCGGTCTCGGCACTCCTGTCCCCTGGGGGCTGTGCACTTTCTCTGTTCCCGTGGGACACTGGCGCCCTTCCGGGTTCTCTCTCCTGCTCCTCTTGCCGTAACCCTTTCCTGAGACTTCCGTTTTGTCCTAATGTCCGTCCTAATTTACCATCTTCTAGCAGTCAGTTCCCTTCCAGAAGAACCTGATTGTAAATTGTCACTCGTCCACATGGCAGGAAATCAGTGTGCCTGGTGTGTAGGGTCCCTGATCACCCTGGAGACACACGTGTGTTCTCAGAAAAAGGACAGGGCTCCTCAGAGCTTGGTGAGGTGCATTTCTTTGCAGAGAGAATTGGTGTCAATTAGCTGTGTAAGGTACCAGCCTCGCCGATGCAAACCTTCCCTAAATGCAAAATAGCACAGATTGTAATATTTTGAAACTGTCCAGTGTCGCTTTGCTACCAGGATTCACCAATCTGTCTACCTAGGAAAGGTATAAAGATTTCAAAGGGAACTTTGCTCCCGCACTTACAGTAAGCCCTGGTCAGGTGGGACTTAGGTGTGGATGTAGCCATAGGTCAGTGTTATGCTCCAGAGTAATCTGGGGTTGATCGTAGCACTCGGTGGGGGAGGGTGGTGGGAGCAGCGTGGCTGTGACCATGTGTGCACAGACTTGAACTACTGTCAGAGGCTGTCATTACCTGGGGCTGGTGTCCTGTCGCTGGGGAGACAGAGTGGCTTGGCTTGGGTTGGCCAATGGACTCTGAGTCGAGCGTTGTCCTCCTGTGGACGCCTGCGTGGAGAGGGTGGTAGGGTTTGCTGGGCCTCACATCCTCACTGGTGGCAAAACCCACAGGGTTTCGTTCATGCTTGTCCCTGGAGCGCTTGCTGCCTCCAGACACGGGAAAACGTGTTTGGGAACGAGAATGAGATACTCCACGCAAGGGTGCTTCCTGAAGTTCATGGAGAATGGAGTTCAGAGGTTTGAATGCTACATGTTTTTTGACATCCGTGCACAGTGTTTTGTAAAACAAACCTTCCGTGAACTTTGGAGGCACCTGGTGTATGTTGAGTCGCCCGGCTGCCGTAGGAAACAACCCTCGGAGGCTCCATGGCTCCGTGGTCACGGGTGCTCCCCTCTTGCTGGCTGCTCTGGGGCTCCTGGCAGTGAGCAGAAGGGTGCTGGCTCTGTGTCCTCTGGCTCCTGAAGCCATGGAATGCACTGATCTCAGCTCGCAGAGGAGCACAGCTAGGACATCAGTAAGGAGTAACCCTTTAAATGCCACCCGCTGAGGGACTCGCCTCTCTCGTGGTCATGTTCTGCCATCAAGAATTGGTCACGCAGCCCATGCAGGTGCATGGGCCTGGGCAGCCCTTGAGCCCGTGGAAGGGGAGTACGACTTTGCTGGGCACTTGGGCTGATTCTGCCCCCTCTCTGTGGCCCTGGGATTTAGAGGCAAGAGTAGGCTCTCCATCGCCTGACCACCTCCATTCTCCCAGCGGTGCTGGGGGACAGCAGGGATTTGACCTCCGTGGGCTGAATGCCCACACTGACCAGGTCTGACCTGGGTAGAGACACGGGCCCCTGGAACCATGGACTTGACAAGCTTGGCTGTTGGCATGTTTGCTTCTTGTCGCAGATCCTAAGAATTCCCTTTCTCTTGCACCATTTCCCCCAGAGCTGTCTGGAGTCGTTGTCAAGCACGTCCTCGGCAGAGGTGATGGCCGTGCACAGGAGCGGGCGGCACCATGCAGGCTGCACCTCGATGCCACTGCTCACTTAGACCCACAGTGGACCCCTGGGCGGACGTCGCCAGGGCTGACCAGGGGCAACAGGAGAGGCTGACCTGTGCCCTAACCGCTGCTCTGGGCTGTCCGTCCGCAGGTACCCATTCCCCATGGTGTTCAGCAGCTGCAGCAAGAAGGACTTGGAGACCAGCCTGGAGAAGGGGATGGGGATGTGCCTCTTCAACCTGCCCGAGGTCAAGCAGTCCTTCGGGGGCCGCAAGTGTGGCAACGGCTACGTGGAGGAAGGAGAGCAGTGCGACTGTGGGGAGCCGGAGGTAAGCAGGCTGCCTCCCGTGGCCGGGGCAAGCGGCGAGAACCTGGAGGAGTGCCGCGGGGCGGTGAAACCCAGGCCCCCCGCCCAGGGAGGTGGCTTTCTGGATTCTTAGCTCTGGCACGGAATCCGTGGTTGAAGGGCACGGCGTTCTCAGCAGGACGAGGGCAAGAACAATAAGAAAGCGTTCAGCTTTGAGTTTGATGGAGAAGAAAGTCTCTGCATTCGGGCTTCAAGTGGCTCGTCAGCACCATTTCTCTCTGGAAGGCTGCTGCGAGAGGGGAATTTGAATGAGCCGCAGCTGAACCCTGTCCCTGTGGCCACAGCCGCCTCTGTGTGCAGGACCTGGCGCTCCAGCTGCTGCCTACAGGCGTCAGTAGCACCGAGCGAAAGGCGGCGCCGTTTTTAACCAGCTCGGGCTTACGCACCCCTGTCCTGTGGCCAGTATCAGGCCTTTGTCTCCTTTCTCTAGGGCCCAACATAAAGGTAATCAGCCTAAGAATTGGGTTTTTTTTTTTTTCAAAGATTTATATATGCATGTATGTATGATTTTAAAAGTCAGAATTAGATCTTCTATCCACTCCCCAAGTAGCTGCGATAGCCAGGGCTGGGCCAGACTAAGCTGGGAGCCAGAAACTTCTTCTGGGTCTCCCATGTGGGTGCAGGGGCCCAAGGACTCGAGCCCTCTTCCACTGCTTTCCCAGGCTTGTTAGCAGGGAGCTGGATCGGAAGTGGAACGGCCTGAACTGGAAGTGGCACCCATATGGGATGCCAGCACCGCAGGCAGCAGCTTTACCGGCTACACCACAGTACCAGAGGAGAATAAGAATTTCAGCAGTGGGGCTGGCGCTGTGGCATAGTGAGCTAAGCCTCCAACTGCGGCACGAGCATCCCACAGGGACGCCAGTTCATGTCCCAGCTGCTCCTCTTCCAACCCAGCTCCCTCCTATGGCCTGGGAAAGCAGTAGAAGATGGCACATGTTCTTGAGACGCTGCACCCATGTGGGAGACCCAGAAGAGGCTCCTGGCTTCGGACTGGCCCAGCTCTATCTGTTGCTGCTGTCTGGGGAGTGAACCAGCAGAGGGAAGACCTTTCTCACTGTCTCTCCTCTCTATCTCTCAAATAAATGAAATAAAAAAAATTGTAACAGCTGCTTGTTAGCCTTGAGAAGGAAAGGACACAGTGAGACCAAGCAGGTAAGCAGGTGCCCCTCAAAGCTCAGAGGAGGCTGTGATTAGAACACACCCAGTGCTTGTCAGGCAGGTGGCTGACCTGTGGGATTCCCTACCCTGGAGTCCATGTAAGCTGATGGGCAGGACATTCAGTGTGGCTTGGCCAGCTCCGCCGATGTGCTTAGTGAGGGCTCGGGAAGCACGGGTCTCAGAAGGCTGCCCTGAAACTGGGCATCCTAGGGCGGAGGGAGGGACGGGTGAGATTCCAAGGACCCCGTTGAGTCTGGTGTTGAACACGGGGACAGGGTGTCATCGTGCCCCAGCCCCGAGCCTCTGGGGCTTCCGTGCCAGCAGGCGCAGGGTCTGGTGGTTTCCGCGAGTGTTGCAGGTGTGCAAGGGCTGGGCGAGGGCGTGTGCTGGGCTCTGTCCGCTGTGTGCCTCTTCCAAGCTCGGAGCTTACTGATACCAGTGGAGTTGCCCACCGTGCACTGAGTTTTGATCCCAGTGATCAAGGAGCAGTCACCGCGCAGGAGAGAACCTTAATTGTAATGCTGTAGAAAACCTTTTCAGGATTAGCGGAGGGGGGGCTGGCACGGTGGCAAAGCAGGCTAAGCCTCCGCCTGCAGTGCCGGCGTCTCATATCAGCGCCGGTTCTCACATGGGCTGTTCCTCTCCTGATCCAGTTATGGCCTGTGAGAGCAGTGGAGGATGGTCTAACTGCTCGGGCCCCTCAGCTGCTTAGGAGACCCGGAGAAAGCTCCTGGCTCCTGGCTTCAAATTGGCCCAGCTGCAGCCACTGTGGCCATTTGGAGAGTGAACCAGGAAGACCTTTCTGTCTCTCCCTCTCTCTATAACTGCCTCCCACATGCTGAATAAAATCTTAAAAAGAAAAGAGATTAGTGGAGGATGACTTGAAGTTGGGGGAAAGGAACACCATGCCGGCCTTGTTAACAACTTGAAGGAAAACAGGATTAAATCCCCCATATTTCTCAGGAGAGACCATATTGACTTAGGATGCTTTGTCATTGGTTTGAACTCCTTATAATTGTTTATTATAATTGTTTATTAATCTAAGTCAATTTGGCAGCTCTTGATGGAGCCATGAGTGTTTGGCTTTGGACCAATACCATCGGCTGTCACCGTTCCTTGTGCCAGCACGGCTGCCACCCTCCCCACCATCACTGCCACACCAACATCAGCACCCTGCCCCACCACACCACAGACCACCATCTCTATAGCTACCAGCACCCCTCCCCACTGCACCACAGACCACCATCTCCATAGCTACCAGCACCCCTCCCCCCACTGCACCAGACCACCATCTCCATAGCTACCAGCACCCCTCCCCACTGCACCACAGACCACCATCTCCATAGCTGCCAGCACCCCTCCCCACTGCACCAGACCACCATCTCCATAGCTGCCAGCACCCCTCCCCACTGCACCACATGCCACCATCTCTATAGCTACCAGCACCCCTCCCCCACTGCACCATAGACCACCATCTCCATAGCTGCCAGCACCCCTCCCCACTGCACCACAGACCACCATCTCCATAGCTGCCAGCACCCCTCCCCACTGCACCACAGACCACCATCTCCATAGCTGCCAGCACCCCTCCCCCCACTGCACCACAGACCACCACCTCCATAGCTGCCAGCACCCCTCCCCACTGCACCACAGACCACCACCTCCATAGCTGCCAGCACCCCTCCCCACTGCACCACAGACCACCACCTCCATAGCTACCAGCACCCCTCCCCCCACTGCACCACATGCCACCATCTCTATAGCTACCAGCACCCCGCCCCACTGCACCACAGACCACCATCTCCATAGCTACCAGCACCCCGCCCCACTGCACCACAGACCACCACCTCCATAGCTGCCAGCACCCTGCCCCCCACTGAACCACAGACCACCACCTCCATAGCTGCCAGCACCCCACCCCACTGCACCACAGACCACCATCTCCATAGCTACCAGCACCTCTCCCCACTGCACCACAGACCACCACCTCCATAGCTGCCAGCACCCCGCCCAACTGCACCACAGACCACCACCTCCATAGCTGCCAGCACCCCTCCTCCATGGCTGCCACCCCCCATTAATCATCACAGCCATTGCCGTCTCCTCGGCCACCATCACCAACCGCGTGCCCACCACCACCACTGTGTTGGCGAGTGGTTCAGAGCCTAGAACCTGCCGGCCCTTCTTGTCCAGATCCTCTCCCTTGTGAAGAGTCGGGCGGGCGGCTTGGCAGGCGCGTGCCACACCTAGTTGCAGGGCAGCTTGGTGTTCCTGATTCCTTCCTTCGGTAGAGCCGAATTCTGCTCACACACGGTTCCCAACTTCATTTTCTAGGGCTAGGGCCCTTACTTTATGGGATAAGTTCCTTTCCTTCATCCTCATGACTTCCTTCCAAGAAATCTTTCAAACTCACAGAAGAGCCTTTTGCTGCACATTTTTCATTTTTGCTTTGCAAAAGAGGTCGAGCTCAAACTGAGTCTCAGGAGGGTGACAGCTCATTTCCAGGCTCCGGACTCTTTTTGGCCAAGGCTTTAGGCAGATCCGTTAGCCAGGGCTGTCTGTCCCACTATCCGTGCACGGGCCCTGCAGTGCTCCTGAGGCCTAGGCATCAGACTGGTCCCCACGTGCCTGCCCCAAAGAGGGACTCTGTGTCACCGCATTGGGACGCATCAGGGAGCTGGGGAGCGGGCGCTAAGAATAGTGCCCCCTCGCTCTCAGAAATCCTCTCCGTCGTTTTCGGGAAGATGCATTGCCACCTCCTCCCAGCCCGTTGTGAGAGAGACTGCACGTCTCCCACTACGGCCTGAGAATGCCAACGAGGGTTTCACAGAGAATCTAACGCGCTCTTTAGTCTCTCTTGTTGACTCGGTGTTCACTGGCTCTGCTGCACTTCTCTGAGCACTAAGATAATGAATGTATCGGCAGATGAAGACTTTGTCTTTTCTGAGAAATATGGTACCGCAGGAGACATAGATTCGGGGCTACTTAAAAGGCAAGCGATTGCGGAAGGCTTCCCGTACAGGGCGTTGGATTGATGGCAACATACGGCTGTGCTGGCAGCTCACTCACTCTTCCAGCTAACAGGCTTGGGAGAGCAGCCTTATCTCCTTGTTTAAAGTCAAGAGGATGCCGGTAGCTTGCAAATATCTTTTAGACTTGGTTATCTTTCTCACATGATCAACCCCCTTTGAAGTCAAACCATTCTACTTGGCTGCGTTTCCGTTCGAGCTGCTGCTTATATTACTTGGTGAGTTGGAGGGAGAAAGAGAAAGGATTTTAGGACCCAGATATAGGATGGCGGGTTTTACTGGGGACATCGAGGAAATCGGCTTGGTTGGCCGTTGTTGGCTGAGGCTTGCAGACTGTGGGGAGCACCACGACTTTGCTGTGTGTCCCACGGCCCCAAGCAGGAATGCAGCTCAGGGGCTCCTGGAGCAAAAAGCAGAACAAATTCTGAGCTTTTTTAGTTTCTAAGTCCGTGAGTCAGAGGCTCTCGCTGCCCTGGACGTTACAGCTACAACTTCTGGTTGGCAGTTTTATCTTACTGTATACATTACACATTCCGGATGTTTATAAAGCCTCCGACAAATCTCAGATTTAATAACCTGGGAAGTGTGGATGATGGGAGCAAGCGGCAAACACCCAGAGAGCATCATTCATGGCTTCCCACAGGATGCGGTTCGGGCTTCTCACCATAAATCTTCCGGACTATTGAGAAAATCTTATTAATCGCACTTCTGATACTAATATAAATCTGCCTCCAAAAAGCTGGCTTCGGGAGCAAACTATTATACCGTTCAATTAGTCTATGCTCAGCTTTGCCTTTGCCAGTAGCATATGAATTCTTTAAGGCACATCATTTTTGAATATTTTTAAAAGATTTATTTATTTATTTGAAAGGTAGAGTTACAGAGAGACGGAGGTCTTCCATCCGCTGGTTCACTCCCCACATGGCTGCAATGGCCAGAGCTTTGCCGATCTGGAGCTGGGAGCCAGGAGATTCCTCTGGGTCTCCCTCATGCATGCAGGGGCTCAAGGACCTGGGCCACCCTCCACTTCCCTCCCAGGCAATAGCAGAGAGCTGGGTGGGAAGTGGAGCAGCCGGGACTCAGACCAGCACCCGTGTGGGATGCCAGTACTACAGGGTGGCGGCTTTAACCGCTATGCCGCAGCACTGGCCCTTGAATGTTTTTTTAAATTGATAAAGGAGGCAGTATTCCAGGCTCAGGGAACGTTCCATCTTGTGATGAGGACGATTTCTTCTAAAACACGTAAGCTCCGAGTTACTGCAATGCTCTGGAGAATGCGGATTGCTGCGATTCCCTAGGTAAACCTGAGAACAGCCTGAGCCGAGGACCAAGCAGGGAGTCCTGTCGTTTCCTTCACGAGGGGAAGTGGGGCCTGTGAAGGAAGTCCACTCTCTCCCGCCCTGGTTTCTCATCGTCCGTCTGTCTGTTGAAACCCCTCGCAGATCAGGGGCTGGCGTTTGGCACAGCCATTAGAACACTGCTCGGGACGCCTGCATCCCTTGTGCAGGGTGTGGGTTCAAGTCCCTGCGCCAGTTCTGATTCCAGCTTCCTGTTCACATGCACCCTGGGAGGCAGCGATGATGGCCCCACGTGGGAGACCCAGGTTGAGTTCTGGGCTCCTGGCTTGAGCCTGGCCCACCGCAGCTGTTGTGGGCATGTGCGGAGAGAACCAGCAGATGGAGCATCGCTGGCTCTCCCTTTGTTCCTGTGCCTTTCAAATAAAATGAAAAAAAAAAAAAAATTCCCCACAAACCAAAGAGCCACAGCCCCCAGACCTGCTTCCTGGCCTCTGGGGCACTGTAACGTCCACTCCTGCTCCTTGGTGGGCCTTGTCCAGCCCGACAGCTACGCACTGGGCAAGGGGCTCCTGCACACCTGCCGGTACAGTGCAGTCAAGTGCTCAGACAAAGCGAGTTGACTTGGTGAATGAGCCCCACGTGAGACCTCCCGCCCCCCCCCGACCCCCACCGTGCTGCACCTGGAGAGCTTCCCGGCCACGCAGCCTTCCTGTCCCAGCCCTTTGCCTCCCACAAAAGGCACTCGCATGCTTCTGACCTTCCCAGGGACTCCTAGACCGTGTCGGGAGCGTTCATGGACTCTGCACGGAAGCCTTGTTTTCTTGCAGATGAAAACGCTCGGGCAGGCAGTTTTCTGTCCAGGTGCCAGCCTCTCGTGTTCTCTGTTCCCCTCTGCGGTCGCCCACGATGTGACCTTTGCACTTAGCGAGCTGGCCGCACTGTGCAGCCCTGTCCATCAGAGCCCACTCCCCTCTTCCAGGAATGCACGAACCGCTGCTGCAACGCCACGACCTGCACGCTGAAGGCAGACGCCGTGTGCGCGCACGGGCTGTGCTGCGAAGACTGCCAGGTGGGTTCCCGGGGGCTGCGGCCCGACCCCGACGGCACCGGCGCGGGACGGTGCTCGAGCAGTGGGGGTGGCGGCTGCATTGTGTGCGGATGGGCAATATCCAGCCCTCATTTTGGATTAGCCCCCCATCTTCCAGTGAGATGCACAGTTTAATTGCTAATCATCTGTGATAAATTGCTTATGGGCTGGAAACGAATAGAGCTGCAAAACTCAAGCCCGACTTCCAGTGTTCTTTTCCATGCGTGGGGGGCGTCGGGCCCGCGGGCCTTAGGAGTCCACAGACTCGCTCGGTTGGGCCCTGCCGCCGAGGCAAGCACGGGTGGGACTCCGGTTCAGTAAATGCACAGCAGGCTCGTTTGTAAGCTGGTCATTCTGTACAGCCTGCGAGAGATGCTGTAAATGTCTAATCGGCCCTCGGCAGAGGAAAGATTCCCCAGCCCTGGATACATCGGAGGCCGGTGGGACCCTTCCACCAGAACCGGAACCAACCCCCGTCACGCAGGCTCACCCCCGGTCTCCCTGATCCCAAGAACGTCGTGCTGGTGACCCAGCAGCTGCCTGGGGTTCTGTGTCAATGTCTCCATGTCGGCGTCTTCCCAACAGAAGGGTTGGTTGACCCCACCCAGCCACCAGTGGTCCTTTCTGGTGCCTTGGTGTGGACCAGATTGGGCCGCTGCTAAGATAATCCCCTCATGGCAGTAGGTCAGGGTTAGCGCTAGCTGTGAGTGTCCCCGTCTCGTTGTCTGACATCTGGCGGGCCGGAGGCCTGCGCTGTTGACACAGAGGCTCCGAGGGTCGTCGCACTCCTTCCTAGGGAAGCAATGGATCCCGCGTTCTGCTTCTAGGACACTCCCTTTAGCGCCCCACCTGAGCACGGCGACACAGAGGTGCCCTGAAACACTCCTGGCCAGCTTCAGATGTCCCTCAGCCCTGCCTGATGGTGGCAAGCTCGGGGAATAGTGAGGCCAGTTCCTGCGCCCACCGAGTGGGGTGGAAGGAGCCTGGGACGGGGTTGAGGGCAGGTAGGAAGCCAGGCTGAGCGTATGACAGACCCAGGGCAGGATGCAAGGGAGGAGGCGGGCGGGGGTCCGTGGTGACGCCTGGTGCCATCTCCTTGGACTCGCACAGCTTCTTTCTGCCCCTCGACCTTGGAGAAGGGGGCAGGAGTCGCCAGATGACTGTAGTGTGCGGGGAGCCGCGCCCAGGGTGTAGGGGTGCTGGCTACACTGCTGCAGGCAAGCCTCTCTGGGCCTCAGGCCCCCTGATGCAGCGTCTCCAGCACCCTCTCCCACGCCCCCGTTTTGCTGCTTCTATCCCCAAGGAGGCTGAGGGAGGCTCCAGGGTTGGGCGACAAAGTAACAGTGCTGTGTTGATTGTGGCCTGGGAAGTAGTTTGTTTATGCCCACCCTGCGGTGGCATTGTCCGCTTAGGAATGTGGCAGTGTTGGCAAACGCAGAGCTTCCCCTTAAGACTCCCCCAGCCCAGCAGCCACCCCTTCCCCGGAGGGCTCAGGTACCAGCAACCCACTCATCCGCTCATCAGAGACCCTGCTGTTGCCTGAGACTAAAAAGAGGTTGCTCTTGGGTCAGTGCAGGATGAAGGGATGGAGTGAGACCATGGAGTCGTGAGCTCTCTGTGCTGTGGAAGTGACACCACCCGCTCCCGTGGCGCCCTGGGGGTACCACTGGGGCCGCCTCCGCCTCTCCCGCACGAGTTGAGTGTAACCGACCCTCTGCTTTCAGCTGAAGCCTGCGGGGACGGCGTGCAGGGGCTCCAGCAACTCCTGTGACCTCCCGGAGTTCTGCACAGGGACCAGTCCTCACTGCCCGGCCAACGTGTACCTGCACGACGGGCACCCGTGCCAGGGCGTGGACGGCTACTGCTACAACGGCATCTGCCAGACCCACGAGCAGCAGTGTGTCACACTCTGGGGACCAGGTAGGTGGGTGCAGGCGGGCCTGGGGCAGTGGAACAGGGAGGCCGTGCTGTTTCCACCTGGGCAGGTGGGGGGGAGCCGGGGCCACGCTGGGCAGAGTGGCAGAAGGGGCACGCTGCCTGCAGCCGGCTCTTGAGCTCAATGTGACGCCTCCATGTGCTCTTGCCCACACAGATGGACGGACTGTCCCACCACACTCAGGTCGTGGTCACCCAGCTTTGAGCTCAGACCAGACCCCGTCAAGGGCTAGGGGTGGCAGAGAGAGGAACCGGGAGGGCTTCTGTGAGTGGAGGACAGCGGGATGAGAGCCTGGGCGGCGGAGTTCAGGGCACGCGGGGAGGTGGTGACAGCTGAACGCCGTCTGATGCAAAGGCGGTGACGGATTTGACGGATTCGGTGTGTGTTTCAGGAAAGGCACCGGGGGAGGGTGGCCAGGGCGCAGTGGCCGGCTCACCCAAGAGGCCGCCTGTCGTCGTTCACTGCTTTCTGGGGCTGGGGGCAGGGCCCTGGACTGTGTGCTCGGCATGCCTCGTCTCTGGTAACCGTCCAATGGCCCCTGAGCTGGGGATTATGACCATGAGGCTCCAGCTCTGAGGCCAAAAGTCCGTTTCCCAGGGTCACAAGGCTGGGATTCGCACCCCGGCCATTGTAACCTGGTACCCACGCACTGCTCCCACTGCACACAACACCCTGAAAGGGCAGGTCTCGAATGCAGTTCCAGATGCCCACAGGCCAGAGTGAGGAGAACCAGTCCCCTGAGTGTCTCTCCTCCACGGCCCCATCTTTGGGGCCAGAAATCCAGGGCCTGGGAGGGCATCCCGGGAACCATTTGTGATTTGCTGCCTGTCCCCAGCTCCCAGGATTCGGGCTGCGAAGCCCCTGGGGGGCACTTCCCCCGAATGGAGGCCCCTGCCCCATCTTGTGTTCTCTCACTTCCCCTGCTGCAGTGCAGCCCCGCCCCTTGGCTTGCTCCCCCTCCTGCTAGCCACAGGGCCGACCTCAGTCTTGGCCAGAGAGTCCAGTGGCGCCAGCAAGGCCAGTGTGGTCAGCCGGGCCCGGGGCAGGGGCTGCAGGGGGAAGGGGGGCAGTGCAGGCATGTGTCCATTGTTTGCGATGAAGCACACAGCTCTGGAGTGAGCAGAGAGGCCAGCTGTGATGGAAAATGTTGACCGGATGTCGGAGCTTGGGTTTTACCTGTGATGTGGAAGCAAGGACCAAGCACAGGTCACAAGGACAGGCGTTTCCGGAGCTGGGCACCTGCCTGGAACCCCCTTCCCCAGCAGCCAGTGCGACCCCTTGACCTTGCAGCTCCCTAGTAGAACAAGAGCAGCGTGGTCACAGCGACCCCTGGAGGAGCTGCCTCAATGCTCCCCAGGTGCACACACACAGGCAGGTGTCCCGAGGGGCCTCTGGGTCCTGGGCCCTGAGTGCTTTGTCTTTGGCACTGCCCCGCCCTTGACCCTGGCCTGCTGGGCCATGCGGTACTCTAGGCAGTGGGCTGGGGGCGGCACCGTTGTGGCCATGACGAGCACTGGGCAGGCAGGCGGCCATGTGGGCTTGACGGGGCTTAGTGACTGAGGTCAGTTTGGGACGGCTGCAGCCGCTGGCCAGATCTGTATAGCTGGAAGCATCCCCAGTGGCCGTCCCCTGCCCAGCCCTTCTCGGAGACAATAATGGTCCCTTCTTGAGTTACAAGCGCTGTGACGGGGCTCCCTTCCAAGGAGCATTCTGGGGCCAGAGCACTCGCGGCACCAGGAGCTTTGGGGAGCGACCGTGTTCTTTAGCGCCCTGCTGCGTGGTGACACCTGGCCCCATGTCCAGGTGAGCTCACTGGAAATGCACCGTTCTCTCTGCCCCCAGGGACCCCACTGGCTGCAGGCCGTTAGTGCACCATGACCAGGGCTGGTAGTTATGATCTCATCGGCTGGTCCTCCCCAAGCCGCCAGCATCGTGCCTCTCCATCTTCCAGCAGCCACTGTGTTCCTTGGCCCCTTCATCCAGCATTTTCCACCCTCCGTCTCCCTCTGACCCTCTGGCCTGCCTCTTCCGTAGACCTCGTGACGTCACAGGGCCTGCGGATCATCCAGGCCCATGTCCCCATCCCGTCTCTTTCACGTAATCCCGTCGTCATGTAAGGTGCATGGTTCCAAGTCCTGGGCCTTGTGAAAGGGGCTGTGACAGGACCCCAGGCACCTTATGGTGGGCTGGGCGGGATCAGGCACCAGGCTTTGTAGATGAGGGCAGATCTGCCCCCCTCGCTGGGGTGAGAGAGGAAGCAGAGGGAGTGGCGTGTAGGTGGAGGCAGGCACAGTGGGAGCAGCACACAGACTGCAGGTGGTTCTCTGTGTGCTGCGCCCGGGCTAGGACTTGGAGACCAGAACCCTTGTCTGTCCGTGCCCCCCCCCCCACAGCTCCCTGTAGGTCTGCTCCATGTAGGAGGCTGGCTCACGGGCCCCGGTCCTGCCGGAGTGACACTTCCCACAGTCCCCGTGTGCTCTCCCCCAGACCTGGCGCAGAGTGGGCATCTGTCTCCATCCCAGCAGCCTCCCGGGACAGGCGCGGTCCTGGGGGCAGGGTAGCTGCTTCCGCCAGGCTCCCCGGCCAGCCAGCTGCACTGGGGCGAGAACGCCTTCTATGCTTGGTGACACTGGTTGGTTTGAATTAGCATTTCATGATTCAGAGAAGGAAAACTTGTTGTCAGGCATGCGTGTGCAGTATTTCTTCTCCCCGCCCTCAGGGAGTGCTCTGGGCTGTGGCCACGTTTGCCTCCAGGGAAGTATGGTTACTCAGAGCCTAGGAGTCAATCCAGTTCCTGCTCTGCTGGCCCGGGGACCTGGCCGAGCCGTTGAGCCATCTGGAATCCTCCAGGGACACGCAGGATGTCCGTTACTCCGTCTGCAGATCTGGCTGCCCGTCCTGACCGGATGGAGCCCTTCCTTCCGACTAACGATCCCTTTTAGCAAAGGGCTTTTCTCAACCCAGCATTGTATTTCAATAAAATAATCCTACTTCCAAATCTGCCTACAAAGAAAAGGATAGAAAATTCAAAACATATGCCTGCGACGCCCAGCTGGCAAGGACGCTTGGAGACCTTCGGAGTTTTGGGTGCATTTGTTTGTTTTTCTAGTTGTTCTTGTTGTGGGCTGTGCTCTTGCTGGCTGGCAGTTCAGTTTCTTTCAATGGGTCTTTCTGCCTCAAATCTTGAATCTCAAGACCTCGTGTGTTGCTGTCGAACCCATACCTGTTATCTGCAGCTCAGACTGGACAGCTTGAGTTTAGCGTTCTTTGTCCCGGTCGGTCTTCATAGCCACAAAGATTTTCTGCCCGTGTGATGGGACCTTTCTCGCTTGTGCAGTGCAAGCTGCATCTGTCTCCCTAGGTAGCACGGCGGCTTCACCAGGGCGGTTCGTCAGAATCACTCGCGTGGTTGCTGAAACCGTTACTGGGAGATAACCACGTGTCTAAAGCCATAAACCAGTTGCGTTGGGGAAGCCCTGACGTATGTTAGTTTTCTGTCGTGTGTCACTCACCAGACTCCAGGGTCCTCGGACTCGTGCAGTGTGAGCCGGCCGCATTTCCTGGGCTGGTAGGTATTCGGTGTTTATCCGCAAGGTGGTTCCTATGAGCTTGGCTCGCTGGGATCCACCTGGGGCCGTGCATTCGGGGACCCCTACACCTCCAGTGGGTGCAGGTGGGAAGGAAAGCTATGTTCCCGAGACCTGCTGTTCGAGACAGGAAGGTGTCCCTTCCGATGTGCGCATTGGGTTTCAGTTTCTGACGGAGGCAGACGCTGACTTGGAGGAAAGAGAGAGATGGGAGCCCAGACAAGCCCGGGGCGCTCGCCACAGCGCCTTTGTCTGCAGGTCTCAGGGGCAGGGGCTGAGAAGTGGGTGACAGAGGGAGGCGGGGCTGATTTGACTGAACTGGAGAAGTGCATTTGCATAATGCAGTCATTGTAAGTGAAAGATTCGATGAGTAAATTGTGGGCTTCATTGGAGATGCCATCATGTCTCTTTCAGAAGACGTAATGACACTGGAGACTTCCGCACTCGAGCACAGTCAGTTATACCGTCTGCAGATAAAGCTGGTGACTAAACTCCGTCACTTCCTATAATTACGAAATACAGTAGGATGTCGGACTCCCCTCTGAAGGCGAAATTCTATCTTTCGATAGTGGCAGCGCTTCTGAGTGTTCGTTACTGAGAATTCAGACGTTTGACTGCTGTCCTGGGGCAGGGATGAGAGAACCGCGGGTGTTCTTCCCGAGGGGGAGTTGTGAAATCTTGAGTCTTGGTGGAGACGGGTCGGGGACAGCAGCCGAGGGCCCCACTCTGTCCCAGTAACATCAGACAGTGGATGTTTTGGGGTGCTCTCCCTTTGCCGACCACTTGTATGACAGGGTTACGGTGCGATGCTGGTCTCCGAGTCCACAGGGAGGAGAGGTTTCTGTCCTGTCCCCGGCTTTGTGCAGCCGATGCGCCGTGACCCGGCCCTGCTCTGAGTGCGCATTTCTGCCCCATTGTGGCGAGCGTGTCATTGCTGCACCCTGTCAACTACGGCCGGCCCGGCCCGCACATCAGCAGTGGAGCGCGCTCGTTCTTCCTCCGCATTTCCTGAAGTTGCCGATCCCCCGACAGTCCTTGCTGGTTTTCCTAGGCGAGTCGGGCCCCAGAGACTGCAATCTGTGAGACCCACAGGTGGACGTCCCACTGACGCTTGTGAACACGACGCATACACTGCGTGCTGTGAGCAAGGTCAAGGACGAGCTCCGGGAGCCACAGCCTCCCTGCCCTGTGCTTCATGGCAGCCCTCCCACAACCAGGGGCTCCTGAGACCCTCCCCATGCCAGGGGCTCTGCCCCCCCCCCCACTCGCTGACCCAGCACCTGAGAGCCAGGTGGTATTCTTGTCGCCACTTCACAGCAGGGCAAGAAGACTCGAGCTCACCTAACAAGGTTCTGTTGAGCCTCAGGCCCACATCCCATCAGCCTGCGCGGTGCTATGCCCCAAGCCCTCACTCTTCCAAGCCTGCGCCGTGGCCACCGAGAGTGAAGACCGAATGTGGGGAGGCATTGCAAGAGCCGTTAACGATAAGCTTTGTCCCCCCCACACCCACCTGGGAGACACGGCTTCCCCCAGAATTGCCCCTCAGAGACAGCTGTTGGCTGATGCCTGTCTCCCAGCCACCTCTTCCGAATGCCACAGCCCCGCAGGAGAGACACTGTGTGGGTCACGAACGCCTTTGCATCCTGAATTAGGAGGCTTATGGTGGTCCACTGACCTCACAAAGACAAGTTCACTTGTCATGTGTTTAATTATTACTCCTCGGGAATGACTTCCTGCCTCTATTTTTGGTTCTTCTGGTAAAAGAGCTTTTAGAATATCACTTTGACAAGCAACAGAATAGGTGATTAGGTTGTAGAAAGCAAAACTATACGCCCACTGAGCACATAGAAAAACAAAATGCACCTGTCCCTCTGCTGGGAGTGGCTCCTGGTGACAGCATCGTGGGGGGAGCAGGTGCTCACCACAGCATCCCAGGGAACCGTAAGCCAACATCAGAGCAAGGAGAAGTGCGGGGGGCACCCTGTGGGAAGCGAAATCACTTTGAGACCAAAGAGAAGCAAAGCATCTGAGTAAAATTGTTCCAGGATGAGGCAGAGTAAAATGAAAAGGCAACATTCTTCATTAAAATGTGGATTTTCAGAATTTCTCAGCATCGTTAGTTGCCAACGTATCCTAAGACTTGACTGTGCCACTTGTGTTGGTGAAAAGATTCCAAATGGCCATGCATCTCTCCGTGGGACTTGGTCTTTGGGCAACGGCAACTCCCCTGAAGTGCAGGTGCGGGGCTTCCGTTACCGCGAATGCTGTTTGATGGCCCTGAGAGTGCGTAAGTCTCTGCATCTTGTGCCCACCTGTTTTTTTTGTTTTGTTTTGTTTTTTGTTTTTTAGATTTTATTTATTCATTTGAGAGGTAGAGTTACAGACAGTGAGAGGTAGAGACAGAGAGAAAGGTCTTCCATCCGTTGGTTCACTCCCCGGATGGCCGCAACGGCTGGAGCTGTGCCAATCCAAAGCCAGGAGCCAGGAGCCTCTTCCCGGTCTCCCATGCGGGTGCAGGGCCCAAGCACCTGGGCCATCCTCCACTGCCCTCCTGGGTCACAGCAGAGAGCTGGACTGGAAGAGGAGCAGCTGGGACTAGAACCTGGCGCCCATATGGGATGCTGGCGCTGCAGGCGGAGGATTAACACACAGCGCCATGGTGCCGGTCCCAATGCACCTGGTTTTCCAAGCTGTGCCACACTGCTGACTTCTGGGGAGCTAAAACTGAACCGGGCATGTCTCCCAGGGCCCGTGTGTTCTGCCTGCGATTCTTGGGCCGCGACCCGGTGTCTTGTCCGCCAAGGTGTGTCCCTCTCTGCTGGATTTCCTGTCGCACTTCGAGCCCCTGCGACTGGGGTTTCTGTGCGGGTTTCCCTTTTGATCTGCTGCTGCCTTTGCAGGGTGTGCCATCCCTCTTGCATCTGATCTCTTGGTGTGTCTTATCTGTGACGGGACACCGCGGACTGGTCACTTAGGAGGAACGGAGGGTTCCGAGAGCAGAGAGCAGAGCACCGACGTCTGGCGGGGAGGGGGTCCTTCCTGCTTCGTCAGAGCATGGCAGAGGGCAGCGTGAGACGAGGCAGAGCGAGTGAGCCGGCCCGATCTTCCTCCTCGTGGGCCCTGCTCTCACAGCCCCCCCTTGTCCCGTCTCTCTTGTCTGTCCTCTCCCCTCCCCTCGGCTCTTCCTAGCCCAACCCTCACCCAATCCCCCCCATTGCCCCTGAACTGTGTGCTGTGTGCGAGCTCCGACATCAGAACCTGCACAGAAATCTCTTTCTAGCTCCCGATAAGGAGAAAACTCCTCACGGAGCAGGTTGACACTGTGCGGTGGAGATGTTTTGTGAGTGGCCACGATTCCCCAGAGGGGAAGGACTTTGGGTTGGTGAGGGTGACTCCCTACTCAGTAACAGAGTGGCCCCCATGTCCTGGGACTGTGCACCCCCTGGAAGGTGCTGTTCTGCCCGGACCTGCTCTTCTCAAGCAGGGAACGAGGGAGCGAGTCCTTTTTCTGCATCATTTTATCAGCCCCTCAGTGCGCAGCTGCAGCACCGTGTCCCATGTCCGGGGAATCTAGGGTGGCTTGGGCTGTGGCACTGGGTCTTGCTCTGCTCTCTACCACTAAGGCGTGGTGTGGGACCCAGACCCTCCATAGGGAGGCTCTGCAGGGCTCCACCCTCCAGCCCTGCCCTTGATAGCCACACCAACTGAAGCAACACACGTATCCTCCTAAGTCCCGGTTTTCTCATCAGTGAACCAGATCATGAGACCTACCCTGTAGCACCACTGACAGGATTCAGCCCTGGCCTCTCTAAGATTTTCTCCCTGGTCAGCTGCCGTAAAACACGCCCCTTACTCCGTTTCTCCCTTTGTGCACCTCCCAACATTGGGCTTCAGAAAAACATTCATTTGTTTTCCATGTCTTGCAATTCTCAAACCATCAGGGGTTCTGTCCAACTTGGACACCGCTGTACTACCCCCCACCTGAACAATAGGGATGAATAAACACACGTGTGTGACTGAAGGCTGCAACATGACGGATGGACAGAGAGATGGACGGAAAGACCAGGGTGGGTGACCGGCAGGAGACGGAGCTAGGAGGCAAGCGATAAATGCCCAGGGTCCATGAAGACCCACAGCTGTTGTAGTGTTAGACACCAGGTTTCCCTAACTGCTTTGATCAGCTGGCGCCACGGACCTTGGTTATGAGGACCCAAGCAGGCGTGACTTAAGGACAACGTGCAGGTTCCGTGTGAGGCTCCCTTCCCCACCAGCACCCTCCCCCATCCCTCACTCTCCAGTCAACGCCACCCCAGGCCAAAGCTGGGGGTGTCCGCAGTGCAGCCCCACTGTGAGCAAAGGGATGGCCAACTGATGGAGGAAAAGCAGCGGCTGTGACAAAGAGTCCTTGCCGTCTTCATGACAGAAAACCGGCTCTGGTTTGGGCTACTTCCCCTTTAAAAGCAGTTTGGGGTAGTCTCTCCGAAGTGGTCCTAAAAACAACAAAAATGAGAGGTGCAGGCCAGGGGTGGCTCGGGGCCGTGGCGTGTGGCTGGGCACGGTGCTCGCCTTATGTGCAGCGAGGTGCGTGGTGTTGGGTGGAGTGTCTCTCTCTTGGTGGAATGAGATGATCGTGTCTGTGAGTGGCTGATGGGGAGGACTCGGGCACAGGTTAAAGGTGAAGTTAGCAATGAGCGCGTCTCTGTTCCCCGGGAGGAGGAGGGCCTCCCCATCACCTGGTTGGTCCCTTCGAAAGCCGCAGTCCCTTTTCAAAGGCAGACGCAGCTCTCCCAGAGCTGGGCTCAGGAAAGGTCAACGTTGGGAGCCATAGGAGAGGCGATGCCCAAACAACATGCCAAGGTGTGGGGGAAGGGAGGCGGAGACCACAGCGCAGGCACGCGTGGCTCTGAAGGATGCGGTGCGGTTTCCTCACCTGCTCGTGGTCTCCAACAGACACTATCCCGAGACTCCAGCCCTCCGGAGCTGGCACTACAGACCCCAGCTGTATCCCCTTCCCCGCCCCACACTTTCCTCCCTCCTTCCCTCTCTCTCTCCTTTCTCCCTCTCCCTCCCCCTCTCTCTCCCTCCCTCTCTGTTTGTCTCCCTCCCTTCCTCCTCCCCTCCTTCCCTCCCTCCCTCTCCTTTCTCCCTCTCCCTTCTCCCTCCCCCTCCCCCTCCCTCTCTCTCTCTCTGTCTGCCCCTTCCCTCCCTCTCTCTCTCTCCCTCTCTCTCCTTTCTCCCTCTCCCTTCTCCCTCTCCCTTCTCCCTCTCCCTCCCCCTCCCTCTCTCCCTCTCTCTCTCTCTGTCTCCCTCCTTCTCTATCTCCCTCCCTCTCTCTCTGTCTCCCTCCCTCCCTCTCTCTATCTCTCTCCCTCCCTCTCTCTCTGTCTCCTTCCCCCACACTCTTTGGAGGCTACCCCAGTTGGCATCTCCTCATGGGCTGTGTAGGCTGTTACTAATTGACAGGCTCCCTCTTCTCGCCAGCCAGCCAGCCACCTGCTGCCCCAGGCCGGGTCTGGTTCCACAGGGGCCACACGTGCCCCCAGGCCCTGCACAGAGGCCCAGAGAGCAGCGTGCTGCGAGACGTGTGCTTGGCCTTGGGCTGAGCCCAGAGAGGACACTGGCTGTCCATGCTCGAGGCTCCACCGGCCTCAGTGGAGACACCGGGTGTGACTCCTCCGAATCTAAAATCCCAGAGTTCAAAGCGAAACGGAAGAGCTCGTGGGAGCTGAAGGTGCTGCTTTGCTTCTGTTCCAGGTGCCAAGCCCGCCCCCGGGATCTGCTTCGAGAGGGTCAACTCCGCGGGGGACCCCTACGGCAACTGTGGCAAAGACTCCGAGAGCTCCTTCGCCAAGTGCGCGCCGAGGTAGGCGATCCGCACGGCCTTCCCACGTGGCCTGGGCTCGGCCCCCACCTGTTCTGCTTTGGGAATTGTTGGTTCTCATCCTTCCAGAGACGCTAAGTGCGGAAAAATCCAGTGCCAAGGAGGTGCCAGTCGGCCGGTCATCGGGACCAATGCAGTTTCCATAGAAACAAATATCCCACTGCAAGAAGGGGGCCGGATTCTCTGCCGCGGGACCCACGTGTACCTGGGCGATGACATGCCGGACCCGGGGCTGGTGCTTGCCGGCACCAAGTGCGCAGATGGAAAAGTAAGAGGCCACCGTCGACTCTGGGCTACGGGGCTGGTTGGCTTCCTCGACCACTCCTCAGAGCTTGTCTCTGGATCCAGTCCTTGGCGACTTGGAAGGTTAAGTCCATTCATCTCAGGTCCCAGGCTGGCGCTGAGAAGCAGGTGTAGGGGGATCGGGCTTGTCGTCCTGGCCCCGTAGTGTTCCTGAGTCCTTCCTGCGTCCTGAGGTCTCAGAGGTGTTGCTAAATGCTGTCACAGGACCCTAACTTCAGCACGGTCGTGCATTCACTCAGGACCATGGGGGTCACAGAGAAGACAGACAGGGCCAGGTCTGTTTCCCCTCCCAGAATCCCAAGGGCAGGGACTCTCCTCCCGCCCACTCCCTGTGCCCCAACAGCCTGAGGCACAGGTGCCTGTCCCTGGAGGCAGTGGGATGGCACAGGAGACACAGGACAGGCGAGGCGTCCCCTGGACCTCACGGCTTCTCTGCACGTCTTGATGCTAGAATGTCACCTGATTTTTAAATTGGAGTCTGGACACCTGAGCCAGGTGTAGCTGGGGTCTCAGTTGATCTCCCAAGGCTGTCTCCAGCCTCGCTGGGGGTGGAGGAGGAGAACCACACCACCACGCTGCAGTCCCCTCAGGCCCGTGCTGTGTGCCTTGCGATCCTGGGCGACTTCCATGTCAGCCAGGCTGTGGCCTTTCCCTCGGCCTGGATCCCACCTGCTCCTCAGAGCCGCAGGACAGGCACTTCTCCCACAGGGCATTCAGGGTCAGGCAGTGACCTCCCCCGTAGGAAAGTCCTACTTGGCGAAAAATGCCTCTCTGTTCAAAATCCGGGCTCTTCTTCCTTGACTCCACTCGTTTGTGACGTCTGAGAGAGAAGGGCCTGGTCCCCGCCGTCTGGACTGTGTCGTGCAGCTTTGACAGGAGCCCAGGGCTGCCCGGCAGGTGCCCGTCTCTGGTGCTGAGGTGGAGACCACAGGGCCTTTGGCTCTCCTCCGCCCAGCACTTCTGTGGCTGCACTGGGTCCCTGTCGTGGGAGAGCTCCCTCGAAAGAGTCTGGGGGTCCAGGAGTCGTACGGGCCCCAGGGAGGGATCTGGCCCATCTCGTGGAGAGAAGACAGACACTACAGAATGTGGACGTCACTGCACTCTCCAAACGAGCGTCAGGAGAAAATCCATTATTTGGGATCGACTAAAACCACATAAAGCACCTGAAAGTGTGAATGTTCATGCTGAAGTTGCTCAAGGTCCCTGAGTTTGGAGTCACAGGCCCACAGCTGAGCTGAACAAAATACGCGACGGCACTGCTGCCGTGCTGAGCGCAGGAAGGCCGTCTCCTCAAGCTTCCGTGGCTTGCTCTCCTTTCCCCATGTGTGCACACACGTGTGTGTTTGCATGTGTGTTTGCATGTGTGTGTATACATGTGCGCATTTGTTATCTGTTTTGTGCTGTTGTGTGTTGTGTGTGCTTGTGTGTGTTCGCGTGTTTTGTGTGTATGCTGGCATGTGTGTGCGTGTTGTGTGTGTGTGGCGTGTGCTTGCGTGTGCTTTCAGAGGCGCTGAGATGTTTGCTGTGTTCTCTCTCAGATCTGCCTCCATCGGCGGTGTCAGAACATCAGTGTCTTCGGTGTGCACGAGTGTGCGAGGCGGTGCCACGGCAGAGGGGTAAGCAGCCGGGCCGCCCCGCGTGGGCAGCCAGCCACGCTTAGCAAAGGTTTTTACAGCCCACGGCTTTTTAAAACCACAGCGGCCAGTGTCTTCTCGGCATGTTTTCTGAAGACATTCATTTTCTTTGACCTTTACATAGTGTGAGAAATGTCATTTTTATTTCACAAAGAAAATCAGATTGAGCAGTAATTATCTTTTAAATTAACATTCTGTGACTTCTAAAAAGAATTTTGTCATCTTCAAAGTAATTTGAAAATTAGCCTTCCTTCCCGAAGAAAATTCCACACTGAGATTTTGGGCGGCACTGTCCCTGCCGCCGCCGCGCAGAATGTGTTTCTGAGCTGAACTATTCCCCAAAGAAATTAAAACAAAGCCGGCGGACTGTCCTCGCCACATGGTCTTGAAATCCCACCCAGTGGGTTCGAAGCAGGCCACTGTTTCAACCCGGAGACTCCTTAGGGGGAAGACGACTTTAATTGTTTAAAGCGTAATTTATTCTTCCTGGTGGACTTGACCTTGCTCATCCCCGCCAGGGCTTTGTCCTGAATCCTCCCTGCAAGGCTCAGGCTCTGGGTTCTCTGCCTAAAGCTCACACGCGCTGGCCCACGTTCCAACATGGCGCCCCACTGTGCCCCCCAGTGGGGTGATGACCACAAGTGCAGCTGACTCACGACGTCACAGCCCTCTTTTGTAAGATTTTTTTATCCACTTGAAAGAGTTACTCAGAGGAAGAGATACACAGAGAGAGAGAGAGAGAGAGAGAGAGAGCGCGCTTCTGTCTGCTGGTTCACTCCCCAAATGGCTGCAGTGGCCAGAACTGAGCTGATCTGAACCCATGAGCTTCTCCAGGTCCCACGTGGGTGCAGGGCCCAGCACTCGGGCCATCCTCTGCTGCCTCCCAGGAGCGTTAGCAGGGAGCTGGGCCCAAAGTGGAGCAGCCGGGGCTGGAACCTGTGTCCCTGTGGGATACCGGCAGTGCTGAAGGTAGGGCCTTACCCGCTGGGCCACAACAGCAGGTCTCTATGTCCTCACTGGATCCAGGTATCTAACAGCCGGGAGAGGCAAACTCGCCCGGCCCTCGGAGAGCGCGCTGGCGTTTCACTGACAGATGTCAGGCCCCGAGTCGGGGTGGTGGGCTCCTCACACCCCTCTGCAAGGGGGAGAGGCAAGGCCACGCTCCCCAGGCGGGGGGAGCAGCCGGCCGTGCACCTGGCCCGGGTGTACCAGTAGCACCTGCATGTGAGGTTCTGGCTGATTTCCCTGCCTACCATGGTTGTAACAGGCTGGCGCTGTGGCTCAACAGGCTAATCCTCTGCCTTGCGGCGCCGGCACACCAGGTTCTAGTCCCTATCAGGGCACTGGATTCTGTCCCAGTTGCCCCTCTTCCAGGCCAGCTCTCTGCTGTGGCCAGGGAATGCAGTGGAGGATGGCCCAAGTGCTTAGGCCCTGCACCCCATGGGAGACCAGGAGAAGCACCTGGCTCCTGCCATCAGATGAGCACGGTGCACTGGCTGCAGCGCGCCGGCCGCAGCGGCCATTGGAGGGTAAACCAACAGCAAAGGAAGACCTTTCTCTCTGGCTCTCTCTCTCTGTCCACTCTGCCTCTCAAAAAAAAAAAAAAAAAAAAAAAAAAGCTGGCGAGTGCCCGGTGCAGTGGGAGGCCATGAGGGCTGGTGCGTGCACCCGGGGGGTGTCATCAATGGCAGCATCTCCCAGGAAACAGACTCAGCACAGGCTACGCCCCGGGCTAATTAATTTGGCTTCATTTCATCTTCATTGAAAAACCAGGAGTCTTTGAAATGGTCAGGGAGATTCATATTATGGACAAAAACAAGGCGTGGATTTCAAAATTCTTTTGCACCAAAATAAAATTTTTGCTCCATTTTCCATGAACTTTTGGAAGTACCCTGGGATTTTCCAATTAATCCTGACTGTTGGGATTGATCAAAAATTGCCAGCGATAGCAGGGACCTGTCACAGCAGGACGTGGACTCCAAACCTCCGTAATCTGTTCAGGTGGACACGGCACCATATCTGGGTGCAGCGTCGCAGCCTCGGGTTGGCTCCATGTCTGTGGTTCTGCGCTGTCTTTCTCGTATAAAAACACCCAGAGGTGCAGTTGGCCAGTTGTGTGCAGGGCCCGCGGCTCCCACCGGATTCCCGCCCACTCCCGGCTGGCCGACTGCTTTTAAGATGCCTTGTCTTTATGCATGTTCCCCAAAGGATGCACCCTGGTCGTCATGGAAACAGCATCCTCTGGTCTTCGGGCTCACGTCCCATTTGTGCCTGTGCTGGTCCAGCAGGTCGGGGAGGGGCCCCGTCAGTAACCCTCGTCTGTCACCGCCCCACTCCTGCTTCCTGGCACCCCTCGCTTGCCAGCCAGAGCCGCCATCTTGTTCCACGAGGGAGCTGGGGATGGTGAGAAGGAAGCAGCTGGTTTCAGACTGCGCTGTCCGAGCCCCACTGCCTTTGTGGACCTCAGGAAGTGCAGGTCCAACCGCAGGTCTCGCCAGCCTGGCCTCTCTGCACCGCCCTGCTGAAGGTGGCCAGTGTGGGCCCGGAGGCCATAGGTCCCGCGGTGCCTTGGGGCTCTGACACAAGGCCATCATGGTCAGACAGCAAGGGCTTCTGGGAGGGAAAAAGCAGGCCAGGGGGAAGCCAAGAGAAGAGCAGAGCCAGAAAGGACGGACAGCCCTAGGAATCCTCCATCGTCCCCCGCGGGGCTGCCGACAGGTGATGGTTGCTACCTTGGCCTTGGGCCGGGTCTCTCCTGGGTGCAGCTGTGTTGGGGCTCATCCTTCTCATGGTGAAATATACTGAGCCTGGCTCCGTGCATGCCGGGGGAGGGCTCTGGCCACAGTGCCCTTGCTCGTGCCATGCACTTGACGGGCTCAGAGACTCCGCTCTGCCCTGCCTGAGGAGGCCCTAACGCTGCCTGCCCTGTCTCTTCGCCCCAAAAGGTGTGCAACAACAGGAAGAACTGCCACTGCGAGGCCCACTGGGCACCACCCTTCTGCGACAAGTTTGGCTTTGGAGGAAGCACGGACAGTGGCCCCATCCGGCAAGCAGGTCAGTGAGGACCCAGCGTCCCTAGGGTGCATGCTGAGCTCCAGGCGGGCATGGTGGCCATCGGTGTGGGGGCAGGTGCAGCCCCAAGAGCAGGAAAGCCCGTGGGGGCCCTGCGTGGGGCTGACGGCCTGTGCCCTCTCCCAGTTTCCAAGCCCTCTCCCATCTTTGCCCGATCTCTCCCGAGGCTCCTTGCTCTGGGCTTTGGTCCAGTGGATGCTCGGCCGTTCTCAGCTGGGGCCACTTCTACAGCAAACTGCTGAGGGTAAACACTTCATCAGTGCCTCCGTGTGCTGGGTCCTGGGGTGTGGACTTGATGCCCTTGAACTCGCCCAGAGTGACAGCCCTGCTCGGGAAGGTACCAGCACGGCAGCTGGCACAGGTACAGGTGCGGCACTCGGGTGCCTGTCGTCCCCTCTGCCGTATCTGACGCCCAGATCAAATCAGTGCTCTCTTCACGTCTAAAGGACCCGCGGCTCAGAAAGGTGGAGTAACTCGCCCAAAGCCGCACAGCTAAGATGGAGACAGGGCCCCGGCCTACCCGGGAGAGGCTCTCCATGGGAGCTACGCCTGCACTCTTGGCTCGCCTCTCCAGATGTGGGCTCCTAGCACAGTGCAACTGTCTCAGAGCTCCCGCCGGGCAGTTAAGGGGCCAGCCTGAAAAGACATCACTAGGAAAGAGAGAGAAGCCAGGTAAACGGAGGCAGAGCCGGCCAGGAGTGCAGCTCAGAACCATGGAGTGCCTGGCGTCGCCTCACTCATCCCCAAGGCCTGCTGTGATTGGCAGACTTGAATCCCGGCTCTGCCATCATCGCCATGACAACAGACACAACACCAGTCTGCAGGGCCAGGCCACCAGGCACGTCTGTGCAGAGAACCAGGACGGGCCGTGAGTGGCCACGCGGGCGTGTCTCCCTCGCTCCCCGCAGCTCCCGGCTATGGCCCTCCTGGTCCACGCAGGAGAAGGATGGCCAAGCCTTGCCTTTTGGTGAGCGTCCATCACAGTGATGGGGAAGCAGGGCTGTGCTCGGTGCAGCTGCCACCCCTCACCCACTCACACAGGCGACAGGTGTGCACGAGCCTGACCTGTGCCCAGCTGTCCCCACTGCTCTCCAGCCTCGCTGGAGCTTGTCCCCTGTCCTCGGTGACGTCTCAGCCTTGGCAGCCATGCTCTCGCTGCAACAACCGAACACTGGAATGCGGCGTCCAGCACGGAGCATGCAAAGGTGGCAAGGCCTTGGGTTCCAGCTGCTCATTAACAAGGAGCTCTGGGTCCTGCAGAGACGTGGTAAAGTGTGTGCAACCTGGCCACAGGTGCCAGGCGGGGTGCAGGGCCCTGGGGGAGGGTGCACTCCCCACGGGCAGGAGCTGCTGCCTATTGGGATCTGCAGGGGTGGGCTAAGACGAGGAGTTTGGCCCAGGAGGGGACGTAGGAGGCTGATCCCAGGACGCGGGGCTCAGTGCTGCTTCTGATGATGAAAGCCATGGACCGCAGCACCGCCGGGGCTGGAGCAGCTTGGAGCCTTAGCAGAACCAGGCAGCCGTGGAAACAGCCAGCTGGGGGGGGGGGGGGTGCAGCAAATGTCTGATTGCATAAACTGATCAGGGTGAGACTTCCCGTTGATTTTAGGGAACCAACACTTTTGCTGCCCACTTTTTAAACAGCTGTGTCATGAGACAACAGAACTCTAGCCAGAGCCTGGCCCTGTGATAGCTGGCTGGAGTCTGAGTGACGTTTTATCCACGAGTCCCGGAGCAAGGTTTTTCCAGGAACGCGAGCAGGGAATTCTGGCTGTCGTGTGTTGATTGTCCTCCTTGGGCTGGGACATCTCCCTGGGAGGGTTGGGCAGTGCAGTCCAGAGACTGGGGTGCAGGTCTTGCTCCCCCACAGTGGGGGCTGCTGCACAGCTGAGCCGGGAGGTCAGGGTTGGGGGTTGCAGCTGGGTGACTTCCGTCACCCTCACTCAGTCCCAGCAGCCTACAAGGCCATCTGTGCACCCACTACGTGAAGCACACCCTGGTCATGGCTGCAAAGTGAGACGCTTGGACAGAGATCCAAGTTCAGATGAAACTGCACGGTCACCCAGCTGTGCCCCTGGGTGTCTGCCTCTGACACAGCTGCAGCCAGAAGCCAGGCTGAGGCTTGATTCCCGCCCCCGTCCCATGCCTTGAGAGGTCCCTTAGACGTCCCTGACAAATGGCATCAAATCACCAACATGCTGATTTATATCGTCGAGACAAACAACGTGTCCAGAGAGAGGGTTTTTCCTCCAGTGGCTGATTTTTAAGACCCTAACATGACCAAGATGGAGCCAGCACTGTGGTGCAGTAGGTTAATCCTCTGCCTGCGGTGCCAGCATCCCATATGGGTGCTGGTTCTAGTCCTGGCTGTTCCTCTTGCAGTCCAGCTCTCTGCTGCGGCCCGGGAGTGCAGTGGAGGATGGCCCAGGTCCTTGGGCCCTGCACCCCATGGGAGACCAGGAGAAGCACCTGGCTCCTGGCTTCAGATGGGTGCAACTCTAGCCATTATGGCCACTTGGGGAGTGAACCAATGGAAGGAAGACCTTTCTCTCTGTGTCTGTCTGTCTGTCTGTCTCTCTCTCTCTGTCTGTCAAATATATAAAATCTTAAAGACCCAAACATGACCAAGAAAATTGAGCATTTTGTTTAAGCCCTGTAGTTTTCTTTTTCTTACTAATTTGAGATGCCCAGAAATAAGTCTCCTCTTAAAAATACACAAAGCCAAGGCCACCACTGAAGAATGAGAGACAGGGACTGGGAGTTGCACATTTGAGATGAGGGCTGCCAAGGTTTTAGCCTTGATTCTGATGAGATGTGCGTTGGCTGCCTGTCGCTTCCTGCCACTGCTGCTGTCACACGTCGGGAGCCTGTGTGGCCACCCTGGTCCCGCCCACTAGGCTCTTCCTGCATAGCGAGCCCCAGACTGATCCAAGATGAGTGATGGCAGCGCAGCCGGAAGCTCGCGCATGACCTTTGAACTAGACCAGTTTATGAGAGCACTGTTCAGGGGTGAGCCCTCTCCATCTCTGCTCCTTCAAAGTTCGCTCCGCCGTAAATGTCACAATTTGATCCCCTCGTATCTCATCATAATGGCCTGCTTCCATGAGTCATGTGTGCTCTGTTTCAGATAACCAAGGCTTAACCATAGCAATCCTGGCGACCATCCTGTGCCTTCTCGCCGCTGGGTTTGTGGTTTACCTCAAAAGGAAGACCTTGATCCGACTGCTGTTTACAAACAAGAAGACCACCTTTGAGAAGCTAAGGTACCTTGGGTCAGGGCATCGTCGCTCCGAGGCGCGGTGGCTGGGGGGATGTGCCGCCAACCGTGTCGCCTCATTCGCCTCGCCAAAGACAGCGCAGGTTCTCTGGACACTGAGACACAAGGCTTTTCAGTTTCTTGGTTTCTTTTTTAATTTCTGACGGACCAGTGCCCCTTTGACTTTCCCTTCAAACTATTTGCCGTTCAATACTTAAATAGGGAAGGCGCTGATGTGTTTTCTCCCAGCCTTACATTAGTAATTTCTGCGAGACCTGGGAGCCCTGCACTGTCCTCGCCAGGGTGTGTCTGTGTGTCTGTAGTGTTTGAGCCCCGTGGCTCCACAGATGTGCCCGCTGAAATGCCAGCTTCAAGGAGACATCTCCTGGGAGTCGGTCACAAAGCTGCTTCCCCAGGGGCTGCAGAACTCGCCCAGCAGAATACCTGGCCGTCGATACCTACTTCCTAATCTCGGGCAACTGTCGGATCATTCTTCCTTTGCATGTTGACTGCACTGAGTTAGAATAAGTAAATTATGTGCAGAGTCACCATGACCACAAGGCAGGCAGTTAACGAGAAGGGGGAGCGCCTGTGGTCACGTGCGTGGGGCTGTGTTGCAGGTGCGTGCGTCCCGCCCGGCCACCCAGCGGCTCCCAGGCTGGCCAGGCTCACCTCGCCCACCTCGGCAAAGGTCTGATGAGTAGGCAGCTGCGTCCCAACACATCGAAGGTAAGTTCTGGACAAACACAGGAACGTGGTGCGTGCGTGAGGTTTTCCATGAGAGACTGAATAGGGACGGGACCCTAGACGGGCTGCCTGTGAAACACCCACCCAGCACACTCGATGCCACGGGTGCTGGTGACGGTCAGGACCGGCCGGGTGGCCCCACTCCATCCCCTGCGGGACAGGTGTCTGGCATGGTGAGAGCCATCATCCCTCCAGGCCCCGGGACCAGCCACATTCCCAGGAGCCCACGGGGTCCGCAGTCTGAGCAAGCCTCGGACGCTGGGGCCCTGCCGTGGCCTCCAAGCCAGCAGCCATGTTTGGGTGAGTTCCCTCGGCGCACTGTCCCTTATCAAATGTGCAGACAGGTCCGCCAGTCTCAGCTGGGCCCGTTTTGCTGCAGCTTGAGCTGTGCGGGCCCTGCCCACCCTGGGCGTCCGTGATCTGGACCCTTAACCAACAGCTGCTCAGGCCCCCTGTTACTGTCTCTTGATTTTTCTGATACCCTGGTGAATTATTGCTTGACTTCACTCTGATTTGTTTTTTACCCCAAGTTGGTTTTTTTTAATGTAGCTACTAGAAAGGAGGGAGCTTCGGCCCTGGCTGCTGGGGTCCTGTCTCTTCTTTTTTTAAAAGATTTATTTATTTAGCCGGCGCCGTGGCTCAACAGGCTAATCCTCCGCCTTGCGGCGCCGGCACACCGGGTTCTAGTCCCGGTCGGGGCGCCGGATTCTGTCCCGGTTGCCCCTCTTCCAGGCCAGCCCTCTGCTGTGGCCCAGGAGTGCAGTGGAGGATGGCCCAGGTGCTTGGGCCCTGCACCCCATGGGGAGACCAGGAAAAGCACCTGGCTCCTGGCTCCTGCCATCGGACGAGCGCAGTGCGCCGGCCGCAGCGCGCCGACCGCGGCAGCCATTGGAGGGTGAACCAACGGCAATGGAAGACCTTTCTCTCTGTCTCTCTCTCTCTCACTGTCCACTCTGCCTGTCAAAAAAAAAAAAGATTTATTTATTTATTCAAAAATCAGAGTTACACAGAGAGGAAAGGCAGAGAGAGAGAGGTCTTCCATCTGATGGTTCACTCCCCAATTGGCCACCATGGCTGGAGCTGAGTCAATCCAAAGCCAGGAGCTTCCTCCAGGTCTCCCACGTGGGTGCAGGGGCCCAAAGACTTGGGCCATCTTCCACTGCCTTCCCAGGCCATAGCAGAGAGCTGGATGGGAAGTGGAGCAGCAGGGTCTCGAACCAGTGCCCATATGGGATGCCAGTGTTTCAGGCCAGAGTGTAAACCCGCTGTGCCACAGCGCTGGCCTCGGTCCTGTCTCCTCTTCCCCTGGGTCCTCCCCACTGACACTGACCTCAGCACACTCAGCCGCGCTATGTGCTTTCCACACCTCATCTGGATGACTCACTCCCGAGACCCGGGTCCATGGCTTTACTCTTGGGATTCTCCAGTGTCAGGCACCTATTTGTTCATTAT